>JANHMN010000009.1:16349749-16411687 GCA_030674055.1 Rhabdomys pumilio
TATATATATATATATATATATATATATATATATATATATATATATATTTGAGGTATTTGTACCAAACCACAATGTTTTAATATATGTATATTTAATATGCTAGAAGAATGCACTATAGAGTTGGGTTCCTTAGATCTTTCTGCTTTTAATTTATACATTCAAGCTGTAATAGGAATATTAATAGACATGTAATTGAATTGAACAGCATCCTCATCAAACTGAACCAATGAATCCTGTAAATAATGCTTCATCCAAGAACTTAATAAAAACCTCCTTCTACCTCTCAAGATGAACCATTATTTTGGAGAAATTCTTATGTTAAATTTTTAATTTAAGTACATTGGCTACACTAAGCATGATGCAGATGATGTACATCTTTAAAAAGAAGATAAATATAATGTAGAAATATAAGCTTCAATGTTAAGAAATAAAAATGAATCTAATTATTACTATTTCTACCTCACTAGTCCCAAAAGTCTCCACAGAATGGATTAAAATCTTAAACATACAATTTTAAATTAAATTAATTAAAACTTACTGATAGATGTATTTTCAAAGCATCATAGATGGTTCAAATTTCTATAAGCCTGAAATTATCCAAAATAGATTCTTTTAATTTAATACAACTGAAATAAAAACTTACTAAGAGAACATGGGAATAATATAAGAATTCAATCAGCTTTGAGATACAAGCAGAACTTGATAAGTTCAGACTTTAAGTGTACCCAGAAAGCTATAGAGTCCAAATCCCTTATTTTATTAATGTACAATTTTTGCACATCTACTTATCATTCTGTTCTGATAACCAAAATTTTCACACAAAATTTCCAGTTTTATCACACATTGAAAGCTCTGAAAAGGCTTAGTAAAGAATATATTTTACTCAGAATTTAATTAAACCTAGAAGCTTGGCATGAGGAGAGGGGTGCTTAAATATTGCATCTCTTTTGCAAACATTTTTAAAAATATATTTATTTGTATTTATTTTGTGTATTTGTGTGTGTGTGAGTGTGTGTGTGTGTGTGTGTGTGTGTGTGTGTGTGTGTGTGTGTGTATGTATTCATGTATATGGGTGGGGAAGTCTTCTACACAGTACACCTCTGAAGATCCAAAGACAATATGCATGAGGAATCAGTTCTGTCCTCAAACCTCATAGGTCTGAGAAGACTGAACTCAGAGACCATCAGGTTTCATGCCATTTACATTTAGCTCCTGATGGTGCTCGAGGTAGAAGCAAAGACAGTCATGTATAGCTTTTCAAGAATCTGTAGATTTGAACTCCAGTTTTCATGTTTGTGCAGCAACCACTTTTGAAAGTGTTGGAGGTTTTTTGTTTGTTTGTTTGTTTTTTATTGAATAGTTTATTTGTTTACAATACAGATGTCATTACTGTTCCCCACTTCCCCTCCCAAGAACCCCCATCCTGCCTTCCCTCCTTTATGCTTTTATACCATTTTGAATACATGCATATATTAAGGTTAGTTTTAGGTTGATAGTGTAGTATTATTATAGATGCAAATAGTCAAGGAACGAGCAAGACAATAAACACAAATAGTCCAAAAAAATAAAATAAAATAAAGCAAGACATTACATCCAATTACATAAACACTCCTGTGATCACTGGTTCTAAGGGCTTACCAGGATGACCAAAGTATCTGAGCCTACTTCCCTGTCCCAGCCCAAGGTCATTTTCCTATCTGAAGCCGACTTACTTGTTCTAGCATAAAACTTAGATTCCTGTCTGAAACTACTTGTTTGTTCTGTCCTAATACTTAGGTTCCTGCCTGAGATTACTTCTTTGTTCTAGCTTAATGTCAGATTCCTGCCTGAAGCCTACTTTCTTATCCTTAGCCAATATTATATTTCTGCCAAGCAGCCCATTTCCTTGTCCTTGGGCCATTTCAGATTCTTGCCAAGAAGCCCCTTTTTATTTCATTAGCAAGACTGTGACAGTCTTAGATTGTTCTGACAAGAATGCCTTTCTTACCTATCATGGAGTAAGCATTATCATAAGTAATGCACTTCTGTCTTAGGTTGATAAAGCTCTATGCAGAATCTTACCTGTCCTTGGCTTGGCAGAACATTAATTTAATATCTCTGTCTGGGGGTTCATTTTCAGATGCAAGCCAAGTACTTTGCTTCCAACAAGTTGATGGTGTTGAAGTTGATGGTGTTGAAGAAAAGCTTTAACACAATGGGCAAGAATAATAGTATTCCCAGGACAAAAATGGGTAGTATGATAAAGCTATATATGCCATTTTTAAGGCTTGATCAAAATCGAAATATTGATCTCAGGCCAAGGGTAATTTTATCTGCAGTATCTACCACATCAATGTTCAGCAGAGCAGTGTTCTTGAAATTCATAAGCTCCCTATGTATTGTTAAAACATCCAGAGAAGTGTTAGAATTATGGCAAATACACTACACATGTCATTAAACTTCTTCCTAATTATAATGACTATCACTGTAAATTGTAAAACTAACATAAGTCCAATGGTATTTGGCATGACACTCAAGATATCTCCTTACCCTTAAATTCTGAACCTCTTCCCAGTAATTTGAATAGGATAAAGAACATCAATTTGTTCTTCCAAATGATTTTCTAAATTCCCTGTCATATTCAACACATTAGTGATATATTTTGCTAAATGATTAACAAAAGTAGCTGTCTTAACTTGTTGTGTCACAGCAATTGCAGAATCAGTGCTCCTAGCAATTAATATAATTAAAGCTGTTATACTAGCAATAATCAAGCCCACTACCCTCTTGCTTTTGCTTAAATCCTGACTCATTTTTTCAAATACTTGCAAGCTATTTTTATAATACCAATGTTCTGTGATTCTCAGGGCACTAAAACAAAAAGGTGGTTGATAGACCTCCATAACTGACACTCCAGATTTCAAAACACAAATACAATTAGAAGGTGTATAATCAATGCAACTGTCATTAAATTCTGTAGAAGAAAAAAAAGTATTTTTAACTTGACAATTAAAAGAACCTTAACACATGCTCTAACACCTGTTTGAAATCCAGATCCTGACCCACATTTATCTCTTGCTAACATAACATCATAGAAAACTGCAGTTAATTTCCATAAATGTCTCTAAAAATTTTCAAAACCAGGCTTCCAAATGAAGACTGTTGTTTCCAGTATTGGATTGATTTCTAGACCAGTCCATGATTGAAGCTGAATAACTGGTCACATTTAATAACAATACAAGAGGCATTATAGCTTCTCTTTTTGATTTTCTTTTCCACAAGGTCTAAGAACTTGAGGCATTTCAGCTTATCTCATCAGAGGTATAGGTAAGCAATGGTGGGTTGAAAACTTATGTGCAATACAGCTTTACACTCACCATTGTCAGGGCACTCAGCTAGCTCACAGGTCAGCATCATTCTTTGTCTTGGCATCTTCATGCCTCACCAAATGCTCTGGTGGCCACCATACTTCTTCAGCATCCTGCAGAAAAAACACAAACATGCCCTATTCTCCATATTTAATACCTGATCGGGATCATGCCTTATGACAGTATGTGGATTCCTCCCTTTCATTTATGCATAAGTATGCCTAGTTGTAGAGCACCATAGACACTCAGCAGAAAGTTCCTTGGCATCCAAATGTTTTTTATTTTTTAAATTTAAATGAAAAAAAAACATGATTTGAATAAATTTTTGGTACAAGGGTATACCTCCCCCTTTTTATTTTATGAAGATACTCTTTTAAATTTCCATGGGCCCGTTCCACAGTCTCTTGTCCTAGATAATTATAAGGAATCTCCATAATATGGGTAATGTTAAATTGTTACTAAAGGGTCTCAAATGTTCAACTGCCTTAGCCAGTTCCATCATTTGTTTGTTTGTTTCTTTTATTTTTTTTAATTATTGGGTACTTTATTTATCTTCATTTAAGATGTTATGCATTTTTTCAATTCCTCACCTTCAGAAACCCTTTAACTCATGTTCCCTCCTCCCATTTGTATGAGGGTGTGCTCCAATACACCCACCCACTCCCACTTCCCCTCCCTTGAATTTCCCGATACTGGGGCATCCAGCCTTCAATGAACCAAGGCCCTCTTCTCCCACTGATGCCTGAGAAGTCCATTCTCCTCTACAAATACAGCTAGAGACATGGGTCCCTTCATGTGTGTTCCCTGGCTAGCTGTTTAGACACAGGGAGCTCTGGTTGGTTGATATTATTGCTCTCACCATGGGGCCACAAGTTACTTCAATTCCTTCAGTATTCTCTCTAACTCCTCCACTGAAAACCCTGTTGTCACTTTGATGGTTAGCTGTGAGCATCTACCTCTGTATATGTCGGGCTCTGGTAGTGTCTCTCAGGAAATAGGTATATCAGGCTCCTGTGAGCATGCACTTCAGGGCATCTATAACAGTGTTTGCTTATGGTGATTGAATTTGAGAGGGATCTCCAGGTGGGGCACTCTCTGAATTGTCTCTTCTCCAGTTTCTGCTCCACACGTTGTCTCATATTTGCTGCTGTGAATATTTTGTTACTCCTTCTAAGAAGGACCAATGCACCCACTCTTCGATCTTTCTTTATCTTGGGCTTCATGTGTTCTGTGAGTTATGTTGTGAGTATTGAGAGATTTTTGGCTAATATCTACTTATCAGTAAATGCATTCCATGTGTGTTCTTTTGTGATTGGGTTTACTCACTCAGAATAATATTTTCCAGTTCCATCCATTTGCTTAAGAATTTCATGAAGTCATTGTTTTTAATAGTTGAGTAATACTTCATTGTTTAAATATATCACATTTTCTGTACCCATTCCTCTGTTGAAAGACATCTGGGTTCTTTCCAGCTTTTGGCTAATATAAATAAGGCTGCTATGAACATAGTAGAGCATGTGTCCATACTATATGTTGGAGCATCTTTTTGGTATATACCCAAAAGTGGAATTGCTGAATCCACAGGTAACATTATGTCCAATTTTATGAGGAACTGCCAGACTGATTTCCAGAGAGTTTGTGCAAACTTATAATCCCACAAACAATGGAGGAGTGTTCCTCTTTCTCCACATCCTTGCCAGCATCTGCTGTCATCTGAGTTTTTTATTTCAGCCATTATGTCTGGTGTGAGGTGGAATCTTAGGGTTGTTTTGATTTGCACTTCCCTGATGACTAAAGATGTTGAACATTTCATTAGGTATTCCATGGCCATTTGATATTCCTCTGTTGAAAATTCTTTGTTGAGCTTTGTACCCCACTTTTAATATGGCTATTTGATTGTCTGGAGTACAATTTCTTGAATTCCTTATAAATTTTGGATATTATCCATCTTTCAGATGTAGGATTCCAAGATTACTTCCCAATCTGGGTGTGGTCATTTTGTCCTATTGACAAAACTTACCTTACAGAAGCTTTGCAATTTTATGGGGTCCCAATTGTCAATTCTTAATCTTAGAGCATAAGCCATTAGTGTCCTGTTCAGGAACTTTCCCCTGTACCCATTTGCTTAAGGCTCTTCCCCACTTTCTCTTCTATTAGTTTCAGTGTGTCTTGTTTTACACATATATCCTTGATCCATTTAGACTTCAGTTTTGTACAAGGAGATAAGAATAGATTGATTTGCATTTTCCTACATGCTAAACTTCAGTTCAACCAGCATCACCTGTTGAAATTGCTGTCTTTTATCCAAATATGGTTTTAGCTCCTTTGTCAAAGATTAAGTGACTATAGGTATGTGGGTTCATTTCTAGATCTTCTAGTTTATGTCATTGATCTTTGTCAGTCTCTGTACCAATACCATGCAGTTTTTATCACTACTGTTGGGTAGTACAACTTGAGGTCAGGGATGGTGATTCCCCAGATGTTCTTTTATTGCTAAGAATAGTTCTCTTAGACTATCCTGGGTTTTTTGTTATTCCAAATGAATACTTTTCTATCTCTGTGAAGAATTGAGTTGGAATTTTGATGGGGATTGCATTAAATCTGTAGATTGCTCTTGACATTATGGCCATTTTTACTATATTAATCCTGCCAATCCATAAGCATGAGAGATCTTTCCATCTTATGAGATCTTAAATTTCTTTCTTCAGGGACTTGAAGTACTTGTCACACAGATCTGTTCCTTGCTTGTTTAGATTCACACTGAGGTATTTTATATTATTTGTGACTACTGTGAAAGGTGTCATTTCCCTAATTTCTTTCTCAGCCTGTTTAGCCTTTAAGAAGAGGAAGGCTACTGATTTGTTTGAGTTAAGTTTGTATACTGCTACTTTGCTGAATTTGTTCATCAGGTTTGATAGTTCTCTGATGAAAGTTTTTGGTTAACTTAAGTATACTATCATATGATCTGCAAATAGGGAAATTTTGACTTCTTTCTTTCCTATTTATATCCCTTTGTCTTCTTTTTGTTGTCTAATTGTTCTGAGTAGGACTTCCAGTACTATATTGAATAGGTAGAGTGAGAGTGGGTAGCCTTGTCTAGTCCCTGATCTTAGTGGGATTGCTTCAAGTTTCTGTCCATTTAGTTTGATATTGGCTACAGGCTTGCTGTATATTGCTTTTACTATATTTAGGTATGTGCTTTGGATTCCTGTTGTTTCCAACACATTTACCATGAAAGGAGTGTAGAATTTTGTCAAATGCTTTCTCAGTATCTAGTGAGATAATCATGTGATTTTTTTCTTTCTTTTTCTTTCTTTCTTTCTTTTTTTTTTTTTTTGAGTTTGTTTATAGAGTTTATTCCTGGGATGAACCTACTTGATCATGATGAATGATTCTTTTGATGTGTTCTTGGATTGAGTTTTCAATTTTTTTTTTCCCATCAGATTCCACAACAGTGTCCGACGGGATTCCAACCGGCATGGGAAGGGGCGCACCCGCCCTCTGCAGGCGGATGCCCAAGTGCTGTGCCACAGCGCGCTCGCTCAAAAATTTTATTGAGTATTTTTGCATTAATATTTATAAGGGAGTTTGGTCTAAACTCTTTCATTGTTGGTTCTTTATGTGGTTTAGGTATGAGTGTAATTGTGACTTCATAAAACAAATTTGGTAGTGTTCCTTCTGTTTCTACTTTGTGGAATAGTTTATAGAGAATTGGTATTAGGTCTTCCTGGAAGGTCTGAAGAATTCTGCACTAAAACCATCTGATCCTGGTCTTTTTTAGATAAGGAAACTTTTAATGACTACTGCTATCTTTTTAGTGGTTACAAGACTAGATTATTTATCTGCCCCTGATTTAACTTTGGTGTCTGGTATCTGTCCAGGAAATTATCCATTTCATCCACATTTTCTAGTTTTGTTGAGTGTAAGCTTTGTAGTAGGTTCTGATGACTTTTTTTTTTAATTTTCTCATTTTCCGTTGTTATGTTTCCCTTTTTAGTTCTGATTTTATTAATTTAGATACATTCTCTGTGACCTCTCGTTAGCCTGTCTAAGGGTTTATCTATCTTGATGATTTTCTCAATAAAGCAGTTCTTGGTTTGGTTGATTCTTTGTATAGTTCTTTTTGTTTTTACTTGGTTAACTTGAGCCCTGAGTTTGATTATTTCCTGCTGTCTACTCCTCTTGGGTGTATTTGCTTCTTTTTGTTCTAGAGCTTTTAGGTGTTCTGTGAAGTTGCTAGTATATGCTCTCTCCAGTTTCTTTTTGTAGGCACTTAGAGCTATGAATTTTTCTCTTAGCACTGCTTTCATTATGTCCCACAAGTTTTGATATGACGTGTCCTTATTTTCATTAAATTCTAAACGTCTTTAATTTATTTCTTTTCTGACCAAGTCATCATTAAGTAGAGCAGTGTTCACTTTCCATGTGTATATTGGCCTTCCATTTTTTTTTTTGTCAGTATTAAAGTCCAGTCTTAGTCCATGGTTTTCTTATAGGGTTCAAGGGATTATTTCAATCTTTTTGTATCTGATGAGGGCTGTTTTGTGACCAATTTAATTATATGATCTATTTTGGAGAAGATACCATGAGGTGCTGTAAAGAATATATATTCTTCTGCTTTTGGATGAAATATTCTATAAATATTAGCTAAATCCACTTGGTTTATAACTTCTCTTAGTTTTACTGTGTCTCTGTTTATTTTCTGTTTTCCAGATCTGTCCATTTGTGAAACTGGGGTGTTGAAGTCTCCCACTGTGATTGTTTGAATTGCAATGTGTGCTTTAAGCTTTAGTAAAGTTTCTATTATCAATGTGTGTGCCCTTGTATTTGGTGCATAGATGTTCAGAATTGATAGTTCATCTTGGTTAATTCTTTTCTTGATGAATATGAAGTGTCCATTCTTATCTTTCATGATAACTTCTGGTTGAAAGTCAATTTTAATATATATTAGAATACCTACTCCAGCTTGTTTCTTGGGACCATTTGCTTAGAAAATTATTTTCTAGACTTTCATTTTGAGGTAGTGTCTGTCTTTGTCACTGAGGTCCATTTCTTGTATGCAGCAACATGTTGGGTACTATTTACATATCCAGTCTGTTACTCTATGTCTTTTTATTTGCAAATCGAGTCAATTGCAAATCGAGATATTAAGGAGAACTGATTGTTGCTTGCTGTTATTTTTGTTACGTGGAGTTACATTTTTGTGGCTATCTTCTTTTGTGTTTGTTGAAAGAAGATTACTTTCTTGCTTTTTCTGGGGTATAATTTCCCTTCCCTCCTTGTGATGGTGATTTCCCTGTATTATCCTTTATAGGACTGGATTTGTGGAAAGATATTGTGTAAATTTGGTTTTGTCACGGAATATCTTGGTTTCTTCATATATGGTAATTGAAAGTTTTGCTGCTTATATGACCTGGGCTGGCAATTGGGTTCTCTTAGGTTCTGTCTGACATTTGTCCAGGATCTTCTGTTTTTTAGAGTCTCTGGTGAGAAGTCTGGTGTAATTTTGATAGATATGCCTTTATATGTTCCTTGACCATTTTCCCTTACTGCTTTTAATATTCTTTCTTGTTTTTTGCATTTGGTGTTTTGATTATTATGCGACAGGGTGAATTTCTTTTCTTATCTAGTTTATTTGAGGTTCTGTAGGCTTCTTGTATGATCATAGGCATCACTTCCTTTAGGTTTGGGAAGTTTTCCTTTATAATTTTGTTGAACATATTTACTGACCCTTTCAGTTGGAAATCTTCTCTTTCTTCTATACCTATTATTCTTAGGCAGGTCTTCTCATTGTGTCCTGGATTTCCTTGGTGTTTTGGGTTAAGAGTTTTTTTGCATTTTGTATTTTCTTTGACAGTTGTGGCAATGTTTTCTATAGTATCTTCTGCACCTGAGATTCTCTCTTCTATCTCTTGTATTCTGTTGGTGATGCTTGTAAACATGACTCCTGATATCTTTCCTAGGCTTTCTATCTCCTGGGTAGTCTCCCTTCATGAATTCTTTATTGTTTCTACTTCTAAATGTTTATGTCCTAAATCATTTTGTTCAATTCCTTCACCTGTTTGGTTGGGTTTTCTTGTATTTCTTTAACGAATATTTGTGTTTCTGGTTTAAGGTCTTCTACGTGTTGGCATGTGTTTTCCTATATTTCTTTGGGAGAGCTATTTATGTCCTTCTTAAAGTCTTATATCATCATCATGAGAAGTGATTTTAAGTCTAAATCTTGTTTTACTGGTTTCATCTGGTATTTAGGGTTTGCTATGGTGGGGGAACTAGGTTCTGATGATGTCATGTAATCTTAGTATCTGTTGTTTATGTTTTTGCGCTTGCCTTTCACCATCTGATTATTTCTAGTGCTATCATCACTCATGATCTCTGACTGAAACCTGTGTGTCCTGTTATCTTGGCTGTGTCTGAACTCCTCAGAGTCCTGTTGTCTCTGTGATCCTGTGATCTTGAAACCCTGGCTGTAATAGCTCCTAAGAGTCAGGCTGCTTCTAGGCTCCTGAAATCCTGGTGTTCCCAACCTCCTGAGATTCTGTGATGCTATTATCCTATGTTCCTATGTGTTATAGCTACTGGGAGTCCTGACTGTCCTGGGATTTGGGTGTTGGGTGCAGAGCTGAAGCCTTAGGGCTGCTCTAGGTGCAAGAACAGACAAAAAGGGTACTGAGCCACTGGCCTTGAGGGAGTTTGTGTGTCCCAGCAGGTCCCAAATTACTGGCAGTTTTGAGGTGGGGATGGTTGTGGTTTACTCACTTACAGTTCTGGGCATGTTAAAATTTCTGGGAGTCCAGCTCTTTCTTGTATTTGGGGCAAAATTGTTGGTTTTATTGTCAATTTGCCACACATTAAAATCACCTAAGTAGGAAATGTCAACAAACATGCTGTCTTGATTGCTATAATCTATCCGAGAAAATCCATTTCCTAATTGTAGATAGTAACTTCTAGTAATATCAGATTTAAATACCTATACCTATACCTATACCTACCTATAAAGAGAGAGGGAGAGAGGGAGAGAGGGAGAGAGGGAGAGAGGGAGAGAGGGAGAGAGGGAGAGAGGGAGAGAGGGAGAGAGGGAGAGAGGGAGAGAAGGAGAGAGGGAGAGAGGTATGACACTACGTTCCTACTTAAGTGATTCTAATGTGTGATACTAACGTGTGTCTGTGTGTTTGTGTGTGTGTATATATATATATATAAAAGTTTCTCTCTCTCTCTCTCTCTCTATATATATATATATATATATATATAGAGAGAGAGAGAGAGAGAGAGAGAAACTTTTGTTGAAAAAGTAACAGCAGTTATCTTACAGTTGAAAGGCCAAGAACCCAGGAGAGAATCAAACCTTGAGGCTTGTCTGTTGTGTCAGTAGTCAAATTAAACCCAGAGCGGCTTGTTCTCAATGGAGATGCCAACAACCTGCTTTTTGCTTAGTCCACAGAGCTAGGTTCATCAGCATTCTGAATTTTTTTAGAAAAGCTGCATAGCCTTTATTTCTTATAATGTGATGGAATGCTGGGAAATCAGTTTATTATTATATCAGCAGCAAAAGCAGGTTAAATCTATTCAAGGGCATGTATATGTATGTGTATGTGTATGTGTATGTGTATGTGTATGTGTATGTGTATGTGTATGTGTATGTGTATGTATATGTATAATGTATAATGTATATGTATATGTATATGATGTATATGTATATGATGTATATGTATATGTATATATATGGAGAGAGAGAGAGGGGGGGGGGAAGAGAGACAGACACACAGAGAGACTTATGTTGATTCTCTTTCTTCAGAATCTTACTTAATATGTCTCCTATATCTTCCTCTCCACATCTTCTTTACACCCTTTTCTTTCCCATGACAATTTCACTTCTATTTTTAGTCATGTGTACCTACATTTAAATGTAGAGATAATATCTTATGTGTTATATTGATGTATTACCTGCCAATAAAATCATCTATGGAATATAAGAAAGTATAGACTAAAAAGTGTGACATCTGATAGGCAGAAAGGATACTGGGATAGAGCCAGGTGTAAAAAAATTCACCCCTCAATGTAAAGAATGACAGAATTGTGAGCACTGTACAAAGGTTACCAGCCATGTGCTAGAGTTTAGATTAGAATAAATGGTATACTAAGTTATAAGTTAGTCAGATAATGAAGCAAGCTATCTAGCCCAGGTATTTGTAAATATATTTGAATGTCATAGTCATTATTTTGAGGAAATTAACATGCAGGAAAGAAAGTTCACAGTTATATGTATATACACACATGATTTTATATTTCTATATAAAATATAGGAATACTAAATTTAGAAAAGTCATATTTGTCTTTCTGAGACTGTTTTAATTCACTTACTATGAATATACCTCATTGTTTGTATGCATTTTCTAGCAAGAGCCTTTTATATATTTCTAAATCTTTACTAAAACATTACTAAAATATTGTATATATTTTCACAGTTATGTTTTTATGGTACTTATATTAACAAACAAACAATTTCTTCCTACACCATGAATTCTTGACAAGTTTTATTGAGCCTCTTTGGAGTTTACAACTACCAATAATGATTTTGTGATCATTTTGTATGTTCTATTGCTGCTATTTCTCTTCATGTTCAACCTCAGCTGCATTGATTAAACTAGGATCCATGAAAGCATGATAGGTGAACTAACACACTAATGAGTGTATTTTTTCACATGCAGGAACTGTCCTCTCACACCTCAGGTTTTCATTCTTACATAATAAATGAGCCAAGTTTGCACTCATCCCCATTGTATGAACAAATGGCAGATAATAAGGTATTTGATTTTGGTAATATGAGCAAAGTGGTGCAGAATTTTCTCTGGTGAAAGAAACATAGTAGAGAATAGATAGAAGGTAGCCATTAAGAGACATTTTCACAGATGTGCAAGCATGTGGTTAAACATTTAAAATACTTTAATTATTCTGTACAACAACAAATTAATTGTTCTGCTGTCAGGAGGACATCTTAAAGCCAAAACACAGACTGCAGTACATAGTTCTGCAGTCCCCTCCAGAACTTCTACCATAATAGGGTTGCCAATTGAATACTTGCAAGTCTAAAGCTCATGGTCCACTAAAAAATTACCCCTGCTCTGGAAACTGTCTTATGTTCAGAGGGCAGTGGTTTGTTTATAATGTAATTTATCTCAAGCTAGTTTCTCTATTGTTAGTAATTACTGCCAAGGCATACTTATAACACATTAATGAGGAACTATAAATCATCATTGAGGTACTGAAGTAATATAAAAACAGCAACACAAGTATAGGAAGAAAAAAAACAGAGGTGTTCTAGGTATTCTAGGTTCTTAAAAGAATAAGATTCATTTTAGTGAATTTTTGTAAAGGAATTAATACTGTAAGAATTTTTATGAAATTATTTAAAATCTGTTGTGCTCAAACTTATATTACATAAGTAAATTTGATTTAATTATTTCTTAGTTTTTATTTTTAGACATTTTTAGACAGACTTATGTATTCTTCATTGGTATCAAATTTGCTAGGTAGCTAAAAGTAATTTTAAACTCCTGATTCTCCCACCTTCATTCTCTTGAATCCTAGGATTACATATGTATGCCATTGTGCCAAGAATCATTTCTTTAAAAATTTGATAATATTAGGCTGAGGTTCTAAACAGCAGTTAAAATTATACTCTGAAAATCTAACATGTGATGTCTGTCAATTATTTTATTTTGTTTGTTATTTTTATTATAATATAAAGGTATTTTAGTTTCCTAATAGTTTGGAAATTGACAGTTTTTAGCCATTTTAGTCACATATATTTACATACATACATTTACATATATATTTATGTATAGATGGATAGGTGGATAGATAGATAGATAGATAGATAGATAGATAGATAGATATCATCAGTTGGCAACTTGAGATTTAGAATTACTTGGAAGACCTCTGGACATGCCTGTAGAAGATTATCATTACCAGGGTAATTATGATCAAAAGACACTCTGATTTTAAGTGCTACTGTACCTTTGTACTTGATCCTGGCTAGATAAGAAGGATAAATGCAACCAAGTAAAAGCATGCATTCTTTATCCATTATTCTGGATACAAAGATACTACAAATTCTTTTTGTTATGACTTTTTCAGAAGGTTGTGTTGCAGCTGCCAATTAATACTGTTCAAATCAATCTGGTTACTCAATCACTGACTCTTTCATGCAGGAACCCAGAAAACTGGGGTGGTAGCAAAGAATGTGTCACCAGATTGATGCACAACAAGGATGGACTTTAATCTCTAACTCAGAGCCAGAGTCATTCTTTTTCTCCTAAATTTTCTTTTCTCGAATATTTATTATGGTGAATATTTGTCAGACTACTTTAGAAATATGAAAAAAATTAAGGGAAACATGTACATACACAACATGTATATAGAGACTATATACAGTCCTTATATACATGAACACACCATACATATATATGACTTACACACAAACACACATTTATATACAGACACATGTGGATTACATATATAAATATAGACAGGGCCTTCACATACTCATTGCCATGTTCAGGTGATTGAGGGGGAAAATTCCTGTTTTTTTGGGGGGACTCAGTTGTGTTTTATGATGGTATTCTAGAGTCCATCTTATAACAGGTAATTTTGCTGAAGCCCACAATAAGAGGATTTTTTGTTTGAAAGAAATAAATAGTGTTTTTCTGAAAGCTGTCTTTCAGAAAGGGCATGTAGTAGTATTTTCCTGGAGTGGACACTTGAGAGGGGACATGATGTTTACAAGGGATATAAAAATAACTCTACAGTCAGTGAGAAAATGTTCTTTAATTGGTTCACCTTGCAACACTTCCCTGGTCTTTATTGACAACACTCTTCTCTTGTTTGCAATGGTTTGCTTGTCTTCACTGATGATACTCTTGTATTGGATTACCATAAAACACTTAGAAGGTCTTCTCTGATCTTCACAAGTTACACAGAGAAAAGTGAGTCATGATATTTCAGTTGCTTATTGCCACTTACTTGAATTCAAGCTGATTCAACAGTGCTTTGTGGTGTCTTCTGGATCAAGCTGCTGCCACTGATTTGTGTTTGATGTTTGTGATTGGACTGCACTACTGTTACTAACTTGTGTTTGGAATTGTCCCAAAGAACTGCTTCTGAACAGGATCACATTCCCCATTTCTTATTAACCTTTCTTCTCTCTTACCTTTTTTGGTAGGCTAGAAAGGAGACTGAAATGTTTAAGAATCCTTATTAAGTAGCTTTTGATACATTGAAGTCTACAGGCAATAGGAGGTCAGAGATTTGATTAGGTATTATTTCTTAATGTGGCCATGACGATATTTCTACAACATATGTGTAGTCAATCTGTGTACATATTAACTTCACGGATAGTCAGTATTCTCCACCTTACTGAGGGGCTAAAGATAATAGAATGCTTACAGATGTTCACTGCTATTCTCGGCCTATTTTTTCTAATTTTTAATTTAAATATTTTCCTTCCCTATGAATTTAACATATCTGTTGTGACCTGAGCTACCTCATGCTTGGGGCCAAGATGTTGAGAGCTGCTCTGTCAATGTTGGAACCTGCACTACCAGAAGCCTTGGAGACTAAACTGCTAGAGCCTGCACATCCTCATGCGGCTCTGGTTTGTGGGGGTTCAGCAAGAGAAAGAATGAGGATGAACTCGAGGAATTGAGACCAGACAGAGTGTGATTCAATCCTGTTTATTCTTCAGTCTCTCTTCCTAGTCCAAGTCCCAAGTCTTGAGTTCCTAGTTCCTAGTCCCTAGTGCCTCCAAGTTCCAAGTTACTTCTTCCAAGTGCCTAATTCCTACTACCTAATAACTAACTCTCTAAATCTCTGTTCTTCCTCCAAGTGCCAAGTGCCTAATACCAACTCCAAGTTGTACTCGTCTAATTCTCTGTTGCAAGTGTCTAACCAAATTCCTATTTCCAAGTTGTAATGCCTAACTCCTAGTTCCAAGTTGTACTGTGTCAAGTAATCTGTTGTCTGGTTCTCTGATCTCTCTTCTGAGTTCTCTAGTCCAAGTGTCTTCCACCTGATGCCTAATTCCTACACCAAGTTGTACTGTACTCTTTTGTCTGCCTCTCGCCTTTTATATGTCTCACTTCTAAGCCACACCTCTAAGTCATGCCCTTAAGTCATGCCCTTAGGTCAGGCCCTTAGTTCTTATCTCTAAACCACACATTAAGAAACTCTCTTAAGTCTCAGCTCTAAATCACACCTTTAAGTCTCATACACCCAGGAAAAATCCTGGGTATCTAATACAAGATGTTATCAGAGTGTGCTCAGTAGGCTAATGTAATCAAGTCTCTTGTCAGGTTATATGGATCAAGATGGCTGCAAGAATGATAGCTGCCTTCTGTCGGCTCCCAACACATACCTGGGAATTTTAGTTCTCAGTTCCTTTAAAAATTAGAAATTTAATATATATATATATATATATATATATATATATATATATATATATATAGACTATACTGAGTCTTAGAAGAAGTCTCTACATCTAGTTAGGACACAGTAAGAAGATAACTGTATAAGTTTTCTTAGTCTTGATAAATACATGATTTCATATAATAAATCTCATTCAGATATGCCTATACCATACTGGAACTGTTTCTCTGGAGAACCCTAACATAACTCATGCCTACAAGTCATTTTCAGAAAGAGACTGATATCTAAAAACCTATTTGTTAATAAGGCCAAAGAGACTGAAGTAACAGATAGCTTCCTAACAAGTTCAGACAATGCATTAGCTTTGGCAGTGTGAAAGAACACTTGGGCACCATGTCTCAGATAAGCAGCCCTTCCTTATTCTAGCTGCCATGTATGAAAATATTTTTTTTGGTCCATTTGGGCAGCCATATACTGCAAGGTAGAATTTATAACTTCTCCAATAGACATTTGTATCTCAGGATTCAGGAGCATGGAATATCTAAGACTATGGTGTCAGAAAATTTGTTATCTCATGGTCTCACATTCTTCTTATACAGTTATCTTCTTACTGTGTCCTAACTAGATGTAGAGACTTCTTACTTAGAAATACTTTGACCCTTTTCATAAAGGAGATGTCTGAATGTGTAAAGCATGCATTGTGCAAGCATGAGGACTGTTGGGAGCTGACTCCTAATAGAAAGGGGCTATCATCTTTCAGCTATCTTGAGCCATATACCCTGAAAAGAAACTTGATTTTCAACAGTTTACAACAGCTGAGCACACTCTGATAAACATCTTGTATATCCCAAATATATTTTTTTGCTGTTTAGTGACCCCACCTGCAAAGCACATGGCACACGTGGTATCCAAGCCTACAAGGCACGTGGCAAAGCATATAAATACTCCGGATTTCCTTTCAATATAATAGACTTGATCAGGCCCTCTGTCATGTCTCTATTCTTTGCATTTCTTGCCCCTCCATCCCCATTCTCTCTCTTGCTAGACCCCGACTGCAGACCAGAGCAGCAGCTTGGAAAAGGATGTAGTAGTCCCCAAGCCAGTAGAGTGGGTCTCAACAGAGGACAATAATATTGGTCCTACAATCCAGGTAATTTTTCAGCAGATTTGACAATCCATAACTCCAATTTCAGGTCTCAAGTGGCAAAGCTATCCCCAGAGTCAGACTAGTTAAGCCTGTGAGTTCATGACTTTACATAAACATAAATATAAATATAAACATAAACATAAACATAAATATAAATATAAATATAAATATAAATATAAATGTAAACGTAAATGTAAATGTAAATATCTATCTGTCTGTCTGTCTGTCTGTTTTTCTGTCTGTCTATATGCCTTGATATATGTGTGGTAGAGAGTAATATAACTGATATCTATAGAATATTTTATCCTAAAACAAAAGAATATATTTTTTTCTCATAACCTCATGGTACCTTCTCCAAAATAGATCATATAATTGGTCACAAAACCAGCCTCAACAGATACAAAACGATTGAAATAATACCTTGTATGCTATCAGACCACCATGGACTAAGGCTGGACTTTAATAAGGACAAAAACAATGCAGGCCAACATATACGTGGAAACTGAACAATGCTCTACTCAATGATGACGTGATCAAGGAAGAAATAAAGAAAGAAATTAAAGACATTTTAGAATTTAATGAAAATGAGGACACATCATACCAAAACTTGTGGGACTTCATGAAAGCAGTACTAAGAAGAAAATTCATAGCTCTAAGTGCTTACAAAAAAAAATATGGAAAGAACATACACTAACAACTTGATAGCACACCTGAAAACATTAGAATGTAAAGAAGCAAATATACTGAAGAGGAGCAAACTTAAGGAAATAATCAAACTCAGGGCTGAAATGAACCAAGTAGAAACAGAAAGAACTATACAAAATATCAACAAAACCAGGAGCTGGTTCTTTGAGAAGATCAACAAGATAGATAAACCCTTAGCCAGACTAACCAAAGGGCACAAAGAAAGTATGCAAATTAATAAATTCAGAACTGCAAAGGGAGACATAACAACAGGAACTGAGGAAGTTAAAAAACAAAACAAAACATCAGATCCTACTACAAAGGCCTATACTCAACAAAATTGGAAAACCTGAATGAATGGATAATTTTCTAGACAGATGCCAGGTACCAAAATTAAATCAGGAGCAGATAAACCATCTAGACAGTGCTATAACCCCTAAAGAAATAGAAGCAGTCATTAAAAGTCTCCCCACAAAGAAAAAAAAAAGAAAAAAAAAGTCTTGGACCAGATAGTTTTAGTACAGAATTCTATCACACCTTCCAGGAAGACCTAACACCAATTCTCTTCAAACTATTCCACAGAATAGAAACAAAAGGAACAATATCCAACTTGTTCTATAAAGCTACAATTACGCTCATACCAAAGCCTCACAAAGACCCAACAAATAAAGAGAACTACAGACCAATCTCTCTTATGAATATTGATGCAAAAAATACTCAATAAAATTCTCCCAAACCGAATCCAAGAAAACATCAAAACAATCATCCATCATGATCAAGTAGGCCTTATCTGAGGAATGCAGGGATGGTTCAATATTCAGAAATTCATCAATGTGATCCATTATATTAATAAATTCAAAGAAAAAACCACATGGTAATGTCACTAGATACTGAGAAAGCATTTGACAAAATTCAGCATCTTTTCATGTTAAAAGTCTTGGAAAGATAAAGAATTCAAGGCCCACACTTAAACCTAGTAAAAGCAATATACAGCAAGCCAGTAACCAACTTTAAACTAAATGGAGAAACTTGAAACAATCCCACTAAAATCAGAAACTAGACAAGGCTGCCCTCCCTCACCCTACCTGTTGTATATAGTACTGGAAGTCCTAGCCAGAGCAATTAGACAACAAAAGAAAGTTAAATGGATACAAAAAGGAAAGGAAGAAGTCAAAATTTCACTATTTGCAGATGACATGATAGTATACTTAAGTGACCCTAAAACTTTCACCAGAGAACTCCTAAACCTGATAAATGACTTCAGCAAAGTGGCTGAATATAAAATCAACTTAAACAAATCAGTAGCCTTCCTCTACTCAAAGGCTGAGAAAGAAATTAAGGAAATGACACCCTTCACAATAGTCACAAATAATATAAAATACCTTGGAGTGAATCTAACCAAGCAAGTGAAAGATCTGTATGACAAGAACTTCAAGTCTCTGAAGAAAGAAATAGAAGATCTCAGAAGACTGAAAGATCTCCCATGCTTCTGTATTGGCAGGATTAATTTAGTAAAAATGGCCATCTTGCCAAACGCAATCTACAGATTCAATGCAGTCCCCATCAAAATTCCAAATCAATTCTTCATAGAGATAGAAAGAGCAATTTGCAAATTCATTTGGAATAACAAAAACCCAAGATAGCAAGAACTACTCTCAACAATAAAAGAACTTCTGGGGAATCACCATCCCTGACCTCAAACTGAACTACAAAGCAATAGTGATAAAAAAAAAAAAAAAAAAAAAAAAAGACTTGCAGGAAGATCAATGGAATGAAATTGAAGATATAGAAATTTACCCACACACCTATGATCACTTGATCTTTGACAAGGGATCTAAAATTATCCAGTGAATAAAGGACAGTAATTTCAGAAAATGGTGCTGGTTCAACTGGAGGTCACTATATAGAAGGATGCAAATTAATTCATTCTTGTCTCCTTGTACAAAGCTCAAGTTCAAGTGGATAAAAGACCTTCACATAAAACCAGATACACTAAAATTAATAGAAGAGAAGATGGGGAAGACCCTTGAATATCTAGGCACAGGGAAAAAGTTCATGAACAAAACAGTAGTGGCTTATGCTCTAAGATCAAGAATTGACAAATGGGACCTCATAAAATTGCAAAGCAAAAGATATTGTCAATAAGGCAAAAGATATTGTCAATAAGACAAAATGGCAACCAATTTTTTTTTTTTTGAAAATAATTTTTCCAATCCTAAATCTGGTAGTGGGCTAATATCCAATATATACAAAGAACTCAAAAAATTATACTCCAGACAACCAAATAACCCTATTTAAAAATGGGGTACAGAGATAAACAAAGAATTCTCAATGGAGGAAACTCGAATGCCTGAGAAGCACCTTAAGAAAAGCTCAACATTCTTAGTCATTAGAGAAATACAAATCAAAACAACCCTGATATAGCACCTCATTCCAGTCAGAATGGCTAAGATAAAAAATTCAAGTGATGGTAGATGCTGGAGAGGATGTGGAGAAAGAGGAATACTTCTCCATTGTTGGTGGGAATGCAAGCTGGTACAACCACTCTGGAAATCAGTCTGGTGCTTCCTCAGAAAATTGGACATAGCACTACCTGAGGAACCAGCTATACCACTCCTGGGCATATACCCAGAAGGTGTCCCTACATATAACAAGGACATATGCTCTACTATGTTCATAGCATCCTTATTTATAATAGCCAGAAGCTGGAAAGAACCCAGATGCCCTTTAACAGAGGAATGGATACCAAAAAAAATGTGGTACACCTACACAATGGAGTATTACTCAGCTATTAAAAATAATGAATTTGAGAAATTCTTAGGTAAATGGATGGAACTAGAGAATATCATCCTGAGTAAGTTAACCCAATCACAAAAGAACACACATGGTATTTACTCACTGATAAGCAGATATTATCCCAAAAGTTTGGAATAGCCAAGACTCAACTTACAGACTACATGAAGCTCATTAAGAAGGAATACCAAGTGTGGATGCCTTGGTCCTACTTAGAAGGAGTAACAGTACTCAATGGAGCAAATATGGAGACAAAGTGTGTGACAGAAACTGAAGAAGGGACCGCCTGGAAACCATTCCACCTGTGTACAGTCCACCTGAGACCATTCCATCCTATGTACAGTCACCAAAGGTAGACACTGATGTGGATGTCAGAAAGTGCATAATGACAAGAGCCTGACATAGCTGTCACCTTAGAGATCTTTCAGAGTCTGACACATTCAGAGGCAGATGCTCACAACAAACCACTGATCTGATAAAAGGTTTCCCAATGGAGAAGTTAGAGAGAAGACTGAAGGAGCAGAAAGGGCTTGTGAGCCCATGAGGAGCGTAACAATACCAACCAACCAGAGCTCCCCAGGGTCTAAACCACCAGCCTGGGATCACATAGGGTGGGACCCATGACTCTATCTGTACATGTAGTGGAGGATGGCCTTTTCGGGCATATGTTGGAGAGGAGATTCTTGGTCCCACGAAGGCTGAACATCGAGTGGGTTGGAATTTGAGGGTGGGGAGGTGGGAGTGGGGGAGTAGGTGGGGGTACCTCCTCATAAAAGAAGGAGGAGGAGGGATGAGATAGAAGGTTCCTGGGTGGTGGGGCAATGGGTTAAGGGGATAAAATCTGAAATGTAAATATAATGTCCTATAAAAATAAATTAAAAAATAACAAAAAAATGACTTTATATAAATATGAATATAAATAAAATATAAACATATAAACATAATTATAATTATAAAAATAGATATAAAAATATAAATAAAATACATACATATATACATATCTGCCTTCATATATATGGTAGAAATTGATACACGAAGACATATAATGTTGGTCATTGACCACCACATGTTTACTCACCCCCATACATGTTTACTCACACATCTATAAATATACCACCCATGAACACATCACATACATGTACCCATGCAAAAATATCATCTCTTCATGAAAACTTTTGGAGTGGATTATTAGCCTAAGCATTGTCTTCTACATCTGTCAGAAGCCATAATGGGGCAAGCTAATAATTAGCAAGTGGTAATCCCGAAATGGCTTGCCTTGGATTATTATATAATCTGGGACAAGTGAGCTCTTATCAGCAGAGCTGTATAGGATTTATTTCAGGAAAGATTCCTGCTATTAACATGCTTTTCATTTTATTATTATTAAACATATGTAACAATCACTAAGGATTAGCACACTCCTTTGGAGCAGATCTCTGCAGATTCATGAAGATGTAGTGTCATGTAATGATGCTATATAGACAAATAAATGACTTCTTAAGTCTTAATGATAATGCTATAAGAATTTCTAAAATTATATCAATGATTATTAGGCTCTTTTATAGTGGGACTCCTATTAATTCCTTTTCTGATAGTCAAAACTGCAGTTAGAACTCTGCCAGTCTTTCAAGTCTCATCAGTTAATTACTCTCAGATATTAACCAGACTTTCTCCTACTCAAAGTACATTCCAAGAAGTTGTAAAACAATTAACCAAAGGTGACTAAAAGGGAACTAATTATTTATTATAGGTGCTAGGACAGAAGATAAAATATTGCCTGTGTTTATCTATACAAAACTTCACTAATTTCTTACTTATAGTTTTAAACCTTCAGTGAACCTGTGGAGCTAGACAGATAATTACTCCTAATGGATATGCATGTAAACATTCTCTGTTGTAAACTTCTATTTCAATTTATGATTTGATTTTTGGTGTGAACTTGTGATGAACTTTGTAACATATGACCATGTACTCTGTAAGATGTATAAGTAGAGAAGACAAAGACAAAGAAGTAGTAGCTGTTGTAGTGGTAGAGTTAGTTAGTCACTCATCTCTTCTTTTCTTTTCCCCTGCCTAGAATTTTTTCCCTTAGAACTTTTCCCTTAGAACTTAGAACTTTTAGAATTTTTTTTCTTTTCCCCACTTAGGGCCTTTCTGCTTTTCCTTTTAGATAGCTTTCACAGGAAACTTTTTACACTTAGCAATAAACACTATAGTAACTTCTCTAAGTGTCTTTTTCTTTCTGTGACCTCAGACTAGCAGGCATAAGTTAGAGCCCAGCAGTTCCTGCTGAGATAGAACAAAGGCCACATTGCCTAATCCTCGGCTGATAGGCTATTGGTGTTAATCACCTAAGCCTGCAGTCTTTTACCCTCAGAAGTTTTTAGGGTAGTACAAAGGCTATTTCCTTAATCCTTTGCTGGTCTTGGGCTGAGGTGCTAAGTGTCAGAAACTGCAATTTCTGGTTTCAGAGGATACCAGAGGGTAGATAAGCTACAGTAGCATAGTAAGTAAACTTTTCTAGCACAGATAAGTAAACATTTATTACACAGTAACCCTAAATATCTCATAAGACCAAGTCTTACCAACCCCCCAACCCCCGCGCTCATGCTCTTCCTTCTCTGACTGCTTCAAGAAGGACCAAGAAGAAAAAAGACACCTCCCACCCCCACCCCCACCCCCACCCCCACCCCCGAGCTGAAACCCCCCCGCATATATCCACTCTGTTTGTTCTAGGTGGAATAGAAGAAAATTCTCATTCTTTCTTTGGACTCTCTATTATTACTTGCTGGGTATTTTTAGATTACCCTTAAGGTCAAGGAACTCTGAGTGCTAGAGGCAACTGTTTCTTCCGTGGACTTTAGAAAAGCAGGGATTCAGAAGGAAAACTTTCAATAATGCAGCAATTGATGAGGACCTGAGGCTTTCTTTCAGCAAAAAAACCACTACTAACTCATAATATTGAATTTTGACTTTTAAATATAAGCGAATTCTAAGAAACTTTATTTTTGATTTGAAATACTTTTAATAGTGCTTTATATAAGCAGCTATGAATAACCTGGTTAACTGGAATTATTTCACTAAAACCTCAATAGGTTTAAAACCCCATAATCACAGCATCTTCATGTTTTAAACATTTTTATTCATAAATCTTCAAATTATCAGTCCCCCTTCCCTTTTCTCTTCCCAGTTCCACACTTAACAAATTTCTTTTCTGATTTCTCACACCCCTGCTTAGAGAACAGTAAGCCCCGCTTGTGTGCTACCTCACCCTGAGACATTTAGTACCATCAGCAAGACTAACCACACCCTCTTCCAATAATGCCTAAGTAGGCAGTCCTGGTATGGGAAGGGGATCCAGTGGAATGCAACAGAGTCAGAGACAGCCATTTTGATAAGTTTTAGGGCACCCACAAAAAGACCAAGCTGCACATCTGCGATAAATGTGTGTGGATCCTGGGTAGAGTTTCTCCATGCACTTTGGTTCTTGATTTACTCTCTATGAGTCTATGTGCCATGGGGCCAGGTTAGTTGATCTGTATGTGTTGTGTCACCGATCTCTTCAGCTTCCTCAATTCTCTTCTGTACTCTTCCATATGAATCCTCTCCCCCCACATTTGGTTATGGCCCACTGCATCTGTTTTCATCTTCTGCTGTATGAAGCCTCTCAGGAGACAGTCATGCTAGGTTCCTGCCTGCAAGTATAGCAGAGCATTATTACCAGTGTCAAGGTCTCTCATGAGAGTGGTCTCAAGTTGAGCCTGTCATCAGTTGGGCATTCTCTCAGTCTCTGATCCAACTTTATTCCTAAATATATAGTAGGCAGGACAAATTTGAGTTTGATGGTATTGTGAGTGAGTTCCTCTCCTTCCACTGGAAGTAATTCTTGGCTACATGAGGTTGTCATTTCATTCTTTATAACCCCCCATAATAGGAATCTCAGTTAGGATCACACAGATAGTTTTTCCATATCTTCTTCTATCCTATCACTGGATTAATAGTCTATTTCAGGTCTTCAGCTAATCCCAGAGGTGACCATTACAAATTTCCATTCATACATCTTTTCCTCTCCAGTTCCCACTGTCCAAACACCAGATCAGAGTCCCCATACACTTATCATCCTCCCTCCTTCACAATTACCTCTCTCTATCCACCTTCAATGATTATTTTACACCTCCTATATAAAATGCACATATTTTTCCCTGAGCTCTTAAATACTCAGTTTGTTTTGAGGGGTGGAGCTTCTATGGATTATAGCATGGTTATCATACATTTTATGATTAATGTCCAATTACAAGTTAGTATATACTATTGTATTTCTGTGTCTGCATTACCTCACTGGGGATGATATTTACAATTTTCATCCACTTGTCTGAAATTTTTATGATATCATTCATTGTTTTTAAAAAATTAATAGTATTTCATTGTGTAGATTTACCACATTTTATTTATGCATTCTTCATTTGAGGGAGATCTATGTTGTTTCCAGTTTCTGGCTATTATGAATAAAACTGCCATGAAGATACTTGAGCAATTGTCCCTGTGGTATAGTGAATTATCTTTTGGAAAAAAGTCCAGGAATGTGGTAGAATAATTTTGGATTTTTTGAGAAACTTCCAAATTCTGTTTCCAAGTGTTTGTAAATGTTTGCACTCCCACTAGAAATGGAGGCGTGTTACCCCTGTTTCACATCCTCTCCTGTAAGTTCTGTTACCTATTCTGATGGGTAAAAGATGAAATCTCAGAATCATTTTGATTTGCATTTCCCTAAAGATTAAGAGTGTTGAATATTTAAGTTATTGTAAGGTGTTACATAGCCCTCTGTTGAGAATTTTCTGTTCATGTATCTATCTCACTTTTTAATTGGGTTATTTGTTTGTTGATCTCTAATTGTGTGAGTTCTTTATACATTATGGATATTAGTTCTCTATCAGATATAGGATGGTGAAGACCGTTACTCCAGTCTATAGCCTGCCCTTTTGTTCTATTGATGGTCTCCTTATCCTTTCCAAAGCTTTTCAGTTCCATGGTGTCTCATTTATTAATTGTTCATCTTATTGCCTGAGGTATTAGTATTCTGTTTAGGAATCTGTTGCCAAAAAGTTCAAGGCAGTTCCCAAGTTTCTCTTCTGTTAGATTAAGTTTGTTTGGTTTTGTGTTGAGTCTTTGATTCATTTCAACTTGAGTTTTGTGCAAGATGATAGATGTGTGTCTGTTTGCATACTTCTATATGCAGATATCCAGTTGAATCAACAACATTTGTTGAAGATGCTTTTAGTATTCCATTGCTTTTAGCTTTTTTTTTTTTTTCTTAAT
Organism: Rhabdomys pumilio; assembly: GCA_030674055.1. Lineage (NCBI taxonomy): Eukaryota > Metazoa > Chordata > Mammalia > Rodentia > Muridae > Rhabdomys > Rhabdomys pumilio. The sequence continues at coordinate 16,375,460 of JANHMN010000009.1, forward strand.
TATCAAGTAGCCATAGGTATGTGGACTTATTTCTGAGTCATTGATTCTTCTGAGTGTTGCAATGTCAATACCATATATCTTTTAATATTATTGCTTTGTAGTATAGTTTGAAATAAGGGATATTGATACCACTAGAGCTTCTTTTAGTGTAAAGAATTATTTTAGCTATCTTGGGTATTTAGTTTTTTCACATGAAGTTGAGTATTGCTGTTTTCAGATCTATAAAATTTTTATTGGAATTTTTATGGGAACTGCATTGAGTACTAGATTGCTTTTGTTAAGATGGACATTTTTACTGTGTTAAGCCTACCAATTTATTAGCATGGGTCTTTATATCTGATATTTTCCTAAATTTCATTATTCAGGGACTTAACATTTTATCATACTAGTCTTTCATTTGCTTGGTTAGAATTACATCAAAATATTTTATATTAATTTTGTATATTGTAAAGGGTTTTGTTTGCCTAATTTCTTTCATAGGCTATGTATTAGTTGGGTAAAGGAGAGCTACTGATTTTTTAGTTGATTTTGTATCTAACCACTTTACTGGAGGTGTTTATCAACTATAACAGTTTTCTGCTACATTTTTGGGGGTCACTTACATATACAATCATACCATCTATGAATAGCAATACTTTGATTTCTTCCTTTCAAATTTATATCCCTTTGATCTCCTTAAGTTGCCTTATTGCTCTAGCTAAAATGTCAAGTACTATGTTCAGTGTATCGGGAGAGAAAAAGCAACATTGTCATGCCACTGATTTTAGGAGAATTGCATTAATTTTCTCTCCATTTAATTTTATGTTGGTTATTGGCTTGCTGTATATTGTTCTTGTAATGTTTAGCTACACACATTATAACTATGATCCATACCTACAAGATTGTTAACATAAAACGGTGCTGAATTTTGTCAAAGTACTTTTTCAGCATCTTGAAAAATGATCATGTGACTTTTTTCTTTCATTTTTCTTTTTTCATAGTGTGGATTACATTGATGGATTTTTGTGTGTTGAACCATCTCTGAACCTGTGGGATGAAGCCTAATTGATCACTGTGAATGATGTTTTTGCTGTTTTCTTGAAATCAGTTTTTAAGTATTTTATTAAATATTTTTACATATCAATGTTCATATGAGAAATTGGCCTGATGTTTGTTTGTGTGTTTGTTTGTTTTTTAATTTGTTGTATCATTGTGTGCTTTGGGTTTCAGCATGACCATGGCCTCATTGAATGAGATTCACAATATCCCTTCTGTTTCTATTTTTAGAATGATTTGAGGAGTATCAGCACTACTTCTTCTGTGAAGCTCTAGTAGAATTCTTCAAAAAAAAAAACCATATTGTCCCAGGTTTTTTTGGTTGGAAGACTTTTAATGACTGCTTTTATTTTATCATGTGTTACAGTACATTAGTAATAGTTATTTTATGAATGTAAGTGTTCTTTTAGTTGGGACATATATGTTCAAAACTGAGTTGTCATCTTGGTAAATTTTTTCTTTGATATATATAGTATGTTTCCCATCTCTTTTGATTAATTTTTGGTCAAAAGCCTATTTTACTAGATATTAGAATAACTACTCAAGGTTTCTTCTTGAGTCCCATTACTTGGAAAACATATTCCCTGCCCTTTATTCTGAGGTATTTTCTATGTAACTGAGGTGGGTTTTTGTATGTAACAAAATAATATATTCTGTTTTCACATCTATTGTATTAGCCTTTGTCTTTTTATTGAGTAACTTAATATATTAATGTTGAGAGATATTAATTACCAATGACTTTTAATTCCTGTTATTTTGATGTTGTGTTGTTAGTATATATGTGTGTGTGTGTTTCTGTGTGTATTTGTAAAATTTTTCTTATTTTGTTTTCAGTGTTGTGGAATTTCTTATTTGCTACATTTTTTTTTCTGTGTAGTTAATGTCCTAGGTTTTGACTTTTCCCTCAAGTATTTGCTGCAGGGCTACATCTGTAAATAGATATTGTTTACATTTTGTTTTGTATTGGAATATCTCATTTTCTCCACATATGAAGATTGAGGGTTTTGTTGGGTGTAGTAGTCTATATTGCCATCTGTAATTTTTTCAAAGACTTATAGACATTTGTCCAGGACCTTTTAGCTTTTATAGTCTCTTTGAGACGTCTGGTGTAATTCTGATCTGTTTTTGTATGTTATTTTGTCTTTTTTTTTTCAGCTTTAAATATTTTTTCCAGAGATTAAGTATTTATTATATATTGGGAGGAATTTTTGAAGGAGCCCAATCTGATTGGTGTTTTGTAGGCTTCTTGTATGCTTATAGGACTGTCTTTCTTTATTTTGAGGGAGTTTTGTTGAAAATATTTTCTGGTCCTTGGAACTGGTACATTTCACCTTCTATTCCTCTTAGTCTTAGGTTAAGAATTTTCATTGTTTCCCAGATTTCCTGAATGTATTATGTCAGAAATTCTTTTAGATTTAACATTTACTTTGACCAATGAGTCATCCTGTTCTGTTATATCTTCTACTCCTGAGATTCTGTCTTCCATCTCTTGTAATCTGTTTGTGATGCTTGTGTCAGTTGTTCCTGTCTACTTCCCTAGGTTTCCTAATTCCAGGATGCCCTCAGATTAAAGTTTACTTTATTGTTTCTATTTCTATTTTCATATCTTTAATTGTTTTATTCATTTCATTTGCCTCTTTGTGTTTTCATATATATCTTTAAGGGATTAGTAGTTTCCTCTTTGAAGACCTTTACCAGATTGAATATATTTCCTTGTATTTCATTGAGCGGTGTGTTTATTTCCTCTTTAAACATCTATCATCTTTATAAGGTTTTATTTGGGTTAATTTTCTTCTGTGTCATTTGGAGTAGAATATGCGCCTCTTGTTATGGTAGAATAGCATTGCTTCAAAAGTGCTATACTGCTCTAGCTCTTGATGTTTGTGTTCATATGCTGGCCTTTAGCCATCTGGTTGTCTTTAGATGTTCCTGGTGTAACTGGTCTCAGGAAAGTAAGCCTAAATTTGATGTTCCTCAAGCAGCATACCTCAGGTGGGCAACTCTAGACTGGATATTCTTGATGTAGCAAATGAGACGTTATTTGTTTGGAGGGCCTTATAGAGATGGGCAGGCAGGGGCCAGACAATGGAGCTTGAACAGACAGCCCAAAGTTAGTTCAGGGTAGCTGTGCTTTCCCTGAAGAACAGGAAAATGAATGGGTGAAAGGGATGTAATCTATATGTTCTTTGTTATGTCTTCCTAGATGTTCCTTCTTCGGTGGACCTTATAGTGTCAGGCAGAGTAGTGTCATAACATCTTGAGGAATGGTTTTTGAAAGTGCTGTGACCTTCAGCTCTAGCTCTCTATTTAAATTGCCTGCTGTAGATATCTCAAGGTATTAGTAGCTGTGTTCTGAGGTCTGAGAAACATCATTATATTGCAGATTCTCCCCTCTTCTTTCTTGGGACCATGAAATATAGCCTGGCTCCTGGTTGAACTAAGGCTAGAAGCCCCAGAGACCCTGAAGGGACAGTAGGAGTTTTGCCTACTCTCCACATCAGGCTCCTGTCACTATCAGCAGATCACCATAGATGTGTGGCCATCAGACATACAAGGGCAACACCTGAAGCCCTCCACATGTAGATGTCATATAGATAAGGTAAAGGACCTGAACTGTGGTCACATATTCTCAAGACAGAGATCATACTAATGAGATTCATAGAGGCCCAGGAGGCTTAGCCAGTAAGTTTTTCCTCCCAGTCCTTCATCCCTGAAAACAGTACTTAAGCTCAGGGCCACACTGCGAAGTGAGGTATGATTTTACACATCAACTTTAGGCCATGATAATAAATTCCTTAAAACCATGGACTGCCTCTGTTCATTGAGATTCACCATGGGGAGACATGGAGAAGGACTTCACTTATAGAGAGAAGTCTAGTCTCCCATAGAAGGCTTCTCTGCGCTCCCAACCATGACCACCACCAAGCCCAAGCCCGCCACCATAAAGCCCAGGACTGTTCCCCCTGAGACCAGAGCTCTTCCTCTGACCTAGGTTAGGTCCAACCATACGGTCCAGATTCCATTCTCAGCTTTTCCACAACTTTCAACAGCATCTGAGTGTTCAAGATCTTGGGAATCTCATGCCTCATGCCTTATTCCCAGGTCTGCGGACCCCCAAGCCAGCTCTAACTGTTCTGTTCACATGCCTGTTCCTCAGACTTGGCCTTTTCATTCCTTGAGTGTTGTCCTGGGGCTTTTCTATGGCTCATACTCACCAGAAGAAGGTGTGGGTTAAGCAGAGTCAATTTCCCATGTCTGCCTTGCCAAGCAGTTGAACCCTATGGTGGAGTGGACGAGGAACCCACAACCCTACAAGCTCCCAACTCCCTCTCATGTGTGTGTGTGTGTGTGTGTGTGTGTGTGTGTGTGTGTGGTGTGAGTGTGTGTGTGTGTATGTGTGTGTGTATAGTGTGTGTATGTGTGTGGTGTATGTGGTATGAGTGTGTATGTGGTGTGTATGTCTATACAAATGGGTGAGTAACTATATGAATAATTATGGATATAAAACCCCTAAGCCAACTCATGTTTTATTTCTCAAGCACCATCTATTTTTTTTAACAGGTGAGAGAGTGTCTCTTATTGTCCTGGAAATCCTCAGTCTTGTTGGCCAGAGAGCCAAGTGATTGTCTTTTTCACCTAGGGCTAGAATTACAGAGGAAGGTAAACATGATGACTTCATACAATGAGCAATGAGTGTGGAACTCTGGTCCTCATGCTAACAAGGAAAACGTTTTATTGAGTAAGTTATCTTTTCACTGAACTGTGGAGTTATTACACTTCAGTATTCTCTACTATCACAACATTTTGGAAGCCTGGGGCCAGAGTAAATAAGATTTCTGGCTGAAAGTTGTCTAGTTGCAGAGAAATTGGTTAAGCAGCAATCATAAAGAATTATTTTAACAGAGCATTGCTCTCTCCTAATACAACTATTCAAAATTCTTTCGTTTTGAATTATCTAAATTTATCTTAAAACAAACAAAAATAATATTATAAAAATTACTAAATAACAAGTCTAATGTAGGTTCCCTTATTCCATTACACACTCTGTGCACACCACATCTGTTCAGTTTTTATGGATAAATCCTAGTTGTAAAGTATAAAAAAGAGTAAGTACTAAATTTGACTTCTTCAGTGAAAATAGGAAACCATTATAAGGAAATTATTTTTCAATTACCTTTATAACTAGAAGAGAAAATGAGAAAAGCAGATTAAACTAAAATTATTTTCTTCTAGCAACTGTTAATTATATTTAATTTGCCTTCACTAATTATTAGACTCAGTTGGAATGTTGACTAACTATCATATACATCTTATATAAAGAAATCTATCCCTTCATAAGATGGAAACTCCCTTAGTATATCTGGTAAGGGGGCTTTAGAACTTGTATTCTCATCTGCAGTTGTACCACCATATAAGCATATTCTCCCTTTCATGTATGTTCTGACATTTTATAACAGGCAGTAAAAGTTACATACCACAGATAAAATATCTCTAGCAAAAGGATTCATTTTCACTGAAAAAATAAAAAGTACTTAATCCAGGTAAAAACTGTGGTAGAAAAAGATATTTAAATTGTATAGGTTGGGTCCAGGATGCAACTTAGCTTCTGTGTAAAACGTAGAGTATTTTTCTAGCAAACACAATACCCTGGAATTGGTCCTAGCCCTATATAAACCATCCATAGAAGCTACATTGCCCTATTATATTTTGCAGGCAAGAAAAATTGTAGATTAAGGGTTTTATTTTTATTTTTGGATTGGTGTGGTGGTTTGGATAGAAATGGCCCACACAGAATCTTATGTTTGAATGCTTGGCCTACATGCCATGACATTATTCAGAAGTATGGCATTTTAGTAGTAGGTGTGGCTTTGTTGGAGGAACCAAGTCACTGTGTGGGCAGGTTTGAGGTCACATATGCTTAAGCTATACCCAGTGTAGCAAACTTTTAACTTTTGTTGTCACTGATTAAGATATAGATCTCTCGGCTCCTTCTTTAGTACCATATCTGCCTGCATGATGCTTTATTTCCTTCCATGATGATAATAGAATAAACCTCTGAAACTGTAAGCCAGATCCAATTAGATGTTTTCCTTTATAAGAATTCTCACAGTCATTGTGTCTTTTCACAGCAAAAGAAACCCAAATTAAAACAGTGGCATGTTCTCCGTTTTGCTCATCAGGGTGTTTTCCTCCAGACATTATGTAGAGAGAGATAGAGATAGAGATAGAGATAGAGATAGATAGATAGATAGATAGATAGATAGATAGATAGATAGATAGAAAAATAGGTAGATAGATAGATAGATAGAGATAGAGATAGGTAGATAGAGGTGATAGATGATATAAACAAATAGAGATATCTTTGAACTATATAAGTCAAGTGTTTCTGCCAATTACCTTCTCTCAAACTCAAGGAATACCATAAAGGAGGAGTCAGAGGAAGTATAGAGACAGAGGGGATGGAGAAAAACAGGAGAACAATGCCCTTAATATCAACAGAGCCAAGCTCACATGAACTCTCAGAGACTGTAGCAGGAATCACAGGGCTTACACAGGTTTATATCAGGTCCTCTGCATTTATACTATAGCTTTCAGCTTTGTACTCTTATGAGATTCCTGAATGTGTGTATGAGGGTCTCTGGTTCTTCTGCCTTCTCTTGGAGAAGTTGTATTTTCTATTGGTTTGGCTTTTCTAACTTCAATATAATCTCGTTTTGTGTAATTCTTTTATTTTAATATGCTTTTGTTATCTCTTAGAAGCCTGTTATTTCTAATGAGAAATAAAAGGGGAGAGGATCTGCATAAGGAAAAAAACTGGTAGGAGCAGAAGAAAGGAAACTGTATTTTGATTGTATTGTATGAGAAGATAATCTATATGTAACAAAAGGGGAAAAAGAAAGAAATTACTTAGATCTGATTAGACAGTGGACATGTGCGTGGTATTGGTACTTTGAATGCTAAAGGTCCAAAATAGGCTCATGTATTTGATCAGTTTGTTTCTTGTTTATGACTCTGTCTAAGGGTGTTGTGAAACCTTTAGGAGATAGAGCATTGCTAGAGGAAGAATGTCACTGAGGACTTTGACCATACTTTCAATTAGCTCTCTTTGCTTGAGTTTGAGGTAGAAGATGTGCTCTTTTAGCTTACTGAACAAGTTGCCATTACAAAGTATCTCTTTAGAACCATAAGCTCAGCATACTGTTTCTTCCTTGAGCTACTTTTTTGTCATTGTGGTTTATGAAAACAAAAAAATATAACTAATACAGTGAAAGATTTCTGTGACTCTTAGTTAATATAGGAGGCCCCATCACACTGTGGGTAATACAATCCCTACAGAGGTCATCCTGAGCAGAATAATAAAACTATCAAACCATTAGGCTGCATACAAGAAAGGAAGGTAACATTCCTCTGTAGTTCTTTATCAGGCCCCCTTTAAGTTCCTTCAGTGATTCACTATGGCCTTGAAGTTTATGTTAAATACATGATTTTCTTTCTGTAAGATACTTTTGGGTAGTGCAGCATTCAGAAAAGAAAACTAAGAAAACGGGAAGTTTAGCATTCAAGGATGAACTTTTATTTGTTGTAATACCTGAAAATTATTCTTGCCTAGAAGATTTACACTGTGCTTCAACTTAAGCTCTAAAACCTGGGATTGACATTCTACACAGGAAGGTTTGGTTATCAGATTCATCTGTGTGCATTAATATACTCTGATGTGGATGTAATAAGATGAAATACTTAGTAAATATGTTTTCTGTACATTCACAATGATTTGAGTTCAATTACCAGATCCATTAAAGGACAAAGGAAATGAATGTCTCAACAAAGATATTCTCTTATTTCTATACACATACATGCATAACAATAATAACAACACACACATACATAAACATATGCATGCATGTATGTATGCATACCCATACATTATACATGAAACACAAAATAATAAACAGATTAAAAGAAATACACCATATGTTATTTGACACATGCTATAAATACTGAGACATGCTCATTAAATTTCTGTAGATGATATGTGAGTAAAACGGCTTCCTGATTATTTTCCTTATTCCCTTCTTAGGAGTGAAGTTGTACTTGTAGTGTAATATGAAAAATACAGGTACTTACCTTTAAATTTAATGATTTAATTCATCTTAGGTAGTAGCAGAAAGAATTAAGGAAGTATAAATGCACACACAAATACACACAGATTTAAAGTGCTGCACAGACATGTACATTATATTCAGATAAAAGGGATAGCTGTTTTGGTATATGTTCACTTTATACCTTACATTCAGGATGATTTTATTTAGCACTGATTTTGAGAAGAGCTCTTTCCTAAGTACTGGTGGAGTCAGTGACAAAAGAGACACCAATGATTCTTGTTTTGCTGTGTATTGTTTGATACCTGGGAGACTTGATGAGCTCCATATTATTTCACTGCATAATATGTACTAATAATCTACATTTTACTTAAATCTTACCTACAATTGTGTGTAACAGTTTGACTATCTTTCTTTTGCTCTATGTTACATTGGCTTTTTTATAATAGACTTTTAGTGACTGGGGAGATGGCTTTTTTGGTAATGTAGTTATCACACAAATGTCAGGACCTGAGTTTAAATCCCCGAAATCCAGTTGAATCACTGGGCATGGTGTTAGGCCTTTTTAATCCTAATATGTTGTTCATAATTGTGGCATGTATGCCAAGGCTTGCTGGCTGATGGTCTTGCCACAGGTTTAATGAAAGACACAAAGTAATAAGCAGAGAGTCATAAAGTAGGATACCTGGTGTCCATCTTTAGCTTCTAAATTTGTAGGTACACAACCTCTTCCCCCACAGAAATGATTGAATGCAATTGTGTTGCTTGATTTACCTAATAGAAGGAAAAACTAAGGAAGGATAGGAAGATGGATGGAAGGAAGAAAAAGAAAGGAAAAAAGAAGGAGTAAAAGAAGATAAAACACAGGAAGAATGAAAGAGAGGCAAAGAGGAAGAAGGGAAGAAGAGATGAACATAGGAAAGAATAGAGTGAAAGAGAGGGACAGAATAAAGGATGAAGAGAAGAAAAGAAGAAAGGAACAGAGGAAAAGAAAGGAAGAAACCACTTTCTTATATTTTCTCTGGATATCTTCTCTTAACATAATATACTTCTCTTGAGTGCTGGACATTGTTTCTAATACGAATTTTCAAACTTATTGTTACCATAAATATTTACATAATCTGTATTTTTAAACTTGCACATGATCTATGGCCAAACTCGGATCTACCTGGTTTCATGATACACAGTTTTTCAGTTTTTCAATGTGTTCCCCTAGAGAACCAAAGCAATGAAGGAAAGGGAAGGGAAAGAAACTTGGTTACCTCTAGGTGAGAAGCTTCTGACAATACAGGACAATGTTCTTTTCTGCTGCTTGCTTTGAATTTTAGAATTTCAGATGTAGCATTTGGAGTACAAATATTTAACTTATCACATCTTATGGCTAACCTCATGTTCTGAGTCTGTCAGTCTGAATGAAGTATGAATCTTCCAGAAGCTGTAAAACTGTCACTAGTGGTTTTTATGCTCATGGTGGGTCAGTAGTTGGATGTAATGTTAAAGAGACAAGCATTTCAATGGTGGGCAGAAACTAGTTCGAGATTACTTTTTCTTCTAGAGTTTTCTTTCCCTCGTTCCTTTTTTCTGCTCTTTTTCTTTTTTTCTTTGTTCTTTCTTCCTTTCTCTCTCTTGTTCTTTCTTTTTGCTCTCTCTCTTTCTATCTCTTTCTATCTCTTTCTTTCTTTCCCTCTTTTCTTTTTTTTATCATTCTTTTTAAAATTAGACTTTCAAAATATATCCAAGGCTGTCCTGAAACTCACTATGCAAACCAGGTTGGTGCATAACGCAAAGATCCACCTGACTCTGACATTCAAATCCTGGGATCACAGGCATACACCACCACACCTGCTAATTCATCTGCTTGTTTTGAGAGATGTAATGATTCTAAAAGATGAGTGACATTCTATCAGTGTGAGGGTATCTTCACTGGTTTCTGGTATATAATATATAATTTCATGCTTTCTTCGGTAGCTGGTATTTTTTTGTTTTGTTTTGTTTTTTTTTTTGATTTTTTTTTTTTTTTTTTTTTTAGAAGCTGGGTACTTTGGCTTGACTGGCCAACATAGTAGGTGCTAACACTGGAATTTTCAATGCCACCCTCTGCACAAATTCAAAGCTATTAGAGAATCTACAAACATTATTATACTAAACCAGAATAATCTCTAACAACAATCTATAAACATCTGACGTTTTACTCACACAGAGGTATAACCTCCACTCCTCATCAAGGAAATTTCTTTGTGCAACAGATCACTACATAAAACCACAACTAATTAATATGCAGTGTACTGGCGGCCAGCTCCAACTTATACATCTACAAAACATTCTCACACTTGATGCTGAGAGAACATTGAGGAAGAGGGGACAGAGAGTTATAAAAGCAGTGGATCAGGGAATTTGGTGTGTGAGTATGTCTTTTAGTATTGTCAGAAGATACATCCATAAAGTCTCATCAACATAACTACCCTATCCTAAGTTGAACAACGATGACACTAATTAACATGTGAAACTAAATTAAGAAGTTCTCATAGCATCAATCATGCACAGAAAAGAGTTGAAGAAAGGTGAGAGATAGAGAAGAAGTCCTTCCTAGGAAAGAACACATCAATTGGTTTTCTAATGAAAAATGGCTAGGTCTGAAAACATGTATACAAATAACATTTGATACATTGAGTAAGTTATATTTAATAATATAGGTTTATAAAAATTATATACACATTGTTATTACTATGTATGTATATACATATATACACATATAATTGATATTGCATCACTCATATGTATACATACACAGATATATATATACATACATATATATATATACATAATTTCATTATATATATTATGTATACTTAATGTAAAAAGAGAGCATACATTTTAAAGAGAGTGGGGATCATTATATGGGTGTGTTTTGAGGAAAGAAAAGAAGAAATTGTATTATGTCATCAAAAATTAAAAAAATAAAAAGAAAGGTCTTACTGTATTTATTATCAAATATAGCAGTCTTATTGACAAAGTTGTCTAGAGTGTCTTGTATGTGATTTTTCTTTATGCTTCTTCTCTTTTCCCTTTAATGATAAGAGTGACAATGTCCCTTTCATAGTACTTAGGGTGCCAATATCATTTACTTTTTATATTACCATGATAAAATACCTACAGAAAAGTAGCTTGAATGTCAGCAAGAATTTCCAACCAGTACATTGATTTCTTTCAAGTCTGATGACCTGACTTTTATCCCTGAGACATTACACAGTAGAAAGAAAGAACTGAGTCCCAAAAATTATTCTTGGTTGACCATATCTACAAATGTTTGACATGGCATAGAATGGGTATGCAGTTCTCAAATAAATAAATAAATAAATAAATAAATAAATAAATAAATACTTTAAAAAAAAACAAATTAAAAGGGGGAAGATTTATTTTGGTTTACAGTTTGAAGGCATAGCTTATCACTCTGGAGAAAGTGTAGCACCAGAAATTTACAGCATAATCACTACTGTGGTAGTGTGGGAAATAATTTTATTTAGTTATTAACTGGTGAGGAGTAATGCGTAAGCAAGTAAACCAATTAATAAGATGACAAAAAACCAAATGAAACAAAACAAGCAAACAAACAAAACACCCTCTCTTCAAGATGTAGGGGTCTATGTCAAAGAGGAAGCAGAAATTTTGTCAAATCCAGAAGTGGTTGATGACTGCAGGAAGACAACGCGTTCCTGATCCAACAAGTTCATATACATACGAACTCATAGGGACTGTAACAGCACATATAAGTCTAAAACTATTTCAAAACCAGACAAAATCTTAGCATGTAAAAGAGAAAGTGAAATACAAAGTGCCACACCAAAGAAAGATGGTATTTGCAGTTGATATCTACTGGGAAAGGAGAAATTAGTTTTCTTCAGTTAGTGTCAATGAGTATATCAAACACCACTCAAGGAAGGGCCCAAGTCCATGAGTAGTTGACTAACACAAAATGGATTCCATTTTTGTTTGAGGGATTTTTGCTTTGCTTTATTTTAGTAGGTTTTTATGCTATTGTTTTGTTTGTTGTTTGTTTGGGAAAGAGATCCCAAAAACATGAATTTTGTTGATGTGGGGACACCTAGGAGAAGTTTTGAAAGGGAGAAGCATATATATAATTTAAAAAAGTTGAATGTTGCAGTATCCTCAGTGAGTTACACTGCAGAATTTGATAAGAAGTTACCAGATCATACATGTTCAAAAACGTACAGAAGCCACACTTTTTTTGTTTTTTCTTGTTTTTTAAATTTTTTTTATTAATTTATTTCTTTACACTTCAGATTTTACCTCCTCATCCACCCTCTGAATGTTCCACATCCCATACCTCCAACTACCCCCTTGTCTCCACCCCACCTGATCTCTAAACTCTCTGGGACCTTCAGTCACTTGAGTGTTAGGTGTATCATCTCTGATGGAACATAGACCAGGCAGTCCTCTGCTGTATATTTGTTGGGGGCCTCATATCAGCTGGTGTATGCTGCCTTGTTGGTGTTCCAGTGTCTGAGAGGTCTTGGGGGTCCAGGTTAATTGAGACTGCTAGTACTCCTGCAGGGTCACCCTCCTCCTCAACTTTTTTTTAGTCTTTCCCTAAGTCAACCTCAGTGGTCAACAGCTTTATTTCATTGGTTGGGTGCAAATATATGCATCTGACTCTTTCAGGGCTTGTTGGGTCTTCTGAAGGCAGTCATGATAGGTCCATTTTTGTGAGTGCTTCATAGTCTCAGTAATAGTTTCAGGTCTTGGAACCTCCCCTTGAGCTGGATCCTACTTTGAGCCTGTAGTTGGACCATTTTTTCCTCAAGCTTTTCTCCATTCCCATCCCTGTATTTCTTTTAAACAGGAAAAATTATGGGTCAGAGTTTTGACTGTGGGATGACAACTCCCTCCCTCATTTGATGCCCTGCTTTCCTGCTGAAGGTGGGCTCTATAAGTTCCCTCTCCCTACTGTCAGGTATTTCACCTAAGTACCTCCCTTTGATTTCTAAGAGTCTCACACCTCCTAGGTTTCTGGTGCATTCTGGAGGGTCCCACCCAACCTCCTACCTCCCTAGGTTGCCTATTTACATTCTTTCTCGCCTGATCCCAGGGCTTCAGTACTTTTCCTTCACCCAATACCAGATCATTTTCCCCTCTCCCCAAGACACCCATCTACATTCCCTCCCAGGTTCCTCCCTCCCTCCCCACTTTTGATTGCTTTCTTATTTCTTCACAGTGTAACTGAGGTGTCCTCACTTAGGCCCTTCAGCTTTCTGACCTTTTTGAGTTCTATTGACTGTAACTTCAAGAATATATATAATATATAATATATAATACATATATATTATATATTATATATTATTCACTTATTAGTGAGTACATACGATGCATGTCCTTTTGGGTCTAAGTTACCTCACTCAGTATAACATTTTCTAGTTCTATCCATTTGCCTGCAAAACTCAGGATGCCCTCTCGTTCTTAGTACCTGAGTAGTATTTTATTGTGTAAATGAAACACATTTTCTGTATCCATCCTTCTGTCATGAGATATCTGGTTGTTTCTAGCTTCTGACTATCACAAATAAGGCTTCTATGAACATAGTGAAACACTTGCCCTGTGGCATGATGGTTCATCTTTTGAGAATATTCCTAAGAGTGGTACTGGTGGGTCTTCAGGTAGATCTATTTCCAATTTTCTGAGGAACCTCCAGATTGATTTCCAGAATGTAATAGTTTACAATTCTACCAGCAAAGGAGGAGTGTTCCTCTTTTTCCACAACCTCACCAATGTGTTGTCACCTGAAGTTTTGATCTTAGCCATTCTGATTGGTGTAATGTGGAATCTCAGGATCATTTTGATTCACCTTTCTCTGATCCCTAAGGACTTTTAACATTTTAGGTGCTTCTTAGCCATTCGAGATTCTTCTATTGTGAATTCTCAATTTAGTTCTGTACCCCATTTTTTGATTGAGTTTTTTGGTTTTTTTAGTGGTTAGCTTTAGTTCTTTATATATTTTGGATATTAGTCCTCTATTGAATATTGGGTTAGTGAAGATTATTTTTCCAATCTGTAGTTTGCCGACTTCCTTTAGTGACTATGTCCTTTGCCTCACAGAAAATTTTCAGTTTCATGAGGTCCCATTTATCAATTCTTGATGTTACAGCATGATCCATTGAAATTCTCTTTAGAAAATTTCTTCCTATGCCAATAAGTTCAAGGCTCTTTCCCACTTTCTCTTCTATGAGATTCAGTGTATTTGGTTTTATGTTGAGGTGCTTGATCAACTTGGACTTGAACTTTGTGTAAGGTGACAAATATGGGTCTATTTTCATTTTTCTATATGCACCCAGCCAGTTAGATCAGCACCATTTATGGAAGAAGCTTTCTTTTTTCCATTGTATATTTTTGGCATCTTTAGCAAAGATCAAGTGTCCAAAACTGTGTGGTTTTATTTCTGTGTCTTCAATTCTATTCTATTGATCAATGTGTCTGTTTCTGTACCAATACCATGCAGTTTTTATCACTATTACTCTGTAGTAAGCTTTTAAGAATGACATACTGGCTAACTTATGTAAAAGCAAAGTTTGCTTATTATTCACGGTTGTAGGATGAAATTATGCATGCATTTATTTGGCTGCGAAAAGGAATGTACTGCTTTTGCTTTTTAAAGTTATCTCCTGATTATTTAGATGTGGATGAAATCTGTAAAAAACGATGATGTCCATGAACAGAGTAGACATTGTTACTCTGTGTGAAGATGCTTTATACCATTTTTTTTCCAAATTGAAATATTTCCTTCATGAAAAAATGAGAGATGCATGAAAATTAGAAAGTAAACAAATATCACACACCTTGGAAAGCTGAAACTTATAAGTCTGTAAAGACTTCTCTACAAAGTTACAGAAGTGCTAACCAGAAATGGGTGAACAAACTATGACCATATTGGCTGTCAAGGGGTAATTTTCATACTTCTTAGCTATGTGAACATCTTGCCAACTCTTTGAAAGCTGTAGTTTTCAGAGCTTATCATCTATGCTGACATGAAAGTATATAAAGATTGCACAATTGCAGATGAATCACTCTTGATCTGTATGTGACCCCTCACTCACAATACTCTAAGTCACTCTGTTAAATTCATTAGTTGGTGTTTGGTGTAACTGATATTTTGATTCTCTTTGTGTGTAAGTAGATGTTCTTTCTTGTGCCCCACCCTAAGAAATATTTGGTAAAACAGAATAAAATAGATATCCTATAGATTCAATTTAGATAAAAAAAAAAAAAACAAAAAAAAAAACAGAATGATGGGTGTATAATAGCAAAGTTTTATCATAATAGTTAAAATAGTGTTTAAGTAAGCACAGAGTCAAATTGAAATGTATTCTAGAGTGCTATAAGAGGGAAGAAGAAGACATTGTGGGTATTATTAGAACTTTCAGGTGTCAGGGGCAGCCTTGTTTATACACCGAAGGCCTAAAATCAGCCATAGGCCTAAGTCAGCTTGGTAGCACAAAGTCTCTGTGGAAAAATACTGAACAGATGGCTATAAGATCTTGTTAACAAGTAGCCTTGGTGAAAACTTGGACAGTCATGGACTTTGTGAATAGGCCGCCTTGGTGGATACTACCAATTTAGAATAGGACAAGTGATTCATAGACTGAATCACAAGTGACCTGTTCCTTAAACCTTCTTCACCCAGAAAATACCCTGCACTAGAAGATATCTGTACTCCCCCTGAGAACACCTACACTCCTGAGTCATCTCCTTCTCCACATCCTGACTCTATGTGTATATAACCCCTGTGTGAAAAAATTAAAATTGGCGGTTTGATCAGCCTATAGACAAGCCGCTTGTTCTTTGTGTTCCTGCTCTTCACTTCTCTCTTCCAGGTCTTCTGATTTCAATTAAACGTCCTGTGGGACTATTACATTCAGGAAACTTTGTTTGACAGAAAAAAAGAAAAGATATCCTTGTTTAGGAGGCATGGGATAATGTAACGAGCTTTTTATTTATGATTTTGCTTATAGCAATTATTAATTGGAAGGGTAAAGGGAAGCATAAGTTGAAGTAGAGGTTAGGAAGACCCATAATGTGGTAAAGAGGTTGATATGAAGAACTCAAAACTAGTTTATTGTTATGTTGTTGGATAGCTAAGAGAAGGTAGAATCTGGTAGATAATGAAGACTGGAAATTCTCAAACGTAAGACAAGTTTGAAGAATCAATCATGTGTGATAGAAAAAAATTTATCTTGGGAAAACCACAGTGATGGAATTATGGAAACAAAATGAAGAGAATATACCTTATTCACACAGTGGAAAGGATAAGCACTAAGATGAATATTACACCTAACTCATGAAAATAAAGATATCTATAAGTACCTTATCAAGAAATAGGGATTTTTGAAGGAGTAGTTACATCAGTATATTCATATTGTACTATAGTTACCTCTGTGTTATATGTTTCTAAATAGAACATGTTAGGACACTGAAGTGTAGACAAGACACACAGTGCAAAAGGCAAAATATGGCATAGGAGAAACTGAAGGAATTTTACTGTATCTCTAAGCCTCAGTGCCTCAGAGTACTGAAAACTATCAGATGCAAATCAGTTCATGAATAAGCCAAAATGTGATATGGCTATGCTCCCATTTTGATTTAGGGCTTCCAGACTTCAGAAATGATAGAGAATAAAAGCTTTCTATTTTAAGATACCTAGTTTGTCCACATTTAGTATAGCTATCTGGGACACCAGTAAGCATATGCTGGAATATTATTTGACCACGAAAAAGAAGTAGTGTCTGTGAGTGACTCTTCTTATCACTATAAGAAAATGTTTGAAATGAAGCAAGTTACAAAAGAAAAGTTTAATTTGCCACATATTTGAAGGGAATACACACCAAGAGAGTTTGTCATATTGTACCTGCAATAATAACCAAAAAGGGTATAAGACATGGGGTCTGGCTATGAATGCCGAATGCTTACTTAGTGTATTTGATGAAGTTAGAATCTACCTTCAAAAGGTTTCACATATTCCACCAGCTGTGAAACAAGTGTTCATATACATGGATTTCAGAGGAAATTTCAGATCCTGACTAAAATAAAATAATACTAAAATAGTCTATACCTTCCCTCCATAGATTCAGGGTCCTTTCGTGATGCAAACTATATAAATTCAAATTTCCAAGGTCTTCATAATTTTAATAATCCTAATACCTTTTCAAAACTCAAAAGGTTCTACCAAAACTAAAGTGATTGTAACTATGAATAAATTTATTTATACCATGTTATTATATATAGTTATATAATTATAAATATAGGAACAAAAATACTTAAAAACTTGTAATATGAAGTGCCACAAAATAAATTACAATTCCTGCAGATGGCTTCTCTCCTTTTCAATATCTATTCATCCATTCAGAATTCTATGACATATTTTTTTCATAGTTTTGGCCTATGTGGTAACCTATGGAATTCATTACAATTTAAGATTTACCTTTGTAGCCAGCTATTATGGTGCATGCCTTTAATCCTAGCATTTAGGAGTAAGAGACAAGTGGATCTCTGTGAATTTGAGGCCTCAGCCCAACCTTGTTTCCAGAGCTAGTTTCAGGATATCCATGGCTATATAGAAAAATAATACACAACACAAACAAACAAAAACACAAAGTTAAACAAATAAAAAAGATTTCCCAATAGAGCTTTATGCAGTGGCTTCTCAGTGCCTCATGGCATGGTCTAGGCCTTGTCATATATTCCTTTCCTTCAATAATCACTGTGTAAGAAGATATTATGTTCCTTCAGTCTTTTATCTTTCCTGTTCACTAAGCCTGTGCCACATAAATAAAATTTTCAAGACTTTTTACCAGCTCACAATAGAAAATTGGCATCACTAGGCTACAGCTTATGGGAAACAATTAGGTAATTCATTTCTAGGAGATGGAACCATATCCTTAGCCTTTTCAGTTTGTAATTTTACTTTCAAAATTAGCCAGAAGTTGGTGACTTTTGTCAGGGGCAGCTTTGCTTATACACTGAGGGCCTAAAATCAGCCATAGGCCTAAAGTCAGCCTGTTAGCACAAAATCTTGGGTCTCTGTGGAAAAACACTAGAACAGATGCCTAGAAGCTATTGTAAACAAGCAGCTTTGGTGGACACTTGCCAGGCTTTAGTCATAGACCTTGTAGATAGGTAACCTTGGTGGATAGTACCAACTTAGATTAGGATAAGTGAATCATAGGCAGAGTCATAGTGTCTTGTTCCCTGACCCTTCACCCAGCTGTCACTCTGTTCTGGAAGATATCTGTACTCCCCCTGAACACCTACGCTCCTGTGTCATCCCCTTCCCCACATCCTCTCTCTTTGTGTATATAATCCCTGTGTGAAAAAAAGTAAAATCAGTGATTTGATCAGACTATAGGCAGATCGCCATTCTTTGTGTCTTTGCCTATTTCCCCTGCTATTTTTCAGATGACCTCTCTGTACCCCTGTTCAATGTTCCTAAGGACAGGACAACTTAAGTAATAGGATCTTGACCTCTGGACACCTCTATTATTGTAATATTGCAGAACAGATTTTTTTAAATAACTATACAAAATTATCTCATTGTCTTCAAAAAAGGCATTTAGAAAAGTCCAGAATCATTAATGAGAAAGTAAAATAAATAAGTATATGTCAACATAGTGAAGGTTAGATGGAACAAAAGTATAAATAACTTTAAAATCAACGAAAAAATCTTAGATCACTGCTTTAAAATCTGGAATAAGACAAGTGTGTATATTTTCAATACACTAACACAGCGTTAAGTTTAAGAGGCCTCCTTCTCCTGTCTCTATTCTAAGGGATATCCATAAGGCAGAAATTACTTAGCACTCCTTTCTGAAATCCTTACGTGTTCTGCAACAGAGCCAGAGGATGACTAATCAGTCAGTTCAAGAGGCCATATCCTTTCTCAATTCCTAGACTTGCCCTGGATTTCAACCTGACCTTACATGGGTAAAGGGTGTCCTCTTATTCTCCAGAGACTACAGAGTCATAAAGCCACTGCCTGGAGGGCCCAGCAAGCAGTTTCTCACAGATATTGCTCTTTCCCACTGTAGCTTAGTACTTACCCTAGAAGAATGTAAATTGTAAAGACAGAATAGAAAAATTTCATCATAGTTGGCATTCTGTATTTATAGAAAGCAATGCTTCTTTTATGCTCTAAAATATTACTGCTCCCAACCAATGACTGTCCCAACTTGAGATCCACCTAATGGCAGAAAGCAATTCTCTGTTGCTATTAATGATTCTGTGTTTTGCTCTCAGACAGGAGCTTAGCATAAGTATCATCTGAAAGGCCTTGAACAGGACCTCATGGGAAAAAATGCAGAGACTCACACAAATAGACCTAGAGGAGTATTGTGGAAGAGTTGGCTGAGGAATTGAGGCATCCTGAGAAGTCAAGGATACCACAAAAAGAACTATAGCATCAAGTAAGCGGAACTGAGACTCCAATGAAAGAGCATGATGCATGGACTAACTCTATGCCTCCTACCCATATGCAGCATATATGCAGCATGATCTTCATGTGGGTACCCAAACAATTGGCATGGGTGCTGTCTCTGACTCGGACAATATTGCCCCCTCCTTGAATTATTTTCCCTAGTTAGTCTGCCTTGTCTGCCTCTATGAGAGAGGATGAAACTTGATGTGCCAGGGTGTGTTGGTACGTGAGGGGGGGTGTATTGGATCTTTCCTTATCTGAGGAAAACTAGAGGGTGGATTACTAAAGTGGGTTGCATGGGATTGAAAGGGGAAGGAGAAGGAGAGATGTAAAGTGAAAAAATAAATTAATTAATGAAAAGAAGAAAATTGTTATTGCTTCTTAGAAATAAGAAATACAAATGTTGTAGGATTAAAGCAATTCCTTTAAGTCTATCATGACTTGAACCCACATCTTACTAACTCTTGCCAAACTATACGGAATACATAATGTGCATCATAAAGAGCCAAATCACCACCATGTTACTCACAGCTGGTCAAAATGAATAGAATATTCGACTGCAAAGTTTCAATATTAATGGGTTATTTATTTCACAGGTATTTCCATCATGATACAGGGAACATTAGAAATGAGAGGGTAGATATTCAGCAGAAAGGCAATGAAAGTGCTTTTTTGACATGACAAGTCCATTGTACTCATCAACTCACAGAGGGTCTGTTTGCATGCATAAAACCTGTGCACGATCAAGTCAGTCAGGTTTCCAGCCTAAGTGGGGAAGTGGCTCATGAAGCCACACATCTTGATTTGAAGATCTGGCAGCTGAAGTCTTTTAGGGTAAAAAAAAGCCATTTTTCTTTAAGAAAGAGACCCTGTTGAATGATCCATGCTCTAGTTCATGGATTTATACTCTTGTATGTGTGAACAATACTCAGACTTAGAAGATTATGGGAAGAACATAAATTTTGGAAGGAGACATGGTGAAAAAGGGTCTGAGAAGAATTAGGTGTTAGTATGTTCACAAATACATGTAATATATATATATTTCTTTTTTTCAGAGTTGAGGACCAAACCCATGCCCTTGCACTTGCTAGGCAAGTGCTCTACCACTGAGCTAAATCTCCAGCCTCTGATGCCCTCTTCTGATGTATTTGAAGAGACTGACAGTGTACTCATGTCATTAAATCAGTACTCATGTCATAACATTAATAAATCTTTAAAAAATAAAATAAACAATTCTGAAAATAATGAAAATCAATAAAGATATCACTTCTTATAAATAAGAATCCTATAGACAATTCAGAAGTTTTTAAGAAAACTCTTCAGGTAACATAAGTTGAATCCAAGTGTTATTAACACTTCACTCACTGCTTTGAAAGCAGTGTATACACCATAGAAAAGTCCAAGCATACTCATGTCAGTCTTACCACGATTGATATTCATTCTTGGGCACTGTGCTCCTACCTGCTTTTGAGGCAGGCCTCCTGAAATAATTTTTCCTCCAAGACCCCTGGAAGCATCAGAGGCCATTTTTCTAGACATACTTAAGATATTTATGTTGGATCTCTGGGGAAGGTGGATTTAAAGACTTTTAAGAAGATATTTTACAGACAGAGAACCTTTCCAGGTCATGGGTTTACTCAAGTCAAACTCAATTGCAATGAAAATCAAAACGAATTTCTTTATAACATTTCTTTGGAACACAATATAAATGTTCAAAATATTATAATATATTTAACAGAAGAATTTCAAAAATTGATGATAATAAACCTATAATTTAATAATAAAACCAAGAAAAATTAGTCTTTGAAGCAATCAATGTGGAAAGCTACTAATTACAGTCTGTATCACAGACAGTCTCTGCAAAACAGAAAATGTACAATATTAAGGAATGAGGTCAGAATTAGGAGAATTAACATTAGAGAAATATTTAGTGCTTTCTCTGAGAAGTAGATGAAAGGTCATAGGCAGTTTGTACATTACTCAAGATCCTCTACTGCTTATGTAAACACTATGTAAAACATTTTGCTTAGTAAATTCTGAGTCAGATATCCTGTAATAATTATGATTTACAAACCATGTAGAGAATAGTACTAGAACAAGAAACTAAATTATATAATTAATACTGGAAGTTTCTAAAGACTAATAGGGAAAAAATTCACCAACACCTTTACACAGCCATGAACCCCACTGGCATCAATAACAACCAGCCTAATTAGATATGCCCATAGGTAAAATAGTGGCTTGAATGTTATTGGAGTAATCCAATTCTTTCTGATTAGATGTAAGGCCCAATCTCCTGGAAGAAATTTACCTATGGATTGTAAATCTGGTGAGACACAAGTGGCAGGGAAACTCATAGGTCACAGATATTTTCCTAAGTGGACAGAGGATGAAATTCTTATGTAAATATAGATTTCTATGAATATAGTTTAATTTATCTCCTGGTCCTCAGCAGATAAAGATTTTTCAGCAGTGAACAGTGTTAGTATAAAGAGTTTACAACTAGTTAAAATGAAGAAATTGAATTTTGGTGAAGTGTTCAGACATAAATGGGACATGTATATTAAACCTTGACTCCAAAGGTCAGGGATTATTACTTAATTAAAAGGGAAGGAAGAATTTTAAGATCCAAATGTTAAGAAAGACTGGTTTAAAGTGTTGTCTTCCAAATTTGACAATAATCTCAATGTCATGAAGTCTCAGATGACATGATTGCCTATACAAGACTTTCACAAGATATACAAGTCAACATTCCAGCACTGATATTTTCCAGCTTCCTTAGCTGAGGGGTTATTACAAGATGACTATTAAGGGAAAGTTGATTTTCATTAGGGGCATCGTCTCTAATGTAGGTTGCTATGCTCTAGTTGATAGTTCCACTAACAAGAATATGTGAAAATTTAATTGACTTACTAAGTTAATTTCTAACATGACATAAAGACTGAAGAGGGGTGTGATGAGGTTGAAGGGGATGGGAGGTGCTTCTGTCTGAAATGCATAATATATGTAATTTTCAGTAACTACATGAACAAACAAATAAAAGTAACTTGGTATCAACTTTTTACATCTGTGACACTAGTCCTTCAGATGAAAGGGGCCAGTGTAGACACCATTAACTACTCAAAAAACAGATGTTTGTACTTCTGTTTTGAAAACTGAATCTGAGATATTTCCTCATACATTAGGTAGAAGACTGGGTTCACAAGTGATATTGTGTGCTTATTCAACCAAGGCAGAATACTCCATTCTCCTTGATGATGGCATGTGTGGTGTGCTTGGCATTCAGTGCTAGTCTTGCATGTAATAATGGCAACCTCCCGGAAACATTTCTATTATTCATACAGGAAGCTGAGGGACTTTTGCCTCTTTATTCTGTTCCTTGTGTATATTTTTTTTTTTATAAAACTGTGACATCTGGAAGTGCAGAAACAATTTTATCAACACGATAACACAAAATTAAAAACTGGAGCAAGTATGTCAAATATTAGAGATGAAAACATAAACTTACACTATTATTTTCACAGTTTAAGTACAAAGAGGATTCCTGTAATCACAGTCTGAAATAAGAGCTGATAAAGGTTGAATCTCTGATATGTAATTGTAATAAAAATAGAAAATACAGCTGTTTTTCTTTTTCCTCCTTTCCTCCAGAAAGTGATTCTGGAACTTGTGCTTCTCATTGCTTGTCTGCTATGCCAAGCTGAGCAGTGTTGTTCCACATAGACTCTACCATGATGCTATGCCTATTATAACCCCACAGTGTAGGGGACTAGTGGCCATGGGCTGAAACCTAAACCTCTTCCACATCCCTCCCTACCTCTCTTTCTTCCCTGCCTCCTTCAAATTCTTCCTTCTTTTTCTTCCCTTCCTTTTTTCCATCCATCCTTCCTTTCTTCTTTTCAAATTATATACTGATGAAATTTAAAGACAAGTAATGTACATATTTCACATATAAGTATTTGGCTTAAAATAATATTTTTTTTTAATTGTATCTGAGAAAGTGAGATAATCTAAGTCAAGGAGCAACAATCTAAAAAAATAGCTAATTGGTAAGCAGGAAACTAGAAATGAAACAATAAAATGAATGTTTATATGAGACTCATGTCTACTGATAGGAGAAACATGATTAATAAGACCCAAATACATGCCTAAACATTAAAATATAACTTTACTGGAAGAAGGCTTAGGTATTACAGTGGTTGTTGTGGTTTAGTCTTTTGCTATGTGTTGTAATGCTAAGTACTGACCCACAAATTTTGGTTCCACGAGGGATAAGGGAATCTTCATGCACACCAAATGATGCTATGTAAACTTACTCTTTAATTAAAAATTATTGGTTGCATAAAGATGCCTACAGAAGAGAGAAGGGAGAAGAGACATAGCTGGAGCTTTGGTTCACAGGGCTTTGGGTTTGAGGAGAGAGAAGAGAGGGGAGAGAAGGAGATGCCATAAGATAAGCAATCCTGAGAACTGGCAATGAGAGCTGGCCATCTGGAGTAAGAATGGCTCAAGTGAAACATGGCAAGTTATACCTTGTGGTTACCTATAAGGAAATAGACAAAATAGCCATAAAGACTTGATATTTGTTCACCTCTAGTGCTGAATAATTCTTATGGTACAGGGTTTTGTGTCTTTTGTCTGGAAAATAAATGATCAAAGTTGGGGCAGAAACTCACAATTGAGTATTACTATAACGGTGCCCCAAATTTTCCTAAAGGTGAAGCTTACCCTGCTGTTTCGCCCTCAAAGAATCATGATAAAGGTAGAACAAAGGCTCGTTTGCAAAAGGAAATGCAAAGAGAACATGACTTGTTCTTCACACAGTCTTATTAATGTACAACAAAATAATAAAGATAAATGTTTTAAAAAAAAAATCTCACCATTACAACCACCATCATTAGAGGGCAATGATATATTTCATCATTGCTCACAAGATCCAGTACTGCTGTCAGAGAACCCAATTTCAGTTCCTAACACCCCCATCTCTTGCTCCAGGGAATTCTATGCTTTCTTCTGACCTTCACAAGACTTCTCATCTCTTTCTCTATATAAATGCTCATGTTTGCATGAAACTGCCTGTGTGTGCATACATATATACATACACACACATACCCAAAGTCCTTATTATACATTATAATTTATATATAATATGCATATGTGATATATTCTATCTTTAATATATTTATGTAGTTTTTATACAACACTGGGTCTTACACATTTGAAACTTACTCTTTTACAAAATAATTTTTTTGAATCAGAAAGCTAAGCCGAATAGATGGATAACATAGTCTTCAATCTTCACTTCTAGTGCCTTTGCAGGAAGTTGGGTGATAGAAGCAGAAAAAATCCTGGAATTTTGTAGGCCAGTTAGTTTGTCAAAGGCATCAGACAATCAACAGAGAAATTGTCTTAAGAAAAGTGGAAGATGAGGGCTGATTTTTGAGTTTGTCCTCTGACACTGCATACACATACCCACACTCACATGCAGAAAGGTACCAAAATGCGCACACACAGACACACACACACACACACACACACACACACACACACACACACACACATTATACACAAATAAATAAAACAAAAGTTTAGAAACATGTTTCTTATATAAATATAGCTAATTAATAGAAGTACATTTGATTCATATTTCTATATATATGCAAATTTACAAGATATATGCTTTCTTTTATTTTACATTTTAATTTATAAGGAACTTATTCTACCCCAACTTCTACTTTTCTTCATTAGAGTAGTGACTTTCCTAGTGGATATATTTCTACTTGTATCTTCTAAAATTCAAGAAGAATTTTTATGATGAGGCTAATCACAGGCAATATTTATTGCAGTTGTTAGATTCACAGAACTTTACAACAGATTGTCAAAGGTCCTTGGCATGACTTCCCTCTTTCACTTGTGGGAAAGTAATTTTGCTCATTATTAATCTTAGCATATGAAAAGTAGTTCATTTATATGGAAATAGTTGAGTGTATGTGCCATGCTTCTTGTTCAAAATGGGACACAGATTTCTGATTAAAAGCCAACTCTTTTATGGAAAGGTCAAAAACAATGGCTTAGAATGAAATTATTTCCACGATATTTTATGTAAGTCACTGATGAGATGGCCTGTTAAAATATGATATGATTCTCTATTGTTTCTATGTAATTTCAAATTAATAAAATATTAAACTAGATGCTTGTTGAACATCTTATTTGTTCTAATGCCTAATTTAATTTTGTAATAATATATATGTGTGTGTGCTTGAAAATGGTGGAAACTTTAAGATCAACAGTTGATGAATGGAACCTAACATAACCTACAGAAGCAAAGTTTCTGAAAGGCATAGGACACTGTCAATAGTACAAAACTGTAGGAAGGAAAGTATTTTCATCAACCTTATATCTGACAGAGGGTTAATATTTAAAATGTATAAAGAACTCAAGATATTAAGGACAAAAAAATCCAAATAACACAATTAAAAAAATACTGCACAGAGATAAATAGAGAATTTTTAATAGCAGAATCTCAAATGGTATAGAAGCACTTAAAGACATGTTCAAAGTCGTTAACTCTCAGGACAATGCAAAGCAAAACAACTCTAAGATTCCATCTTACAATGGTCATAATGGCTAAGATCAAAAACTAAAATAGTACCACATACTTGTAAGGATGTCAAGCAAGGAAAACATTTCTCCATTGCTGATAAATAGTCAAACTTGGCAACCACTTTAGAAATCAATCTGACAGTTTCTCAGAAAACTGGAAATATTTCTAAGTCAATACCCAGCTACACCACTCCTGGATATATACCCAAAAAGTGCTCCAACATTCCACAAAGACAGTTGCTCAATTATGTTCATAGCAGCTTTATTCATAATAGCCAGAAATTAAAAAAAAGTACATGTCCCTCAACTAAAAAATGGATAAAGAAAATGTAGGATATCTACACAATCAAATACTATTCAGCTATGAAAAATAAAGACAATATGAATTTTGCAGGAAAATCAGTGAAACTTGAGAATATCATCTTGAGTGAAATATCCAAGTTGCAAAAGTACTTGTACAGCATGTATTCACTTATAAGTGAATGATATTTATAAAATACAGGATGTTCATGCTACACTCCACAGATCCAAGGAAGCTGGACAGAAAGAAGGGTATAAGCAAGGATGCTTGATTGTCACTTAAAAGGGGAAATGGATTCATTTGGGGAGGTAGATAGAGGAACAGAACTGTAAAGAAATGGTGATTAGAAGATAAGTTGGGGGTTCAGGGTCAGGTGAAAAGAGGTACAGGTCCAAAGGACAAGAGAATGAATGGAAATCTTCAGGTCATGTGGGTAGGGGCCATCTCCAGGATGAGACAGAGATCTGTGATAGAGGAAGCTGCCAAGAATCAATGGAGATTCCCTTAGCTGTGACTCAAACATTGGGGATAGAGATCCTGGCGTGGGCTGCCTCCTGTGGCCAGGCAGAAAACCAAGGGAAGCAATAAAGACACAAACCCACCCACAAAACTTTTGATACAAAATTTATTACACTCACAAGAAATGCAGGGATTTGGGATGAAGCAAAGAGTGAGGGAATGGCCAACCAGTGACCAGCCCAACTTGAAACTCATCACCAATCCCTGACACTATTAATGGTAATATGTTATGATTACAGACAGGAGTCTAGCATGCCAATCCTCTGAGAGCCTTTACACACCAGCAAACTCAGAGAGATGCAGGTACCTTCAGGCAAACAGTGGATAGATGGAGTTTGAGGAGTCTTGTGGAAGAATAGGAAAATGGATTGCAATTCCTAAAGTGATAGGAACTCTACAGAAAGCCAAAAAAGCCACAACAAAACAAAACAAAACATAACAAATAAACAACTATCCTAGACTCTTGGGTTTCTCAGAAAGGGAACCACCAACCAAAGAAAATACAGTGGCCGGACCAAGATCTATCCATACATATGTAACAGATGTGTATCTTGGTCTTTATGGGGACCCCAAACAAATGGAGTAAGGGCTATCCCAAAAGCTGTTGCCTATATGTGGGATATGTTCTTTTATCTTAGCTGCATTGTCTGTCTTCAGTGGAAGAGGTAATGCCTATCCTTCCAGATAGTTGAAGTACCAGGGTAAAAAAAATACCCAGGATAGCCCCAACCCATTCAGAGAAAAGAGGGTGAGGGGAAAGAGAAAATATTGTGTGAGGGTTTGACCAGGAGGGGGCAGTGAACAGTATGTAAAGTGAATAAGTTAAAACTATATCACAGAAGCACACTGTCTATGTGTTTGTGTACAATGTATAGGGAGTGTGGATATATACATGTTGCAACATGTATGTGGAGGAAGGAAGACAAATTTTAGGAGTGTATCTTTTGCTTGATCTATGGGTACTGGGTATCAAAGTCCAAAGGATCATTTGAAAAAAATTTAACCTGCTGTGCCATTTGCTATTCCACAACTTAACATTTATTAATGTGTATATTTGTATTACATATTTATAAAATTAAAATATACCTAACAAGAAAACTAGCATAATAAGCTGTGATATCAAAATCTTTGGATGTTTATATAAGTCAGCTTTTTAGTGAGCATTTCTGTATGCTTTATTTGGAAGCTTAGCATACTGTTGAGACTCGGTTTGGAAACTCAAGCTTTTCTTAATTGCCTTGCATAAACAAGAGTGACCTTAAATTTCTCCTCCTTCTGTTCCTTTTAACCAAGTGCTAAGGTTGTAACTGTAGGTATGGCACTGACTTTATGGAAAGTAGAGAGTTGAATGTAGAGTTTCCAGAGTCCTAGACAAATACTGTTCCACTGAGACACCCTCAGATCAAACATGAGCTGTATTTTGATAGTTCATTTTTAAAAAATTTATTACATCTGTATGGTCTGGTAAAGAGGTATGTGGTGTGTGCTTTTGAATTCACAGATGCACATACATGTCTACAGATGCACACACACCATGGTATCCATGTTGTTGTCATCAATTGTTTTACAATTCATTTCTTTCACCATGTGGATGGTGGGTATTGAACTCCTGTCATAAGGTTTTGGGGCAAGTGCTCTTATCAACTGAGATATCTCATCAACCCATATGAGCTGTATTTTGTCCTATATGTATTCTTAAAACATATGGATTGTTTATAACCTCAAGTATATTCATGTTAAAAATACAGGTGTAAACTCTTTATAATAATTGAAAGTTGAAAGAGATCAAATCAAATAGCAATAGTTGAATGGAATACATATACATATATATATATATACATATATATATGATATATATGATCTATCTACCAATAGATAGATAGATAGATAGATAGATAGATAGATAGATAGATAGATCATGATGTATTGTGCTATGAATGAAATACACCAGCTGCTGCAGTGATAGTGCAGTAATTAAGAGGGTTTGTTTCTGTTACAGAACAATCAAGTTTGTTTCTCCAGATGTATACTGGGCATCTCAAATCAACTTGTTACTCCAGCCTAAGGAGATTTTGTGCCCCTTTGTGGTCTCTGAGATCATCTTGACACAGGTGTCATGCATTCACACACTCACACACATACAAAAATAAATATTTTAAAATGTAGCATGCTGGATGATTATTCTAGACGTTACTTACAGAATATATTAATGTTAACGTTAGTTGCCTTTTCAGAATCTGTATCATAGAATTCAGTGCTTGTCTTAAAGTCATACATATAAGGATGAACAAAAATCTAGTGAATTTCACTTTTAAAATATTGTGCAAAAAATTCATCATAAAGAATGGTTCCTATATGCTTTAGTTAATCTCTAATTTAAGAGCAGAGCAAAAATAAAATTAAATGATATGAATTTGTAATATCTACATGCAATGCAGGAAACCTCAACAAGCAGCTATTATCAGGAGAGTTCTAGACTGCTAATAATATTTTCTTTATTGACTTTGGTGTTTTACATACATGTAAAAATATCTAAGATGCCTGTATAGAAATGTGCATGTTACTCTTTTTACTGGATACTGGACTTGTCAAGGTTCTCTAAGAGAACAGAACTTACAGAATTTATGTGCACTAGTAAAAGTTATTTATTAGGTTACCTTACATGATGCAGGCTGTGTACCCCAACAATTACTGTCTACAGATTTGAGATGCTAAGATTCCAGTAGCCAGACTATTCAGTCTAGCACTGAGGTCTGGAATATTCATCGAGTGCACCTAATCTTCAGTCTACATTAGAAGAATAAAAAAGCTAGATTCTGATATCAGGAAAGGACAACAGTAGCAATAGCAACAACAACAAAATGGACATATTTACCCAGGAGTTAGGAAAGAGAAGAAACACACTTTTTTGGACCACAAAAATCTCCAAATTACTCCTCCAAAAAGGCCATGTAGACACACCTAGACACACATTGCTTAGTAGATTCCAACTCTAGTCATGTTACCAATTGAGAAAAATCATAGTAGATAATTTATAAAATTAATCTTAGTTTCACAATTCAAAATTTTGAGTTGACCTGATTGTTTAAAAACCGTGTAATTTATTTTGAGCAACCTTATATATATTTGCTATTACCTGCTCTGCAGGGACCAGAAGAACAGGACCGATCATAATTAACATAGATGAACAGTGATAGTTTAAACCAAGTTGAACCCATAATTATATTTTTCAAAGGAAATATATAGTCAATTTTAAGATATTTTTTACTTTTAAACTTCTACTGACCAATGTTATGGGAGTACCAATCCAATTCCTGAGTAGATTTCGAATATAATCTATGGGATAGAATCTAGACATAGCACTGTCAATCAGGCGAGGAACTTATGGTTAGGTGGATCATGGGCTGTTATTCAACTAAATATATTTATTATGTTTTATCATGGCATTAAAATGGTTCTTAGTAACTCATTGGAATGCCCATAGATCAGCTCAATTTTCAACTTCATCATAGCAGCTTCTTCCTGCAGTAGATGGCAATTAACACAGAGATTCACAATCATTATTCATAGAATATGAGATTCCAGAGTCTTCAGTCTAAGTCAGATATCTGTATCTCACCTCCTTACTCAAGGCTCCAGAGTTTTATGGAAGAAGAGATAAAAAGATTGTAGGAGCCAAAGACATTAGATGACTTAGAGAAAACGGTGTATTCTGGACACATCAGAGTAGTTATATGTATGAACACACCCTGACTGTCACTATTCAGACAAGAGTCACACATATTCAATGTAGTTAAAATCCCTGCTGGGCACATAGAGGTCAGGAAAGTAACAAAAATTCATAACCCTAGCAGAGAAATTATTAACATTGGTAGCTGCTGGAGGAGGAAGAGGCCATTTATTTATTTATTTTTTAATTATGACAATAATCCAGAGCAGGCTGAAACCTTAAATAAATAGTCCACTAAAATAAACTGAATTTGATGAATTTAAGGAAGGAGAGACAGAGAGAGGAAAGGAGGGAGGAGAGAGAGGGAAGAAATAGATAGAGACAGAAAGGGAGAGAGTGAAAAGCGTGTGTAGAAAAGTAGCAGAGCTGTCAGAACCTAGGGGAAGAGGGGAATGTGATAAAAACACAGTACAGTATTCTCAGAGAATTAATAAAAATCATTAATTTTTAAAAAAAACTAAAAGTACTGTTGAGGTTTTTGGATAATATATCTGTCATCTAAATGGGTTACAAATCTACATTTAGATTGTGAAAAGAGCAGTTATTAAAATAACTCTTTAGATGTAATTAAGTTCTATGATACTAATTGTGTACATGATTGATGTATGTGCATGTGTGTATACATATGGATAGAGACTAGAGGTAAACATTGTCTTTCTCAATTAGTTGATAAACATAGTTTTTGACATAAAATTTCCATGTGATCTTCTACTGGGTCTTCTACTGAACCAGAAGCTGATCAGTTTGCTTTAGAGAGATTTGCAAGTGTCCCTCTATCTCTTCTTCCCTAGTCCTGAGATTGTAGACACTGGGATGCTGATAATATTAATTCAGATTCTCATGTGTGCATGCCTATGCCTAGCAGTTATTAACTGAATTATCTTTATCCTTTGGGGCCTTTATCTTTAACTTTTACAGACAGGGAAATGAGAAACTCTTCATGACTGCTTCCTGGGCTGTTCTATGTGGTTGTTTGATCATGTATGATGTGCAGGAATCTCTGAGCCACAAAGGGCCATTATTTCCTTTAATTGTTTTAAAATGAAAGTAGATTCCTCTCCCATAAAATACATCTCAACCACAGTTTCCACTACCTCCACTTCTCTCAGCTTCCTACTACCTCTCCTTTCCTCCAGATCAACTTCCTATTTTTACTTCAGAGAAAGCAAGTTCCCAAGAGATGATAGCCATACAGGACAAAACAAGATACAAGAAGGCAGGGCAAAAACCATCATATCAAGGCTGGATGAGGTAACACAGTGGAGGAAAAGAGTTCCAACAGGAGAGAAACCAGTCAGAAATATACCCAATCCCTCTCTTAGGAAGCCACAAAAAGAGCAATCTAACAGACAAAACACATATATGCAGAGGCCCGAGTGCAGATCTGTTTAGGTCTTGTGCTTGTCACTTCAATTAGTGTGAGCCAATGTGAATCCTACATAGTCTAATTGGTGGGCAATGTACTCTTGGTGAGAAGATACTCTGCAGGCTGTAAAAAGAGAAACCTGGACACCAATCCATCTATGAAAACCTCAACCTAGGATCTTTCGTGTTAGGGCAATGGTAGCACAGAATTTGTGCAAGTGGCAAACCAATATTTATTTAAATTAAGGTCTACATCATAAGACGGAACCCATACCTGACACTGTCCAATGACCAGACACCAGAGACTAAATAATGCAGACACCTAGACCTGGGGCTTGGGGTAGAACCAAACATGGCAGGAAGGAATAAGGAAATGATTCCTAATGATATTCTGCTATACTTGTAGATGAATGCCTTTTCCTGTCATCATCTGAGAGGCTTTTTAGAACAGCACATGGGAGCAGATTCAGAAATCCATAGTTAGATACTATGTGGAGAGATTCTAAATTAGAGGTACCCATTGAATCCCTCCCTTAAGAAATACTGGAACTCTGTGGAAGAGAGAAGTATCATTTTCTTTAAAAAGTTATGCTTTGGCTTTCTGCTTCTCCCTGTTCCAGAGATAGCCTCATCTTCTTGTGCACAGCCAGCTTCGTCTAGTAGACAAAATGGTGAAGGTGTCAATGGATTTGGCCATATTGGGTGTCTGGTTACCAGGGCTGCATTCAGCTCTTCACTTGGCAAAATGCATATTGTTGTCAACAATTACCCTTTCATTGGACTCAACTACATGGTCTAAATGTTCCAGTTTGACTCCACACATGGCAAATTCAATGGTACAGTCAAGGCTGAGAATGGAAAGCTTGTCATCAATGAGAAGCCCATCACCATCTTCCAGGAGCAAGATCCTGGTAACATCAAACGGTGTGATCCTGGTGCTGAGTATGTTTTAGAGTCTACTGGTTTCTTCACCACTATGGAGAAGGCTGGGACCCACTTAAAGGATGGGGCCAAAAGGGTAATCATCTCCGCCCCTTCTGCTGATGCCTCAAGGTTTGTGATGGGTGTGAACCTCGAGAAATAATGCCAACTCACTCAAGATTGTCAGCAATGAACCCTGCACTACCAACTGCTTAGTCCCCCTGGCAAGGTCATCCATGACAACTTTGGCATCGTGGAAAAGCTCGTGACCACAGTCCATGCCATCACTGCCACTCAGAAGACTGTGAATGGCTCCTCTGAAAAGCTGTGACATGATGGCCACGGGTTCTCAGAACATCCCCCCTGCATCCACTGGTGCTTCAAAAGCTGTGGACAATGTCATCCCAGAGCTGAATAGGAAGCTCACTGACATGGCTTTCCATTTTCCTACCCCCAATGTATCCATTGTAGATCTGACATGCTGCCTGGAGAAAACTGCCATGTATGATGACATCAAGAAGGTGGTAAAGGAGGCATCTGAGGGCCCCCTGAAGGGCATCCTGGGCTACACTGAAAACCAGGTTGTCTCCTGAAACTTCAACAGTAACTCTCAGTCTCCCACCTTTAATGCTGGGGTTGACATTTTTCTCAATGACAACTTTGTAAAGTTCATTTCCTTGTATGACAATGAATATGGCTACAGCAACAGGGTCATGGACCTAATGGCGTACATGGCCTCAAAGGAGTAAGAAACCATGGACCACCCACCCCAGCAAGGACACTGAGAGCAAGAAAGAGGCCCTCAGTTGCTGAAGAGTCTATGTCCCCAACACTGAGCATGTCCCTCACTATTTCCTTCTCAGACCCCCATAGCAACAGGAGGGGCCTAGGTAGCCTCTTGAATATAATTAATAAACATTCGCTGCATCTACCCTCCCCCCCCCAAAAAAGAAAAGCTCTGCATTGTATGTGTGTAGTACGGTTAGCAGTTTTACTTACAGATCTTGTTGATATCATCTTTATTTATTTTTATTTACTTTTTTATTTTTATTTATTCACTTTACATTCTGCCCACTGTCACTCTCCAGGTTGACCCTTCCCACAATCATTCCCTCATCTCCCATCCCCTTCTCTGAGTGGGGCTCCATTATGTATCCCCACCCCACAACTTCAAGTCCCTACAAGGCTAGGTGCTTCTTCTCCCACTGAGACCAGACAAGGCAGCTCATATAGAAGAAAATATCTAACATACAGTCGACAGATTTTGCAATAGCCCCCTGCTGCAGTTGTTTGGGACCCACATGAAAACCAAGCTGTACATCTGCTACATATTTGTGGGGAGACCTAGGTACAGCCCCTGTATGTTATTTGGTTATTTGTTTAGTATTTAAGAGCCCCATAGCTACAGGTTAATACAAGAATTAGAGACAGAGCAAAGACTGAGGGAACGGCCAACCAAAAGCCAAACCAACTTGAGACCCATCCCATGCACAAACACCAATCCTTGATACTATTATGGATATACTGTTATGCTTGCAGACAGGAATCTAGAATGGTTGTTGTCTAAAAGGCTCCACTCACCAACTGACTCAGATAAAGGCATACACCTACATTCAACCAGTCGATGGAACATTGGGAATCTCCCACCCCCCTTTTTTTAATTGGATATTTTTTTATTTACATTTCAAATGTTATCCCCTCTCCCAGTCCCACCCTGAAACTCCCTATCCCATCCCCACTCCCCTGCTTCTAAGAGGGTGTTCACCTACCCACCCACTCATTGCCGCCTCTCCATTCACAAATTCCCTTACTTTACCGAGAGCCTCTCCTCTCACTGATGCCTGACAAGGCTATCCTCTGCTACATATGCAGCTGGACCCATGGGTCCCTCCATGTGTACTCTTTGGTTGATGGTTTAGTTTCTGAGAGCTCTGGGGTGTCTGGTTGATTGATATTAATGTTCTTTCTACAGGGTTGCAACCCCCTTCAGAGCTTGGGGACTCTTATAGAAGAATAGGAGAAAGGATTTTAGCCCAAAGTGGATAAGAACTCCTCAAGAAGAGCAACAGAATTAACAAATCTGAACAGTTGACAACATCTTAATGATTAGATTTCTAAGTAACAATATTCATTCTCACAGTCCACAGAGCTACAATTCCAACAATAAATGCAAATTTTTGCCTTTTCCTCCTGCAATTATATTTTAATGTAGGACAGTTGTGTGATATCATTTGTTTATGAGTCAGAATGATTTATTGATTGATTTGATTCTAGGGTTCAAGCCAATGCCTTCCTGAGGCAAGTAGCCTGTATATGATGACTTATTTGACAACTTACATGTCTCCGGAATTCAGAGTGATTTCCCAAATATATAAAGTAAAAAATTAGTTTTATGTTATAATGTTTTATAGAATAGCATAACAGTATCACATACATATTTGGTGGAGAGACAAAGTAAGAAATAATCATGTTAAGAATGGAATAAGAGTAATAGGATTAAAGACATTTTCTTAGCAGAAAATAATGTTAAAAAAAAGTTGCCCTGAACCTGAAATGATGTTTTAACTGTAGATCCATAATTTAATATTTATTATGTATTAAGATATATCAGGGTATAGATGAATAAACGTAACAATGACAAAACTGGAGAAAGAAATCAAAAAACAAAGTTAGAATATAGTGTGCCTCTGTTTTTTCCTTTTTCATTTTTTTTTTTTTTGCCTTTCTCTTTCCCTGTCATACCTACTTATTTTCTACAATAGTTTTTTTTTGTTGTTGTTGTTGTTCAACATCTCTTACAGCTAGTTCCACTGTGCTTGTCGGACTTCTCACTGACAACTTAGGAAAGTCCATGACTTTCTTTTTTCTTTTTTCTTTTTTCTTTTTTTTTTTTTTTGGTTTTTCAAGACAGGATTTCTCTGTGTAGCCCTGGCTGTCCTGGAACTCACTCTGTAGACCAGGCTGGCCTCAAACTCAGAAATCCGCCTGCCTCTGCCTCCCAAGTGCTGGGATTAAAGGCGTGCACCACCACCGCCATGGCTATTCTACATATAGTATTCCACATGCTGAGAAACACATTGGCCCGAAACTAAATTCTCAGCGTAAAGTCTCTATCCTGTTAAAAATTTATGTAGATAGATAGATAGATAGATAGATAGATAGATAGATAGATAGATAG
>JANHMN010000009.1:16411697-16483183 GCA_030674055.1 Rhabdomys pumilio
TAGATAGATAGATAGATAGATAGATAGATAGATAGATAGATAGATAGACAGAGATAGAAATAGATATTACAGTGCTTATTGATATTCTTTCTTGGTCATACAACTTAGAGATATGAGTATGGGTTTTAGGGTAACACATATTATATTCAAATCTAAGCTTTGATTCTCTCTATCTATCTCTCTTAGATTATAGGCAGCTAGTGATTTCTAGGAGCAAGAAATATTTTCCTTTCTTGTGCAGCCACTGGCAAGGTGCCCACGATGCTGTAAACAAACTCTTCCTTATGTCCCTATGTTCATTGTGATGGAAGAAAAGACATAAACATAAAGGTGGGGCTCTCTAGGAAGAGAAAAGAATTAGCAATTGTAGGAAGGGCTAAGAGTGTAAGACAGTGAACATGATCAAAATACACTTCATACATATATAAAAAAACGCCATTATGGAATTTATTATTAAGTGTACTTGTAATGCATTAATAAAAACATTGAAGCATCATATAATTTTTGTGAATTTCAATGGTTCTTTAATCTACTTAAGTGTAATTGTGTGAGGGCAAATACTTCCTTGGTTTAGTCCCAGATAAGTCATATTGAAAATCTTAAAGTTGCTGGAAAACTTTTAGCACCCACATCAAACCCATACAACAATTATTCAGTTAAAGAGCTTTGCTCTCAAACGTGAATATGAGAATCAGGGACTAGGAAACATTGTACAATTCAATATTTGCAGAGGGCAGAAGAGCATTTATTCTCTAATACACCAGTAATACCTAATGATATCTGTGTCTTAGTAGCAGATTGATCCATCAAATACGTGTAAAGTTGGTATAGAAATATTTCTCCCATTTTCTTAATGGGTGAATGGTTTAAAGGGACTTTCCTAA
Source organism: Rhabdomys pumilio (assembly GCA_030674055.1). NCBI lineage: Eukaryota > Metazoa > Chordata > Mammalia > Rodentia > Muridae > Rhabdomys > Rhabdomys pumilio. Next base: position 16,412,582 of record JANHMN010000009.1, read on the forward strand.
GTGAAAATTTTCTACTTTTAAATCCTTTTATGTATACATATATTTCCAGAAGACAGTTTAGAAATTGCTCCCAAGTACCACTCACATATTTCAGAGTGCAATATTTAGTGAGCCCTGTGGTGTGTACCTAATAATGAACTCTTGTATGGGGAGAGTACCTAATATAAGTGATATATTGGTTATAGTTCTCCTGAAATATAAACTTTTCTGTATAATTCATTCTCTCCAAGTAAGAGATGTTGAATTTGCCTGCACCAATTAGCAGCTGCATGAATTGAACTTATTCTATTATGTTACAGAGTTAATATTAATAAAATAATGAGACATTTTTATTCATTTCTCCTTTAACTTTTCTGTTCTGCAAGTAAATGAGTGGTAAAGGCCCAGTGCCTAATCCTGTGATTAACTGGTGATTAGTACTTGCAAAGACAGTGGTATTCAGAGTATGAAGAACCTTTTGAATCATGCTGGAGAAAAAAATAAAGTACTAAGATCAATGGTAAAGAGAGAGAGAGAGAGAGAGAGAGAGAGAGAGAGAGAGAGAGAGAGAGAAGATCAGACAGCTACTCTTATGCTCCAGGGATGTGGGCAGGAAACATACATGTTTGTGGACATCAGAGGACAACCTGCACTGTTCTGCAGCCACCATGTACTTTATGTTTTCAAAACAGGATCTCTCACTGGAACTGCAAGCTTTATCCATCATACCTGTATTTTTTATGTGGATTATGGTTAAACTCAGGAATTTGTGCTTCCATAGGAAATGCTTTAGAAATAAGCCATCTCTTGAATGAAGAATTTTTAATTCTAAAAGATTTTAATTCTGAATCCAGTCAGTTGTATGGCTTCTCCCTTAATGACCAGCTTGTATGTACAAGAAGGACCAGCTTGATGGCAATAGTTGATGTATTCATATCCATCCCCGTTTGGGTGATATCATTCCCTGAATCTGGTCTTAAATTGAATAAGAGTGGATAGAGTAAGTGAAGTAGCATTAGCATACATGCATTTATTTTGTGCTCTTGACTGTGAGTATAATGTTTTATGGATAGCTGTTCTATGTTCTATGTTCCTACTTTCTTGATTTCTCTTTTCTAAAGAACTAAAACATGAAAATGTAAGGTAAATTAACATTTTCTTTCCTAAGTTTCTGTTTGTCAGGTTATTTTATAGCATCAACTGCATAGAACTTGAATAAATAATAGAAACTTTCTTTTTGCAAATATGTTTATATAGAAATAGCATTACCTGAACCATCAACTTTAGAATTCTTTATAAAATATTTTTGAAGAATATATGTAAGCTCAACATTGCACAACATTTTGGGGAAATGTCTAACATCCATTGGAGAATGACCTACATTGCAAATTATAGGGATTTGTTTTTTGTTAAAGCTGACTCTCATTTTAATTTTATGACGCAGAGTCTTTCTGGGAAGCTCAGGTTGGCCTCAAGTTCATGATTTTCTTGTCCAAGCCTTTTAAATTATAGGTGTGTGCTACAGTGCCAAGTACTTATGTGGCTTTATGTAAGGCATATAGTAAATTATACAGAATTATTGTACTTCTCTTTATCATGCAAACAGAAACATACATGCTCAGATTTGTGAAAATTTTACTTATGATTCTAAGTCTCCTAGTCCCTCTATTAGGTTCATCAGTAAGTTCTGTACAGTTTATTTGACTCATTCATAACAATATATTCTTTCTTCTTCCTAAGATTTTTTTTTCAGTTTTCAACCCTCAAAACATGGACTATGCTCATAATCCAATGCTTAGCATCTTAGAAGTCATCATTTACTCAGAGAAATTCTTTTAAATTTGGATATTCCTAACATAATTATCTTAGTGATATTTACTCTTTGGGTCTTACAGAATATTCTATATATTTCTTAAAATGTCTTAGGCATTTAGATATTTCTAACAAATAAGATGCCTCGATTTTATTGAATAAGTTAGTTCAGCTGTGAAATTGTGATATGCGTGTTTCAGATAACATATTTTGTAACAGAAGTTGTCATAAACTATTGATCAGTTATATCTCTATACATGAGCAAGTATGTGTGGTGTGTAACTGGATATATGTATGTAGATGCATATATATATATATATATATATATATATATATATATATGTTCATGTGTTTGTGTGTGTGTGTCAAATTCCCTTTCCTCTGTTCCCCTGAGAGGTCCTAACCAAATGTCATAGGTGGGACGCACACATCAGCCCAACAACAGGTCCCATGCACACTACAACCCAATATGTTGATTCCCATCTATAGATATAAATTTTCTAATCTTTCAATTTTGTATAAGTAGAAACATTCAGTTACAATTCTTCATTGCTTGCTGCTTTTTCTATGCTGAATTGGCAAGATTTACATTTTTGGAAAACTTATTTTCTATACAGAAATAGCAGTATTATTCAATAGTTTCCATTACATATTTTTTTTATTATTTTTTTTGGCTGCAGAAAACAGAAAGTTCAAATTGTAGTGAAAGCTAAGAATATGCTTACAATTTGGATCAGACAAGCAAGGATGGGAAAAACCACAGTGAGTTGTAGATTGAGTTGTCATGCTGATTAAAATTAAGCAAATACTGGCTTGAGAGCTGTCTCAGCAAAAGGGCAAATATTCAAGGCTGATACACAGAATCCATGTTAAAAAATAAAATCAAATCTGGTGATATGTGCTTATAACCTCAGCACTGGGTAGGTAGAGACAGGCAGAACCCTGGAACTCACTGGTTAGCAATCACAATGTACTTGGTAAGTCTGAAGTCAATGAGAGATTCTATCTTAAAAGTTAAAAGGTGGGTATGAATATCTCTCTCAGCATTTAAGCCTACATAATGCTCTATTAAAAGACAAAGTTTGGGTTTCTGACATTCACATTCACAATTTCAAGGTATCTGATGACCCCTCCTTATCTCTATGAGTACTAACACAATGTTTGTGAGTACCTGCAGACAGTTATTTAATTATACACACACATAGTTTCTTCTTGCATTCTGATATTCATAAAGATTTAGGTAATTCCAAGTTCAGAGGGCTGTTTTGGGTCAATACAAATGTTAAGCAAAAGGACGTGTTGTAGGTATTTTGTCTTCAATGGGAAGATTCTGAGAGATACCAGGTGCCAGAGGGGTAGAGCCTAATATAGTGACTTGGTCATAGGGAGCCACTCACAGATGAAAATAGTAATTTTAGGAGGTGGACAAGAACCTGTGAGGATGGTTTGTAATAAGGAAAAAGCCATATTTTGTTCATTTTTCTTTTAGATCAAATAAGTCTCTCTTCTGCATATGGTTCTTTCACCAGTTCTAATGAATGATGTGATACAGTTAATATGACTTTTACCAGAAGGTGACACTATCTTCCCAGGCTACTCAGACATTGTCATAAAGTTTCAAGTAAATATATTTTCTTTTAGCATCAAGTGTCTTTCTCTAACAGTAGAAAATAACCTAAGACAGAAATGACAAATAGTGCTGCCATATTGATGAACCCTTGAATGCATTTCTGTTGGCTTACATGTGAAATAGGAACATATCATTAGGTAGTTAGGTAAGTAAGAAAGAATAACTGAGTCCTGCAAACAATTTTTCAAAGAGTTTTGAATACTGTGTCTTTTACAAGAGTTTTTATAGTTGTCTTTCTTGCCAACTAATCTTTGTTTTGCCCTGCAAATTTTTTCCTGATTTCTTGTCCATGACTCAAGGCACTGGAGATTTTACAAATGTATGCCTCTATTTTGATATATCAATTATTTCTAACTTTTATTTAATTTCAAATATTCCTATATTATACAGAATATTAATGTATTCTGTGTATAACATACTGAGGAGACAGATTATTTTGATATACATCTTTGTCATTCATTTAAAATGAATGTATTAACAATTAAGCAACATTAATTAACAAGTAGATCCACTGTTCAGTCTTATTATTATTTAATATTATATTCTTTATTTTACCAATGTTAATGTCTTCATTTTCTTGCCTCATGATTAATTTCATTTTAATAAGATTATTTTCTAACTCACTACAAAGTAGATAGTCTTCTCTTTTTATGTACTACTTTATTATGTCATTGCTATCCATATTCAGCTTGGAAACCTACTGAAAATATTTTTATGTGTCAAACTGTATAATTTTTTTCTGTATACTTAACTTCAAATTTTGGAATGTTCTTAAAAATTCAGAATTAATGCACTGAATTGTATTATTATGATTAAATATTTTCTTTAGAAATTTTCCATTTAGTTAATATTATTTAATTGAACAAATCAATATAATGAATTTATAAAATGCAGCTACATGTTCCATAACAAGGTATTAACACTGCAGTCATGCCATGTGTGTAACATAAAGAAAGAATTACTGTTTCACAGTGTCTAGGTGAGCCAGTCCCTAAGACTGTGCTAACAACAGAAGGAAAAACACAAAGGGAAGATGAAACTCAAGAGATAAAGTTAGGATATGGTGTCAGAAGGTGAGGTCACAAGACAGAAGAGTTCTAAAACTTGTTAATTTATTATATTGAGTACATTAGCATTGTATTGACCAAATGTCAAATCATAGAAAAAAAAGATACTAGAAGCTCAGCCCAAGCTAACTAGCAATTGATCATGACAAAATGAAAATAGCTTTACAGCAGCCCATGCCTGCAGAGAGCTTACAGTTCATTTTTCTCATTCTTGATCCTGCTCAGTCATGAGAGGCCAGCTCTAAGAATTACACATAGAGAGACAAGGTCCTGCTCAGCCATATCAGTCCTGTTACTTCACTGAGTACTCTATGCCCATGAGGAAATAAAAATGTCTTCTCATAATAGAACTTGAATTTTATGTAAAGCATGGAATTAATGGTCTATGTGACCTTTTTGGCACAAAGATTACAAAAGCAGTGAAGCATTATAGTGCATCATCATTGTCTTCTAAATATTTCCATTACATATTTTTTTTAATTTTTTGGCTGCATTTCATGTTTATGGTGCCAATAAAAATGGAAGAGATTAATTAATGAATTTTCACCTGAACCTACTTGGTATACTATCACAGAAACAATGGAGAGCAAATTGCATCAACAATCCCTTCTTCATCACAGTTATGCAAAATACACCATCCAAAAAATCAATTAATGTTGGATATCACACTTCCCTTTTTTTCAAATCAAATCCAGAACTCAGAAAAAAAAACATATTAGAGAAAAAGATATTCATATCATGTGGAGATATTTTCTTGACTATTCACTTTGAAAGGGAAAGGAAAGCATAGAATGTGAACACAGGAATATTACTCATAGATCATCCAATCCCATATAACTTGATAATGTCTGATTGTATGTATTTGTATGTGATTAATGATATTTTCTTTCAGGCATTTTTTTTAATTTAAATTGTTTTTGGTGACAGATTTCTTTACACATGTTACTTGTTTTCATACTGAGGAAAGCATGACTACATAAATTGTGACATAAAACGAAAGTCTGTAATGAAGTAATGGATAATGAGGATAAATATTTTGACTAATGTATGTGCTAGACTTATGAAACATTCAGAGACTCTATTTAAACTAGGGGAAATTGCAGGCTATGGAGAGAGGTCAGTTGTTGAGAATGCTTACTGTGCAACCATTAAGACCTAAGATAAAGTGCTATGTGCACCTGTACTATGGATGACATGGACAGTAGAGTCTTTGAGGCTTAATGGTCTTTAGCCTAACCTCAGATTTAGTGGGAATCATTGTCTCAATGACCTAAAGTGAAGAGTGATAGCAGGACACCTGAATACATACCTGAGTGCCTCATTAATGTGAATGAACATATACACCTACACATGTGCCTGGACCTACAACATATTCACACATAGAAAATAGTGATAATGTTAGCATTTTAAGTAACATAAAACATTATTTTTAAATTGCATGTGTGTGTGTGTGTGCATGTAATATTGGTATATCATAATGCAGATGTAGAAGTTAGAGGAAAACTTCAAGAATCTGTTCTATCCTCTTATCATATAAGTTCTGAGGTTAGAACTCATTTCTCCAGATTTGGCATCAGGTATCTTTACCTAATGAGCTGTTTAACTGACAATAATATTATTTTTTTTAAATATTATGACAGTGTTGGAGGTTTGAGTATAGTACTGTGTTAAGTGCCTAATTTGCATGTGCCCAACATGAAATATACATGTATAAGATGTAAATGTACATGTATATATTAATGTCTATGCATATGACATATACTGTCCTACAAATATTCACTTTTATGTATAAAATATACTGAAGTGTTCATAGCAGGCACTAGTATGGCAAACACAGACTGGAGCATGTTACATATATACTGGAGCAATGCAAGCACATGTTAGAATTTGTCAAACATAGCCTACAGTTTTGGCCTTTTAACTTTTTCCTATCCCTTGTTTATAAACAAATTATAACAAAGAAACAAATCTAAAATTAAAAAACAACAACAAAAAAAAACAAACCATAAAAAAATTAAAAAATATACCCCCACCCCACCCTCAAACACAAAAAAACATAAAAGTTATTTGCCACTTCTTCCTCCAGAGGCTGACTACCTAAGTCTCACTATCATAAGATCCAAGTTCAGCAATTAAAAGCCCCCTTTGAATGTTCTAATTAATACGACTAATCAAAATTAGCAAACTCATGCTAATAGGGGGCTTTTCTTTTTACTTTTATAAACTGCCACATGCATATTGGCCATGTCTGTCTCTTCTCTATCCTTCTGGTTCCCATCTGACCCTGTGCCACAGGTCTCCACACTCCAATCCTGCCTGGTGATAGTTTGTCTCCAAGAAGTACTGACACACCTATGCTCACTACTGCCTCAATACCTGGCCCATGTGGGACAAACATATTTCCCCCTCCCTTGTTTGGTTTCCTTCTTCCTTGTTTGTCCCCTTCTCCCTCCTCCTTTATCTCCTGGCTTTTTCTCTTATTTTCTGCCCTTTGTCCCTCTGTAGCAAGTAAATAGGTGCTGAGAACTTGGTCGTCTGGTGTCTTGAGCAAATTTTGAAGTCCTTATACATAAATGCATAGTTTTGCATATTACATTGTAGCATATGTGTATGCACATACACATTTATGTCTGCATACAGGCACACAGATAATAAACATTCCATAATAACTCAAATAGAGAACATTAAATGTAACAAAGACCAATGTTAATTGATTGCTATGTCTACTTTATGTAACTCAGCCATCTTAAATGTAAACTTTATTCTGATAAATAAATTTTTTCTTGTCTAATTCAGACAGTGTTCCAAATACCTATATTTTTGATGTTTATTTACTTTTCTAATGATTAATTCTTTACTATTCACTGTGATTTCAGAGTGCCATCTTTCTGCCCATGTTCTGAATAGCCAAATAGACTATCTCTAACCTGATTCCAGTCTTATATATACTATATTTCACTTGTAAACAGCTGTGGATTCCTGGTCTGCGGAAATAGTTAGTGGGGGCTTTCTGCCTCACTTACACAGCTGAACTGGAAATTTTGAAGGAAAATATTAGTTTCTCTATTTTTGCTGTAGGAAGTGTACTGCTGAATATTTGGTTAGGTATTTGAAGAATAATGAACTGTGATACTCATATATGATGATGTTTTGTCAACTTGGTACAACCTAGAATCACCTAGGGAGAGAATCTAAGTGGAGAATTGTTTTGATCAGGTTAAACCTTGTCATGCCTGTAGGAATTATTTTAAGTGTTTTCACAGAGATTGTAAATCACACCAGATATCTTGGCAGCAACAGTTTATGGTCTGGGCCCTGAGATGTGTTATAGCAAAGAAAACTGTGACAAACTAATGATTCTACTCAAGCCAAGTTGCTGAACCAGTGAACTTTATTGTGACAAGTTACTTGAAAGGGTATAGGTAGGGAGTTTTTACAGGATAAGAAAGAACTTGGAGGCTGTTGCATTGCTTAAAAACCCACCCAGTAAGAGATAACATGCATGAGATTTGAACTTGAACGCTTCTTGCATAACATGAATGCAGCCACACAAGTTGGAGAATCTTTTCTTTCAACCTCCCCAGCAGGTGTTTGCTGCTTCTATAACACAGAGGATGGGACACATGAATCTAAAGTTTCAGTTTCTAGATGCTTCAAGTCTCAATATTTCCTGAATTCCTCATGTAAAAAATGTGATATATGCTGAGAAAAAAACCACAGCTCCAGTCTCATATATCCTCATTAGTAGAGAGGAAACAGCAGCCTTATCTAAATTTTAAATCAGAACAGCTTTTTAATTTTTTTTTTATTTTGTATTGGTTATTTTACTTATTTACATTTCAAGTGTTATCCCTCTTTCCAGTTTTGCCTCCACAAACTCCTATGCTGTTCTCCCTCCCCTTTCCCTATAAGGGTGCTTCTTCTACCCACCCACCCACTTCTGCCTCAGCACCCTAATGTTCCTCTATCCTGGGTCATCAAGCCTCCACTTGACCAAGGGGCTCTGCTATTAGTGGTACCAGATAAGGCAATCCTGCTAGACTGATGACTCAGAGGTTAAGAGGACTGTCTGCTCTTTCAGAGGTCCAGCGTTCAATTTCCAGCAAACACAGGGTGGCTCATGACCATCTATAATGGGATCTGATGCCCTCTTCTGGTCTGCAGGCATATATGAAGGCCTGACAGAGTGCTATATACATAATAAATCAGGACAGCTCTAATGAAAATGAAGCTCAGCCCTACACACTGTATCAGCCACTAGTTCTTCCTCTTGAGTGACTGAACAATTCTCAATAATCCAATGAAGGATTTGTCCCAGATGTTTTGATGTCTTTTTTTTCTCTTTACCTGCTAATTGAAGTGATTGCTCAACACAGAGTCATACTTTCCATTGCTTCTATAATGTGTGATATTCTCTTCCACAAAGCCAAACTCATGTGCATTGGTGAGTAAACTCATTTGGGTTTTACCTGGCAAACACCATTAAAATTAATACTTTTCCCTAGCCAAAGTTTTCCTAGAGATTAGTATATTGGATGACATTGGTACTACTAAACTGTACATAGGTTTGGTAAAGTCATCATAGTGCAGGTCTTGCATTGATAGATGCCATGATGGTTATTGATGATTATTCTTGGCTGTCAATTATGAGTCTCAAATTTACTAAGATCCAAGCTACTGGTAATGATGGTAAAGGTTATCTTGACCAGTTATTTAAAGTAAGAAGAACCACCTTAAATGTAGGTGGCACCTTTTGGTGGGAAGTAGATAAAAGGAAAGCTGAAGGAATAGGTTTTGTCCTTGTCTCACTGCCTCCCAGTCTCACCAGTGATTCCACCTCCTCTGCTCTGGCCAGTGTTGCCATAGCTTCAATGGACTTCCACTGTAGATTCAAGACCAGAATCCTTCCAGTTGTCCATGCTACATTCCAAACACTGAGGAATAGAGTCACATGTTCTTAGTAGGTACTGGATTCTCAGTAGGAACACACTTATTATCTGACTCTACAGCCTATATAATGCAGACTCCTCTAATAAATTCTAATTTAATATATAGTCATTCTATAAGTCTGAGTCTTTAAAGAATAACAGCTACTAAAGACACTTTCTACAGATAAATTTCAAAAAACAAATTAAAAAAAAAAAACAACAAGAACAACAACAATACAAGAAGATGAGGCTACTGATGCTGGGCAATTTTAACCCAATGGAAATCAGCATTCCAAGCTAATGGTATTCACAGCAATAAGCTAATGGAATAGTGATTTCATACCTAGTCACATGTGGATATCATGCATTACTGCTTTTTGTCATTGTATTAAACTATCTAGTAGTTAAGATCTCATGCAGGAAAAAAGATGAATTATCCTATAAAATTTCAGTGTTTATTAAGAATGTGATCTTCAAAAATAATCAGTCCAGCAAGGAGCTAGAGTTAAAGCTCATTTGATAAAGTTCACAAGCGTGAGATCCTCCGCTAGATCACAGAATTCACATAAAAAGCTAAGCATTCTGGCACTTACTTGTAGTTCCAATAAAAGAAGATATTCTTGGAACTTGCTCTCTAGCCAGCCTTTTTTCTTTTCCTCCTTTCTTTCTTTCTTTCTTTCTTTCTTTCTTTCTTTCTTTCTTTCTTTCTTTCTAGGTAGACTGACCCAAAACTCTCTCAGGGACCTTGATGAAAGGACAAGAAAACATTAGTTTTTTGTTCTTCTCCAGGAAAACACTTAACAAGTATGACACAGAAGCCAGGGTTTAGAAGCTTGAAGGGTGCATCCCCTGGGGACCTGACTCTTCCCTCTGGGCTGTACTTATCAGTCCTAAGGCAGCTATATCTGTGATGGAGGTAAAGTGCCTACTTTTTGCCAATGCTTTCTGACTTACCTCTCAGCTGACCTTGTCTCCAATAGTGTTTAATATACTATATTCTTATTTAAACTTTTTGTGTTATAAGACAGTTTGCTCAAGACCTCCAACTCCCAGACTTTCCTATTTTCTCTATATCTGTTAGCTTCTGAATTTCTAGTTCTCTCTCAAAACCACATCATTGAATAACAACCTAATGGTCCATGTCTCAATCTAGCCTATTTGTTGTTCTCAGGCCTAGTAGAATGGTCTTTTTTTGCCCCCCGAATCAAAATTAAGCGCTTCTGCCCCTTGCCTGGGCCTGGTGCCTGAAGCAGACACCCACCTGGTCTGCTCTTGTATATCCCTAGACTTTCTAGAGAGACCACTGAACCCAGAGCAGCAGGTAAGAACACTCACACACTGCCCTACTCCCTCTCCAGCGGCATAACTGGGTGCAGGGGACACCCAGGTTCCAGCAGACACATAAACACCACCCCTGTGAAATACCACTCCCCTTCCGCCTCTTGCCTAGACCTGGTGCCTGAAGCAGACACCCACCTGGTCTGCTCTTGTGTATCCTAAGTCATCCTAGTGAGACCACTGAATGCAGAGCGGAAAGGACCATTGATCCCAGAGTGGCAGAAATCATAACCTGAGATATCCTTGAGGGGCCACTAAAATCAAAGCTACAGACACCTTAGCCCCCAAAATACCAGAGGAACAACTGACCTCAGAGTGACAGACACAATATTTTGAGACATCCTAGAGCTGCCACTGCACTCAGAGCAGTGGACACCTTATCCTGAGACATCCTAGAGGAAACACTGCACCCAGAGCAGCGGACACACCTAGTTGGTCTGCTACCATGGAGACACCGTATCCTGAGACATACAAGAGGAGCCACTGCACTCAGAGCAACTGGAGATCAGGATTAAAAGATCACAGAGACATCTGGACCCTGAGGAGTTCAGACACAAGCAAGATAACTGAAAAGGCAGACTTCAGACAGAGACAGTGAGTGCAGGTAGCCCTAGAGTTAATCAGATGGCAAAAGGCAAGCGCAAGAATGTAAGCAACAAAATCCAAAGTTACATGACATCATCAGAACACAGTTCTCCCAACATAGCAAGCCCTGAACACCCCATCAAACCGAAAAAGCAGAATTCAGAATTAAAATCACTTCTCATGACGATGATAGAGGACTTTAAGAAGGACATAAATAACACTCTCAAAAAATTTAAGGAGAACACAGGTAGACAAGTAAAAGCCCTAAAAGAGGAAACACAAAAATCCCTTAAAGAATTGCAAGAAAACACAACCAAACAGGTAAAGGAATTAAACAAAGCCATCCAGGATCTAAAAATGGAAGTAGAAACAATAAAGAAATCACAAAGGGAGACTACCCTGGAGATAGAAAACCTAGGGAAAAGATCAGGTGTCATAGTCACAAGTATCACCAACAGAATACAAGAGATAGAAGAGAGAATTTCATGCGCAGAAGATACCATGAAAAACATTGTCACAACTGTCATAGAAAATATAAAATACAAAAAGCTTGTAACCCAAAACATCCAGGAAATCCAGGACACAATGAGAATGCCAAACCTAAGGATAATAGGTATAGATGAGGGTAAAGACTCCCAACTTAAGGGACCAGTAAATATCTTCAATAAAATTATAGAGGAAAATTTTCCTAATCTACAGAAAGACATGTTCATAAATATATATGAAACTTACAGAACTCAAAATAGCCTAGACCATAAAAGAAATACCTCCCGCCACATAATAATCAAAATATCAAATGTACAAAACAAAGAAAAAATGTTAATAGCAATAAAGGAAAGAGGTAAAGTAGCATATAAAGGCAGACCTATAATACTTACACTAGACTTCTCATCAGAGACTATAAAAGCCAGAAGATCCTGGACTGATATCATACAGACCCTAAGGGAACACAAATGGCAGCCCAGACTACTGTACCCAGCAAAACTCTCAATCAACGTTGATGAAGAAACCAAGATATTCCACAACAAAACCAAATTTTCACAATATCTTACCACAAATCCAGCACTTCAAAGAAGAATTGGTGGAAAACTTCAACACAAGGTAAAAAACTACAACCTAGAAAAAGCAAGAAAGTAATCTTCCAACAACCCCAAAAGAAGATAGCTACAGAAACACAATTCCAACTCCAATGACAAAAACAAGAGGAAGCAACATTCATTTTTCCTTAATATCTCTTAGTATCGATGGACTCAATTCTCCAATAAAAAGATGTAGACTATTAGAATGGATAAATAAAAACGACCCAGTATTTTACTGCATACAGGAAACACATCTCTGTGAAAATGACAGACAGTACCTTAAAGTAAAAGGATGGAAAACAATCTTCCAAGCAAATGGCCCCAGAAAACAACCTGGAGTAGCAATTCTAATATCAAGTAATATTGACTTTCATCCAAAAGTGATCAAAAAAGATAAGGAAGGGCACTTCATATTCATTAAAGAAAAAATGTACCAAGATGAACTCTCATTTCTGAACATCTATGCCCCAAATGCAAGGGCACTGACATACATAAAAGAAATTTTACTAAAGTTTAAAGCATACATTGCACCTCACACAATAATAGTGAGAGATTTGAACACCCCAGTCTCAGCAATGGACAGATCATGGAAACAAAAACTAAACTGAGACACAATGAAACTAACAGAAGTTATGAACCAATTGGGCTTAATTGATATCTATAGAACATTTCATCCTAAAACAAAAGAATACACCCTTTTCTCAGTATCTCATGGTACCTTCTCCAAAATAGAACATATAATTAGTCACAAAGCAGGCTTCAACAGATACAAAATGATTGAAATAATCCCCTGTACCCTATCAGACAACCATGGACTAAGACTCGTCTTGATATGGTCAAAAACAACGGAAAGCCCACATACACATGGAAACTGAACAATGATCTAATTAATGATAACTTAGACAAAGAAGAAATAAAGAAAGAAATTAAAGACTTTTTAGAATTTAATGAAAATGAGGACACATCATATCAAAACTGGTAGTACTGCATGAAAGCAGTACTAAGAGGAAAAGTCATAGCTCTAAGTGCCCACAAAAAGAAACTGGAAAGAGCATACACTAACAGCTTGACTGCACACCTGAAAGCGTTAGAACAAAAAGAAGCTAATATTTCCAAGAGGAGTAGACAGCAGGAAATAATCAAACTCAGGGCTGAAATCAACCAAGTAGAAACAGAAAGAACTATACAAAATATTAACAAAACAGAGAGCTTGTTCCTTGAGAAAATCAACAAGATAGATAAACTCTTAGCCAGACAAACCAAAGACTACAGAGACAATATTCAAATTAACAAAATCAGAGCTGAAAAGGGAGACATAACAACAGAAAATGAGGAAATTAAAAAAAATCATCAGATCCTACCACAAAGGCCTACATTCAACAAAATTGGAAAATCTGGTTGACATGGAAGTTTTTTCTAGACAGATACCAGGTACCAAAGTTAAATGAGGAGCAGATAAACAATCTAAATAGTCCCACAACGCCTAAGGAGATAGAAGCAGTCATTAAAAGTCTCCTCACCAAAAAAAAAAAAAAAAAAAAAAAAAAAAAAGAAAAGTCCGGGATCAGATGGTTTTAGTGCAGAACTCTATCAGAACTTTCAGGAAGAGCTAACACCAATTATCTTCAAACTATTGCACAGAATAGAAACAGAAGGAACAATACCCAATTCATTCTATGAAGCTACAAATATGCTCATACCTAAACCTCATAAAGACCCAACAAAGAAAGAGAACTACAGACCTTATGAATATTGATCTTATGAATACAGATCTTATGAATATTGATGCAAATTATGAATACAGATCTTATGAATATTGATGCAAAAATACTCAATAAAATTCTCGAAAACTGAATCCAAGAACACATCAAAACAATCATCCATCATGATCATGTAGGCTTTGTCCCAGGAATGCAGGGATGGTTCAATATTTGGAAATCCATCAATGTAATCGACTACATAAATAAACTCAAAGAAAAAAACCACGTGATAATCTCACTAGATACTGAGAAAGCATTTGACAAAATTCAACATGCTTTGATCCCTTAAAAGTCTTGGAAAGATTAGGAATTCAAGGCCCATACGTAAACATAGTAAAAGCAATATACAGCAAGCCAGTAGCCAACATCAAGCTAAATGGAGAGAAACTGAAAGCAATCCCACTAAGATCAGGGACTAGACAAGGCTGCACACTCTCACCCTACCTATTCAATATAGTACTGGAAGTTCTAGCCAGAGTAATTAGACATTAAAAGGAAGTCAAAGGGATACAAAAAAAGAAAGGAAGAATTCAAAATTTCACTATTTGCAGATGATAGGATAGTATACGTAAGTGACCCTAAAACTTCCACCAGAGAACTCCTAAACCTAATATACAACTTCAGCAAAGTGGCTGGATATAAAATCAACTAAAAACAAACAAACAAACAAACAAACAAAACTATAGCTTTCCTCTATTCAAAAAATAAACAGCCAGGTGGTGGTGGCGCACGCCTTTAATCCCAGCACTTGGGAAGCAAAGGCATGCGGATTTCTGAGTTCGAGGCCAGCCTGGTCTACAAAGTGAGTTCCAGGACAGCCAGGATTACACAGAGAAATCCTGTTTTGAAAAAACAAAAAAAAAAAAAAGAAAAAAACAAAAAAACAGCCTGAGAAAGAAAGAAATTAGGAAAATGACAGCCTTCACAATAGTCACAAATAATATAAAATACCTTGGAGTGAATCTAATCAAGCAAGTAAAAGATCTGTATGACAAGAACTTCAAGTCTCTGAAGAAAGAAATAGAAGAAGATCTCAGAAGATGGAAAGATCTCCCATGCTCCTAGATTGGCGGAATTAATTTAGTAAATATGGCCATCTTGCCAAAAGCAATCTACATATTCAATGCAATCCCCATGAAAATTCCAAATCAATTCTTCATAAAGATAGAAAGAGCAATTTGCAAATTTATTTGGAACAACAATAAACCCAGGATAGCGAGAACTATTATCAACAATGAAAGAACTTCTGGGGGAATCATGGTCCCTGATTCTAGTATTAGTCCTCTGTACTACAGAGCATTAGTGATAAACACTGCATGGTATTGGTAGAGAGACAGACAGGAAGATCAATGGAATAGAATTGAAGATCCAGAAATGAACCCACACACCTATGATCACTTGATCTTCGAGCTAAAATTATCCAGTGGAAAAAGGACAGCATTTTCAGCAAATGGTCCTGCTTCAACTGGAAGTCAGCATGTAGAAGGATGTAAATCAATCCTTTTTTTATCTCCTTGTCAAAGCTCAAGTCCAAGTGGATAAAGGACCTTGACATAAAACCAGATACACTGAAACTAATAGAAGAGAAGGTAGGGAAGACCCTTGAATACATAGGCACAGGTGATTAGTTCATGAACAGAACACCAATGGCTTATTCTCTAAGATCAAGAATTGATAAATGGGACCTCGTAAAATTGCAAAGCTTCTGTAAGGCAAAGGACATTGTCAATAAGACAAAACGGCAACCAACAGATTGGAAAAAGTTCTTTACCAATCCTACATCCAATAGAGGGCTAATATCCAATATATACAAAGAATTCAAGAAATTATACTCCAGAAAACCAAATAACCCTATTAAAAATGGGGTACAGAGCTAAACAAAGAATTCTCAACTGAGGAAACTCGAATGACTGAGAAGCACCTTAAGAAGTGCTCAACATCCTTAGTCATCAGGTAAATGCAAATCGAAACAACCCTGAGATACCACCTCACACCAGTCAGAATGGCTAAGATCAAAAACTCAGGTGATAGTAGATCCTGATGAAGATGCGGAGAAAGAGGAACACTCCTCCATTGTTGGTGGGAATGCAAGCTGTTACAACCACTCTGGAAATCAGTCTGGTGGTTCCTCAGAAAACTGGACATAGCATTACCTGAGGATCCAGCTATACCACTCCTGGGCATATACCCAGAAGATGCTCCAACATATAACAAGGACACATGCTCCACTATGTTCACAGCAGCCTTTCTTTATAATAGCCAGAAGCTGGAAAGAACCAAGATGTCCTTCAACAGAGGAATGGATACAAAAATAATGTGGTACATTTACACAATGGAGTATTAGCTATTAAAAATAATGAATTTAAGAAATTCTTTGGTAAATGAATGGAACTAGAAATTATCATCCTGAGTGAGTTAACCCTATCACAAAAAAACACACATGGTATTTATTCACTGATAAGTGGATGTCAGCCCAAAAGCTTTCGAATAGCCAAGACTCAATTCACAGACCACATGAAGCTCATGAAAACAGAAGACCAAGTGTGGATGCCTCGGTCGTACTTAGATGGAGTAAGAAAAATACTCAAAGGAGCAAATATGAAAACAAATTGTGCCACAGAAACTGAAGGAGGGGCCATCAGGAGACCATTCCACCTGATATCCATCTCATATTGTACAGTTACCAAAGGTAGACACTGATGTGGATGGCAGGAAGTGCATGCTGACAAGAGCCTGATATAGCTGTCTCCTTAGAAGTCAACCAGTGTTCCAGGTTCATTGGTTAAATGACTGTATCTTTTACAATAATAATAAAATTTTAAACCCTATTAGTTTTTAAACCCTATTAGTTTTTAAACACTATTAGTTTTTTATATTTATTTTAAAATAAATATAAAATAAAGAAAAAATGGAATATTATTACATTATTTTCTAATACATTCATTCATAAAATGAAAATTTAAAAAAATGCCTTTGTTATCTGCTACTTTTAATAACTTCTTTAGTAGGATTTCTGTGTCATTTCCAAATCCATCCTGGTAGCATAGCATATTTTATTCTTTCTCTAAGAGATAGACCTGATTATTTTGGCTCAGAAATTAACTGAGGAAGATGACTACACTTGTAACATATTATACTTCATAGCTCAGAGCTCTGAGGTCAGCTACTTGCATTCTCCTTTGAAGCTCTAGTGATAAGTGACATGGGCAAAGCTGCCAGGCAGTGTCCAGAAAGAATCAAATTAACCCATAACTCAATAGTTCCACTAGCTTTCTACTTCTATGCATTGCACACAATGACTCTCCTAAGAGTCCCAGTGTTTTGACTTAGTCTTACTGGTATAAGATTTTATGTTTTCTATATTTCCTTATCTAGAAACCACTCTTAAACCTTATGAAAAATTTATTTCGTAACTTCAATAGATATTTCCTTTCCTGGGGTCCCAGTGTTGGCTCTATTTTATTTTCTAATAATCTTTTTAAACTTCTTTGCAAGTCAAGCATTAAACTAGAACTACCATTGTTTAATTACTCCATTTTTTCCAAGATCAGAACACACAGCATGTACCTTGGCCATTAGGACTATGCAGTGCTGTTCCCTATGCCTCAATCTTTAATTGTTTAAGAATCATTACATCAAGAAACATCTAGTTTCACAGAACTCACCAGAGCAGAAGGAGAAAAAAGTAAGAAAGTCAGATATAATAATTATACACATTACATTAAATATGCAGTTTAGTTTGGCTCACAAATCATCTGGGAAGATTTTCTTAATAAGAAATGCGGAATTGTCTAGATCAGGTTGGCCTATGGGTCTTGAGTCACCATATTGGCCATGAATTGATGTAGGAGAAAAAGAGCCCACTGTAGGCAGTGACATTACTAAGCTGAGCTTAAACTATATAAGAGTGAAGAAAGCTTGAAAGAAAGCAAACAAGACAGCATGGATTCATTTATTTCTACTCTAAATAGTACTTGAGACTTAACTAAGTCTGTGATTTTTCAGCTATTATGCACTATAACCTGGAATTTTAAGGAAAAAACAAATTCTTCTCTTAAGAAACAAAAGTAAGCCACTGATTATGGCCTCATCAGCTAGGCATTAAAACCTTCTGCTTCTAGAGCTGTAATAATGAGACTTTGATTCCTGTCTGCTCCAATAATCTAGATTCATGTTTTTGTTATCTTTATCTAATGTAATCACTTATATTTTTCAAATTGTTTTGAACACAGTTCATGTACCCATTTATATAAAAATATTTACCTTTCAAATTGATTCTTCAAGATAACTTAGCACTGTTCACTATTCTTTAGAAGGAAACTGTCTTCAACATTAGTCATTAACTAACATCAGCAAATTGTCTTTAAGGTAAAGGTCAGGTCTATCTATTTATGTGGATTGGCTCATCAGAAATTCCTAATAACCTACAGTCCCCCTCCTCCCAGAATCACAATTTCAAGCATGCACAATCATAACTTGCCACTTACACGGGTCCTGGATATCAGAATAACAATTTCAACCATACCAATTTACCAACTTACCAACTGAGTCATTGCCCCATTCTCTGAACACTAAATTTGAATGTGTTAAATAAATACCATCTCCTAGAGCCAGTACCAAACAATTGTTCCTGGCTTTTGTCTTGCTATTCTGATGCTGCACACAGAGCTATTTGTTTGTTTTTTATAGTTCCATATCTTTCAAGTAATATTAAATCACTCCATTACTGTATGCCTAACATGTCTAACATATGTTTACAGTTCTTTTAAATAAAGTTAACATAGATTACTTTATCTGCCTTCCTCCAGTGATTTTTCACAAAGAACTTAACATTGATGTTTATAAGAATATTTTACACTCTACGAAAATCTGGTCTGGCATGTTTTTTCAATAGAATTCAATACATTAATGTGAAATAGTTTTACTGTATTTATTTAATTTCATTGATTGGTGGTAATTTTATTATTTGTCACTTGTTAACATCTGGAAGAACTTAGTGTTTCTACAACTTTGGGAGGAATTATAATATCTAAGATTATTTTTAAGGGAAAATTCTGTAAACAAGAATAAGTTCATATATATATGTGCACATGTGTATATCCACATGCATGAGGAAAGGAGAAAACAAAACAATGTCAGGCATCTTCCTCAAATATTCTTACTTTAAGTAAAACTAAATATGTAGATATTAAGTAGTTTAATTATGTTAAAACTATTAAGATATTGAAAGGGCTGCTTATATAAGGCTGATGACATATACAGAGGCAGATGCTTCCAGCATCAGTTCCATTGAACTGATCATGGGGTTTCCATTGGAGATGTCAGAGAGAAGACTGAAGGAGCTGAAGGACTTTGTGGCCCCATGAGGATAGCAACAATACTAATCAACCAGAACTACCAGGGTCTAAACCACCAGCCTGCAAGCACATAGGGAGGGACTCATGAATCCAACTCTATATGTAGTGGAGAATGGCCTTGTTGGGCAAAGGTGAGAGAGGAAGCCCTTGGTCCTGTGAAGGATGGATGTCCCAGTGTGGGGGAATTCATGTGTGCTGAGGTGGGAGTGGGTGGGTGAGTGGGTGGGTGGGTTAACATCATCATAGAATCAGGAGGAGGTGGGATGGGATGGGGGGTTTCTGGGTGGGAGGGAAATGGGGAAAGGAGATAATATCTGAAATGTAAATAAAATATCCAATAAAAATTAATTAAAAAATCCTTAAGGCTGACTTTACATGATTAATTTTAAATAAAATTTTAATGAGCAGGTTCACAAAAGTTTCTAAATTATAGATGCTTTATTTTGGGTTGCAATGAATTAGAGCACTGACTGAGAGATACCTGTGGAAATCTCCTAAAGCTTTTTCACAAGAAGTGCAGCTGTGCAATGAGAAGACTGGAGGTAGAAATAAAGGAAAGAGAGAAAAGTGCATAGCTGAATATTATATCTGGCCAGGGTTACCATGTGTGTATATTTTGTCTCCCCACCAACCAAAGAAAGTCTTTAAAGTTTGGTTTGTAGATCTCTGTGTATGAGTATATTTTGTGTGATTGTAAGGATCTGAGTTTGAATTCTTAGACTCATTCCAAAACTAACAACAAACAAACATTGTGTGTCATGTGTGCCAGTGCCTGCAATCCCAGGCACTGACTTGAAGAACATGTCTGCTTGCTGGAAACCAGCCAGCTCTACATTGAATGCTAAACTCTATCTCAAAGTAGTACAACTGAGTGTAATAATACATGACATCTCACATCCCTTTCTGGGCTCTACCAACACATGCATGTGCTCACACAGCCACATACACACAAATAGGTACAACATACACACATATGTGCACACAAATACATATAGCATTCACTATCCACATTAAACACATTAAATATATAATTCTTACAATAAGAAAAAAGATATTAGATCAAGGCAGTGATCTTAAACACAGGAGAAATATCTGTAGTACTTTTCAGGAAGTCCAATACAACAGTATGTCTCATGCAACTTGGCATTAACACTTTCACATAAAAAGTTTCAGAAAGTGTCCTTCAGGATTATAGTTGTATATGGTAATGGACAAACTTTCAATGAGACAATATGAGCTTTACATAATGCAAATATTTGCATGTGATGAACTTTTTCTATCCCCCTGATGAAGTCATTCACCATGATTTTAGAATTGAATAGTATTTGGAGAGCAAATTAAGAAAACCATTAAGTTAAAATGAAGCTCTTGGACTGTGACTTATGAATTACATCCCAAGCCCATATAACAAGAAAAACATTGATTGCACAAAGAGTGAATAGAGATAAACACAAAAAGAAAACTACTACGGGCCATTGAAGATGCTGTGAAAAGGTAGCTGACTAAAGTTTAAAGAAGTTACTAGGAATATGTTCAATTGTTAAGGTGTTTTCCTTACAAATCTGAATCTGATCTCCAAAATTCATATAAAGAGAAAATCTGGATGTGATAGCCTATGTTTGTAATACCAGCACCTAACATAGAGACAGGAAGATCACCAAAAATCACTGGCAAGAGTCTAGACTACATAGTGAACTACAAGCCAGTGAGTGAGAAACCCATATTAAACATCAACAAAATGAAAAAAAACAAGAAGATAAATGAAAAATATGCACTATCTGAGGAATGACATTTGATTTTGAGCTCTGGACTTTATACATATGAGTAGACTTGTATACCTACTCATATATGCATGTAAACAAACACACACATACACACACACACACACACACACACACACACACACACACACACACACCAAGAACGTAAAAAATAAAACAAGAAACAACAACACAAATCCCTTGACTTTTTAATGTTGGATTTATAGCATCCAAAATATGAAAAAATAAGTCTTATTGTTCACGCTATCCATTCTCTTACTCTGTGGAAGTTGCTTCTAGCAAATTCAAAAGTTCTTAACCAAATCTGGGTATCAAGGTTGTTCACAATTGACATCTTCTTCATCCCTGCCAAAGATTGCAATTTCTCTTCACCACACTTGGCAAATCAGACAGAGCCAGAAGCCCCACCCATAATGGCTTCTTAATAATGCCTACAATACCATTATCAAAAAAGGTTTATACTTCATGTTTCAGAAAGAAGCAGAGATTCCCATTTTATTCTATAACTAAGTGCAACTCAAAACTCAGAAAACAACAAAACAAAACAAACAAACAAAAAACAAAAAACAGAAAACAAAAAAAATCTCTACTTACTTTCATTTGTCATTCTGGGAGGAGTTATTTGTGTTATTCTTGTGTATGTGTGTGTGTGCATGGAGGGCTGTGTGTGTGTGTGTGTGTGTGTGTGTGTGTGTGTGTGTGTGTGTAAGAAAACAAATAACAACCTTGTAAAATTCAAAATGTTCAGAAACATACATTACCCTGAGTTCCTCACCCCAGAGTCTAATTTCAAAGGAGAGGAGATGTAAAATAATTTCACTTTGGATAAATTGATGACTAAATTAACAAAACACGAGACTATCTGTATTGTAAAACAACCATCTGATTTGAATCACATTTGTCTTTAATAGTAGTGGAAATCCTGAAGTAGGCTAGATGCATTAACCAAAGAGTCTTATGAATGTACATGTATGTGCTACCCTAACACTAGAATTATAATTATAAAATACCATTCCCAAAATTGTTTGGTGGATTTTGAATATTGAGTTCAACTTCACCTTCCTACAGAGCAAATATTTTGCCACTTAATCTACCATATCAGCTCTGTTGTATCATTTTTAATACATGAAATGTGGTCTATATTGTGAATGAATGAAGAACTTGTGTTACACAGAAATTATTCGCTGTCTACTCATTTATGCAGTAATTTTATGTTTAATTTCATTCATACCTGAATAATATTACATTGAATAAAAGTGCCACATTTTCATTATCAATTCATCAGTCACTATTCCATTTGTTTATCTATCTACTTATTGTTAATAGAGCTTCTACAATCATGATTGATCCGAAAATAAGCATATTTTCAGAAGTGACATAGTAATGAATCTATTGCAACAGTGTGATGAAGCACCAGTCTGACATCTATAGTGGTTTCACTAATTTTGCATTTGCAGCAGCAGTCAGTGCAAGACAGCTTTCCATTCCCCAGATTTTTACCTGCATTTGTTGTTTTCTAAATTCGAGCCCTTGTAACTGGGTAAGGTTAAATTTCAAAGTATTTTTAACTTGCATTGCCTTGATATGTAAGAATGTTAAGCATTTCTAAAAATATTTTGTCTGACAAGCTGTCTAAAGCACACACATCAGCAGTAAACTGCACCCTCTCTCTCCACTTTGTTCTGTTTTTTGGTCCACAACTTTGCCTAATTTCCCAGAGGCCACTCTGCTACAAGGGACACCAGGTCATGCTAGATAGGAGAAAGTTAAGAGGCAATATTAGCATCCAAAACTCCAAAGGCCATACACCCCCTCCCCCAGCAGAGACACCTTACTGAACCTGAAGACTTAGTAGTCACCAGAACCTCAGACCTCAGACCACTCAGGGCAAAAGACAGAGAGAAAGATGGAAATCAATGGAAAAATCCAAAAAACACTCATCCAACTTAGATAACTCAGAAGACATGTAAACATATATATAATATATATTATGTCTCCAAATCAAAGTGATTGAAGTCCAGTCTTTCCTGGCCTTTAACAGTTCCAAGCATCAGTTGCTCTCCATGACCCCTTCATAACACTGAAATCAGTACTACCTGGATAACTCTTTTTTTTTTTTAAATATTTAATGCATTTACATGTCAGATGTCCTCCTGACATGTAAATTTCCACTACATGAAAAACCCCTTTTCCCTTTACCTTTTATACCATTAAATTAAAAAAACCCATCTCCACTCCTTCTATTTACTTTTATACCATTTTAATTACATGCAAATATTAAGGTCAGTTCTAGGCTGAGGAACTAGCAATACAATAGATGCAAATAGTCATGAAACAAGCAAGACAATAAACACAAATAGTCAAAGAACAAGCAAGGCAATAAACAAAGTTTCAGGAATATTCCCATGATCACTGTTGCTAAACAGATATCAAGATGACCAAAATATCTGAGCCTACTTCCCTGTCCTAGTTCAAAGTTATTTTCATGTCTGAAGCCTACTTCCTAGTTCTAGCCTAAGATTTAGAGTCCCTGCTTGAAATTGCTGCTTTGTTCTAGCCTAATATTTAGATTCCTGCCTGAAATTACTTCTTTGTTCTAGCCTAATGTCAGATTCCTGCCTAAAGCCCACTTCCTTGTTCTTGACCATTTTCATATTCCTGCCAAGAAGCCCATTTCCTTGTCTTTGGCCCATGTCAGATTCTTGCCAAGCAGCCCCCAAATTTCTCCACCTCTCCCACTTTATTTCATAAACAAGCCCGTTTTAGTTCATACTAGAAAGATTGCCTTTTTTACCCATCACAGAATATGCATTATCAAATGCAAAGCACTTTGTTTTAGGTTGGTAAGGCTCTGTGTAGAATCTTACCTGTCCTTGGCTTGCCAGCCTGTTAATTTAACAACTCTGTCTCGGGAACCATTTTCAGTTTTAAGCCATGTACTTTGGCTGCCAACATGTTGATGTTGTTGAAGATAAGCTTTAAAAAAATGGGCTGGAATAAATGTATTCCCAGCACAAAAAGGGCTAGCACGATCAAGCTATATATGTCATTCTTGAAGCTTGACCAAAATAGAAATACTGGCCTCAGGCCATGGACAATTTTATCATCAGTGTCTGTCACATGAATGCTCAGCAGAGCAGTATTCGTTAAATTCATAAGGTCACTATGCAAATTTAAAACATCCAGAGAGGGGTTAGAATTATGACAAATACACTTAAAGTGTCTTTAAACTTTTTCCATATTATATTGACTACCACTGTAAATTTTAGATGAATCCAATGGTATTTGGCATAACACTTAGATGGCTCCTTACTCTTAAACTATGAACCTCCTTTCAATAACTTGAGTAGGATTAAGAGCATCGATTCTTTGTTCCTAACACCTATCTAAATCCTCTTGTATACTCAACACATTAGTAACATTTTTTTCTAAATGATTAACAATAATAGCTGTCTTAACTTCTTGTGCCAAAGCAACTTCAGAAGCAGTGGTGCTAGCAATTAATAGAATTAAAGCTGTTATACCAGCAATAATCAAGCCTGCTACCTTCTTGTTTCTCCTTAAAGCCTGACTCACTTATTTCAGTACTCACATGCTTTTATTCAGAATACCAAGGTTCTGTAATATTATGGCAATAAAACAAAAGCTGGTTGCTAGACCTGCATAGCAGAAATACCAGGTTTCAAAACACTACAATTAGAAAGTGTACAATCAATAAAACTTACATTAAATACTGTAGAAGAAATAAAAGTAATTTTAACTTGATAATCACAAGAGCTTTAACACATGTACTAACACTTGTCTGAAATCCATTTCCTGTCCAAACTTTACCTCTTGCTAGCATAACATCATAGAGAACTGTAGCTAACTTCCAAATATGTCTCTGAAAATGTCCAGAACCAGGCTTCCAAATGAAGACTGTTATTTCCAATATTGGATTAATTTCTATACCAGTACATGTTTGAGTCTGAACAACTGGTCACATTTAAGAAAAATACAAGGGTCATTATAACTTCTTTTTTTTTTTTTAATTTTGATTCCCTTTTCCACAAGTCTAAAATCTTGAGGCAAGGCAGCTTGTCTCATCTGGGGTATACATAAACAAAGGTGGTT
Source organism: Rhabdomys pumilio (assembly GCA_030674055.1). NCBI lineage: Eukaryota > Metazoa > Chordata > Mammalia > Rodentia > Muridae > Rhabdomys > Rhabdomys pumilio. Next base: position 16,438,011 of record JANHMN010000009.1, read on the forward strand.
CAGTAACATATATTCAATACAGCTTCCCAGTCACCATTGTCAAGGCACTCAGCAAGCTCAGAAGTCAGTGTCATACTTTTTTTTTTCCGGCATCAGCATGTCTCACCTGTGGCTCTGGCAGCCACCATGCTCCATCAGCATCCTGCAGAAAAAACACTAAGATGACCTCTTCCTCATATTAGACACCTGATAGGAATCATGTAATATGCCAGTAAGTGGATCTTTTTCTTTCACCTATGCATAACTATGCCTAGTTGTGAAGTGCCATAGATACTCAGCAGAAAGTCCCTTGGCATTCAAGTTTTTTTTTTTAAATTTAAAATAAAAAGAACATGATTTAAATAAATTTGTGGTGTATGGGTTTATACATCTCCCTCTTTTATTTTCATGAAGATACTGTTTTAAAGTTCCATGGGCCCCGTCTACAGTCACTTGTCATTGACAATTATAAGGAATCCCAGTAATATGGGTAATATTAAATTGCAAAAAGTCTCATATGCTCGGTCATGATACACAGTATATATATATATATATATATATATATATATATATATATATATATATTATTGGATAGTTTATTTATCTACATTTCAGATGTTATACTCTTTCATCATTTCCCACCTCCTCAAACCCCTTATCCCATTCCCCACTCCACCTTTTCCTACTTCTATGATGGTAAGCTCCACATATCCACCCACTCCTACCTCCTCACCATCAATTTTTTTTGAATGAAGTGTTCTATAAATATCTGCTAAATCAATTTGGCTCATAACTTGCTAGTTTCACTGTGTCTCTATTTAGTTTCTGTTTCCATGATCTGTCCATTGCTGAAAATGAAGTGTTGATGTCTCCCACTATTTTTGTATGAGCTGCAATGTATGTTTTGAGCCTTAATAAAGTTTCTTTTATGAATGTGGATACCTTTGCATTTGGAGCATAGACGTTCAGAATTGAGATTTCATCTTGGTTGATTTTTTCCTTTGACGAGTATAAAGTGTCCTTTTTTATCATTTTTTTTTGATAACTTTTGGTTGAAAGTAGATTTCATTTGATATTAGAATGGTTACTCCAGCTCGTTTGTTGGAGCCATTTGCTTGGACAATTGTCTTTCAGCCTTTTATTCTGAGGTACTGTATGTCTTTGTCATTGAGGTAAGTTTCCTGTATGCAGCAAAATGTTGGGTCATGTTTTTATATCTAGTCTGATAGTCTATGTCTTTTCATTGTGGAATTAGGTCCATTGATGTTAAGAGATATTAAAGAAAAGTGATTGTTGCTTTCTGTTCTTTTTGTTTTTAGAGGTTGGATTATGTTGGTGTCACTATCTTCTTTTTGGTCTATTGAAAGAAGATTACTTTATTGCCTTTTCTAGGGTGTAGTTTCCCTCCTTGTGTTAGAGTTTTCCATCAATTATCCTTTGTATGCTAGATTTGTGAAAATATATTGTGTAAATTTGGTTTTTCTCATGGCATATCTTAGTTTCTCCATCTATAGTGATTGAGAATTTTGCTGGGTATAATAGCCTGAGCTGGCATTTGTGTTCCCTTAGAGTATATATAATACTAGTTCAGGATCTTCTGACTTTTATAAATCTCTGGTGAGAAATCTGGTGTAATTCTTATAGATCAGCCTTTATAAGTTACCGCTTTTAATAGTCGTTCTTTTTTTGTGAATTTGGTGTTTTGATTATTATGTGTGAGAGGAATTTCTTTTCTAGTCTAGTCTATTTGGAGTTTTATAGGATTCTTGTATTTTCATGGGTATCTCTTTCTTTAGGTTAGGGAATTTTTTTTCTATAATTTTGTTGAAGGTATTTACTGGCCCTTTAAGTTGAGAATCTTCCTTTTTTTCTATACCTATTATCCTTAGGTTTAGTCTTCTCATTGTGTACTGAATTTCCTGAAAGTTTTGCATTAGGATCTTTTTGCATTTTGCATTTTTTTTTTTTGCCCATTGTGTCAATGTTTTTTATGGTATCTGCTGTACCTGAGATTCTCTTTTCTATCTCTTGTATTCTGCTGGTGATGCTTGCATCATGACTCCTGATCTATTTCCTAGATTTTCTATCTGCAGGGTAGTCCCGTTTATGATTTCTACATTGTTTATACTTCTATTTTTGATCCTGAATGGTTTTGTTCAATTCCTTCACTTGTTTGCTTGTGTTTTTTTGTTATTTTAAAAGAGATTTTTGTATTTACTCTTTAGGGCTTCTATCTATTTACCTTTGTTCTCCTGTATTTCTTTAAGGGAATTATTTATGTCATCTTAAAGTCCTCTATCATCACCATGAGAAGTGATTTTAAATCTGAATCTTGCTTTTCTGGTGTGATGGGATATCCAGGACTTGCTATGGTGGGTGAACTGGGTGCTAATGATTCCAAGTTTCCTTGGTTTCTGTTGCTTATGTTCTCATGCTTGCCTTTCACCAACTTGATTTCTCTTGTGCTACCTGTGCTCACTCTCTCTGACTGAATCATCTTTCTCTTGTTATGTTGATTGTGCTAAAACTCCTCAAAATCCAGTTGTCTCTGTGATCCTGTGATCCTGAGACCTTGAGTGTATAAGCTCCTGGGAGTCAGGCAGCCTCTGGGATCCTGTAATCATATGACCCTGGGTTTTTTCAAGATCTTGGGAGTCCAACTTCTTCTATTATTCTGGGCTTGTTAGCACTCCTGGGAATTTAGCTTCCTTTATGATTCTGGGGATGTTAGAGCTCCTGGGAGTTCATCTTCGTCTGAGTGTTGTGGCATTGGTTGCAGAGCTAGAGCCCAAGGTCTGCTCATAGAACCTGCTCAGAACAGAAAAAAACCTGTGCCAATGAGTCAGGATATGGTATCTTCACAGGAGCAGACCAACCAGGAGTCAACTGCTCTGCGTGCAATGGATCCTCGACTTCTCTGAGTAGATCAGATTATCTAGAATGGTTCAGAATAAGGTGTCTTCCCATGAGCTGACAAACTAGGAGTCTGCCCCAGCAGAAAGATGGAGGGGGCAAGAAGGAGAGTGGTATTCAGGAGGGTAGGATTTTGGTGGGTGATGAGTTCCTAGTGCACAGAGCTCCCAGCTGCAGCTTTGGGACTTCAGGTTTTGGGGGAGGTTTTCTACCAACTGCTCTGAATGCAGAGGATCCTCTGGGATGGGTCAGCATATGCTGTCTTCAAGGGAGCAGCGAGTACCTACTTTTTATTGCAAGTAGTGCTATACATCAGTAAGCAACAACAGAGGTGCAAACTTTTGGAATTATAATATATAGTGTGAAGCAAGTACCATGGTTGTGCTGTGCAGCTCATGTAGTAGGATTCTAGATCAACTACTCTGCTCATATAGGCCACTCTAACCCTTGCAATAGTATTCATGATGGTTTTGCCACTAGGGAAATCAAAGGTAAATCTGACAAAGTTTCCCCATCACCTGAGTCAAAAAGTCTGTCCTCAAGAAAGCAAATAACATCAAATGCTGGTGAAGATGAATAGAAATATGAACTTTTGCTCATTGCTGTTGAACAAGAAAATTTGTGCAGCTACTGTGAAAATCTGTACATAAAGTCTTCAGAATCCTGAAAGGAAAATGACTATATGGCGCAGATACACAACTACTGGCTGTATATATCTGGAAGGTTCTAGTGAACATATAATAAAAATACATTCACATTTATGTTTATTGCTGAACTACTCATAATCTGTCTATCAAATTAATTCATCATAAAATATAGTACATATACACTACAGAATTTCAAGTAACAAAAAAGAAGGAAATCATGACATTTCAAGGAAAATAATGAAACTAGAAAACAATGTATTAAACAAAATAAGCAAGATGTGCAAAATTAAATACTATAATTTATCTTCTGTGATAATTTAATTTTAATATTTATATGTGATTTTAATTGTGTAATTCTAGGTCACAGAAATAGAAAGAAGCATGAGAATTTACAGTAAGAAATCTTACAGAAGATGAGAAATAGGGACACTATTTTAATACAGATAATAGGCAAGAAGAAGGGATAGAAACCGGAAAAATAAGGAAAACAACTGTGGGAAGTCAGTAAGGGAAGTGTACTAATGAAAGCAAAAGATCATTCAACTACATGGCAATGCCAAGTTAAAAAATAATAAAAATAATAAAAATTTATATTAAAAAATAAAGAGTATCTCATAGATGTCTGGAAGTCTTAAGAATAGCTTCAAACATGTTCTCTCATGTTTTAAAAAAGACACTTACAGAGTCCTACGTATTCAACAATAATTAGGAAGATTTGATATAAAAATGTAGAAACTGAAGAATGCTTATATGTTGTGTTAGATCTCTGAAGACTTCTGTTATTATAAATTATCAAATATTGGTGAATAAATAATTATTACATAATAATTATGAATAAATAATTAAAAATACAGGTTCAAATTAGAACTAAAACATTAAATTACACAGTGCCCAGGCATTGTACTCTAAAAATAAAAGATGTTCAATAGGCTGATTATAGCACAGTTGTTACCATGTGGACACACAAGCTGTGCCAGAAGGAATGGTAGGAATTTTGTGTCAGCATGGTATGGAGTAAGCGGAACCAAAGGTTTTTCTACATTCAGCAAAGTAACATACATGCTAAACAATAACAAGATGTTCTGTAATTACTAAAACATAAATTATAAATTCTTTGTCATAAAATGAAGTCTCCAGAGAAGCAGTGAGTATGTGGTTACTTTTTATAGAAATTTACTTATGCATTTACCTCATTTCAACCATTAGGGTTATTAATAGTCTTTTTCATTCTCAAAACAATATGTATGACCATTTATTTAAATTATCACCCTGACATTCTGGAACACAGAAGCACATGGAAAGAGAGTTTCAGTGAGTAATTTTTTAGGTTGTCCTGTGGCCATTCCTGTGAAGCAATTGTTATTTTTAATTAACTGTTGTGAAAAATCCCACCCTGAATATGGGACACTACCTCCACTGAATGAAAAAAAATAAACTGAGAAAATTTACACATATTCATTGATTTCTGCTCTTTTTTATATGAAAGCATTTCATTGTAATATAATTTGATCATGTTTATTCCTCAAACAAAAAGACCCAAATTGTGCCTCTCCTATAGCCAAAAGCAGAGGTGAAAGGACAGTAAAAGGAAGCCATCAGCCAGCGTGGTAAACCTAGAAATGCTGAAAGCTGGCAGTGTAATCACTGAATGTCCTACAATTCAGAATATTTGGAAACACTCACTGCACAAGATATTAAAATGTCACTTGAACATGTAAAGATCAAACCAAAAAAAATGTGGCCAAATTCTCAGATCTTAAAATAATTTGAGATTCATATATATTTTAAATAAATTATTAATTTGAAATATTTATTCAAAGTAGGTCAGCTACAGTAAAGACAGAGAAGTATTTAACTTAATTTTTGGAATCTTACATTACAAAATCACTGCTATGAGAAATTAGATGAAATCAAAAAGTGGTACTAAAATCATATAACAGAGGCTAGGAAAGCAGATAATTAGACATGCTTAGATTCTTCTGGGTAGTACAAAAGCAGTACTTTTCTCTTGGACATCTTTTAAATAACCTATTTGTTTGGAGTGTGTCATTAACTGGGCTTTATATATCTAGAGCAGAAATATTTGTAAGCACACATGTAGTGTTATAGAGTCATATGTGTATTTGTATAGAGTTATGTGTATAACTTTAAAATACTCTGTAAAATTTAATACAGAGAATGTTTAATCCAAATAAATAAAATTATAATACACAAAATGCAAAAATATCCCATTTTTTTCAAATAAGCGGACTGAGAAAATATATAATCTTTTCATTAGAGAAACAATAACAAATTAATTATGAATATATGATACATAAATCAATTGTCATAAATAAATGTTAAAACTATTATGTGGAAGAAAAAGAAACACTTTCTAAATAGAGTATAATATTAGTTCTTATATTTTAAGGAATTCATTTGTATGTGCATGTGTAGACACCATCGACATCTTAGGCATGCCTTCAGAGGTGTCAAGATACAAGTAAAAGAAAGATACATATTTCACCAAATCAGTGAAAATATATTTAGTAAATAATACATGAATCTTCTTAATAAATATTACAAAATATATTTATGGGGTATTAAATCTCAGCAATAGTCATCTTAAAGTTTATTTTACTACTTTCTGTATTTTAATAAATTTGAAGTAATTCTTAAATATAGAAAAAATATTTGCCATTATAAAAATATTTGATAAATGGATTTGTTTGGAATGTAATAATTTCTTTAATGAGAATAATCTTCATGGTCATAAATCCCAAGTCTATAAGAGTTAAATTTGCCTTCAATTGAGAGTTTCTAAACATAATTATTTGTAAAAGTACACTATTTTAAAAAATGACCAGGAATATACATTCATTTAAATTAAAAGTAAGGGCTAGATAGATGACTTGTTAAAATAATGTGCTGCTCTGAATTACCAATTTTTCTCTCTAATACACAAGTTGAGAGGCTCACAATTGGGTATTACTTCATCTCCATGAGACCCAGTATCCCAGTCTGGCTTCCATGGTTACTGCACTTTTACACACACACACACACACACACACACACACACACACACACACACACAGAGAGAGAGAGAGAGAGAGAGAGAGAGAGAGAGAGAGAGAGAAAGAGAGACAGAGACAGAGAGAGGAGAGAGAGACAGAGAGAGAGACAGAGAAAGAGATAGAGACAGAGAGACAGAGATTTTTTAAAGAACAAGCAAATACATTTTCTTTCAAATTTAAAATATCTCAAATATTATCTCAGAACTTTAATTATACCTTGAGTTTTCATTAGCTTATATGTATACTAATACATTTAATAAAGTAATATGTTTTTCTATGTACCACGTAAGTAAACTTAATGTTTAAGTTCTTGATCACAATTGTGAAAGCATCTGACAGGATGTGCAAACCTGATAGGATTTAAATACTTCTTTATTAGGACAAAGTGATGAACAGATTAACACAACAGATCTTCACAAGTATATAAATTACATTTTGTCTTTCCATTGATAATCTATTAATAATTTGAATTGCAGAATGTATGAATGTAAATGACCATTCAAAAAATCTCTGTGCTCATTTTACATACTTTACTGGGATCAGGAGAGATGGCTCAAAGTTTAGGAGCACTGATGAATGTCCAGATAATTCTAATTAGATTCATAAAACACATACCAGATAACTCACAACCATCTGAGACATATATAAATTAATATCTTTGTCGCGTTTATTCATAATGACAAATATAATTTCAAAACTGTACAAGAAATGGTATAGAGTTTTATAAAGTAAATAAGAGAAAAGAAGGGTCATTTTGTAAGTGGAAAACCTCAGAAACATTTATTTTATACTTACAAAAAAATGAGTGTACTTGAGTATATAAAAGACCAATAGGATTTAATTTAGATTGTGGAAGGGTGTAGACATGTGTTATACTCATAAAAACTAGACTATAAAAATTCTTGTATGTTATAAAAAGTTATGAAAAGAAAAGGGGAAGCCAAAAAAAATGAGATAATAACATTAACAGTATGTTTAGAAAATATAGGAGATGCTTATACATTTAATATTCATAATGTTTACATTCATAGAATTCTGTGAAATTGCAAAGTTTGGCCATAGTGTATAGTTCTAAAATGTATTTTTTTTCTTTCCAGATAAAAAGACAAGATGCAGACAAAGATGGACTCAATGAGTAGTCAGGGAATCATTTGAATCTTTTTCTCTATTATTATTTTTGTTCTTAGTGTGTGACCTTTTCAGGGGGCATGTAAGCAAATACCTATCTAAATATCAATTTAGATAGGGCACAAACAAACAATCAAAGAAATTATTCCTCCTAATAATGGTTTATTAAGCCTCTGAGTTTATTCACATTATTTCCAGGACTACAGATGGATGTTCCTTACAAAAGTACAGGTGACTTAAAGTCAGCTGTGTCACTAAGACACCCACCTGGGTAGTTGTGATGACTCAGGAAATCTGCATCCTAAAGAGCTCTCTGCAACTTGGTTTGTTTTGTGATCTATTCCCATCAATAATTACCAAGTATATAAGCTTAGGCATGATTTTAAGGATTCTTGTAACTTTTAGGACATGTTCCTGTTTGGGGAATTCAAGTCTGACAAAAGAATTCACAACTATGTATTCATTATCCAAAAATATGTTTGTCACCTAAATGTCTATGGATGGGTGGCAGTCTAGCTTCAGTAATTGCCAGTCAGCAAACTGAAGCAAGCTCTGCACATTTTTTCTTTGTGTTCTTGTCCATTTAACCTATTACCTCAAGCTTTACTGATTCCTACTCTTATTCGATGTTCCTCCATTAAATCACCAAGTTAATCTTCAAGTCATAAACTTACATTCAGTGTTAACAATGACTGACTACCTTATAAATGGAAGGAATTGTTAGTTAAAATCTCTTTTTTGCAGCTAGAGAGATTGCTCAATGTTAAGGAGCAATTACTATCTACGTACATTTCAATTTCTAAGACCTTTGTTCTTAATCATCTAAGATATTGTTAACACTACCTTTATTATAAAAATCCTAAGAAATGTCCTTATAATCAAGAACTTTAATACATACTTTCACCCAAAACCTATATCTGTGTATAATATTTTTAAATGAACATGAGTTTACAGACATATGAAAGAAATTTCAATATCATGCTTTTTCTTCACAAACTTTCTATATCTTCTTTCTTTCTTTCTTTCTTTCTTTCTTTCTTTCTCTCTTCTTTTCTTTCTTTCTTTCTTTCTCTTTCTTTCTTTCTTTCTTTGTTTATTTCTTTGCTTCTTTCTTTGTTTCTTTCTTTGCTTCTTTCTTTGTTTCTTTCTTTGTTTCTTTGTTTCTTTGCTTCTTTCTTTCTTTCTTTCTTTCTTTCTTTCTTTCTTTCTTTCTAAGGTCTCTTATGGAACCTGAAGATCACTAATCATCCAGACAAATTGACCAACAGTATCCAGGTATTCTTCCATCTCATTTTTTTTTCAATTCAAGAATTACTTATGTACACGGTTGGAATAGGCTGTTCCATGGATGCTGAGGCTCAAACTCAGATTTTCATGTTTTCAAAGACTTTACTGATTTACAGATTTATATCTGCAGCCCCAAGTGTGCAAAGCTCTTGGTAATTTTAAAAGAAATTTTTTAATCTGCTGGTGTTAACATATAATGAAAGAATTATTAGTAACCTTAGTGTGCTTGATTTAATCATCTTATATTTATTTTCTTGTTACCTTATGACTTAATTGGCTTTTGTAGAGTACAGTGATCTGCTGGATATAAAGCAATTAGTGTACATCTGTTCCACCTGCTGTGTCTGACCTCCAGGCATTTGTCTCTCTTTGAGTACAGGTGTTCAGGCAGAGAGATTGACAGGATAATTCCTATAAATTGAGGAGATAGGCAAACTAAGCTGGGGATATTATATGTTTTCAAATCATTAATTAATATGTGTTTATAGTAATTCTCACGTTAGAGGCTCAATTCAATTTCACTGCTTCCTTAATCACACCTACCATGATTCTGTGCAGAAATTCCAAAACACCAAAGTTTTGTAATTATTGTTAGTGGAAAAAAATTAAGATAATTTGTAAAAATATATATCTAAAAGATGTATAGAAAATAGAGATATGCTCTCCCTACCAAGGTGTTAAAGGTGGAAAAACAAAAACTATGAAAAGCAGAGGTGTCTAATATAAAGATGAGAAAGTATAATGCAAACTACAGAAGTAGTTATCCTTAACTGTAAATTAAATGTTTAATGGAAAATTTACCTTGCTCACCATATGTTGCAAATTCATGATTTGATTGTAGTATTATACTGAAATGACCTCAAGTTCAGATTGTTGACTCTATGTTTGCTTAATGATGTCTTGCTGTAGTATTGCTTTGAATACATCTGTTTGTGTATTTAAACTTTATTTTTGCCAACCTACAGACAGAGTTTAGTAAAAATAGACAGGATCAGACAGGAAAAAGTAAGAGTTTACATTGATGGAGTACAAATCAGCTCAGAAGAGCACAAGAAGGTGAAACTGAGCCATGAAATCTAGGAGTCTGTGTTTTTCTTTTCATTTTCTGTCACCATTGCAACATCCAGGTCCCACAGTACAGTTGACATACTTGGTTAAATTTATGTTTATTTTCATAAACAAACAAATTGAAATGTTATTGTAATGTAATACTTGCATAAAGCTGTGAGTAAGAAATGTTGAGGTGAAAGAATATGAAGTGTCTTAGAAAGTAAGAGAAAGAAACAAAATCAACTTTTAAATTCTACACATTTAAATCTCTAGTCAAAAGATTTCCAGAGAAAAATTGTATTTCAAGGAATAAAATTTGTTTCATCTATAAAAGAAAAACCTGCTCATTTTAACACACACACACACACACACACACACACACACACACACACACATACACACATACACACACACATTTTTCCATGTAAATGATCACAACAAAATAATAATTCCTAGGCTAGGGAAACATGAAAGTGATAGATCATAAGACTCAGACTATGGTTATTTCATTTCTTTTGACAAATACTGGGGGGTATTCCTTGATCAACTCTTTTAACTCCTAGTCTGCTTACCTCCCAGCCATATCACAGATACACTGGATTTCTCCTGGCAACATGTTCATGGTCCATCTCCTTTCATGGTGGCTTTGTTTTTTCCCCCTCATTCTTCCTCTTCCTGGTCTCAACTCACTCCTGTTTTTTCTCCATCCCCAAACTACTTCTAATTTCTCCATTAACTGTATGTAGGCAATTTTATTTAACCAATAGTTTTAAATTAAAGAAAAAGGTTTGCACAATAAAAATTTGTAAATTTGAGAAATTACTTGTAAGTCTCGACCTTCGGGTATAGAATGTAACAGTACAATGTGTAGCAACAGACCACACTTCAGCAATGAGTATAAGTTTGTCTATATTATATTTACTTCTTCCAGTGAAGGCCAAATTAGGGTATAAATTTTCTTGGAGCTAAGGTTACAAGAAGTTATGAGCCACATGGCATTGGTACTGGGATATGATTTCCAGTCCTTTCAAAAGTAGCATATACCCTTTGCTAGACAGCAATCTTTTCAGACCCATGAACTGTGTTTTAATCATATTCTTTCCCTACCAAATCTTACATGACATTCCTTCCTAAAACACTCTCATTTCTATCCCTCCTCCCAACTTAATTTCTTCTCTTTTTATTTTATAAATAGTCCATGGAATCAAATTTGTACCATATATCATGTACAAATGGGTGTATACACATTTAACTTTTGGGCTTTCAAAATTAAAGGTTCTGTATGGCCAGATTAATTTGTGTTTTCTGTTCATGTCTGTTCAGGTAGTGAAATTGTTTATCAGGGTAAGGCCATCACTTACCTGTACACTCTTCAAATTTGAGTATAATATATGTTTGTGAATCTTTGTGCGTGTATGAGTGCATATGTGTGTGTATGTCATTATCAGGATAGAGAATACAGGTCAATAGATAATCTCTGGTATTAGTTTATTGTGCTTTTGACCTTGTTTGAGACATGAGTATAGCCAGAGACTGTAGAATGAAAAATGAGTCTCATGGTACTTTGAGTTTTAATAATTAGAGTATTATTTTACTTCATTAATCCTTTATATCATTTTATTTCCATTTAATTAATTTCAGGTCTTATTTTATTATGCATTGCCATCTGCTAGGCTATATTTTAGTTTTCATGTTTATTAAAATCTTGAGGTCAATCATTAAATTATTTGAAATCTCATTTCTAACATACATAGTTACACCTACATCTTTCCTCACTACAACTGACAATAGTGAGAAAATATGAGTCTGTTTTTGAGATTCTAAGTTTCTTATTAAAAGAATTTAAGAACTGACTCAAATAACTGCTCAACAACCGTTTTATTGGAGTTTAACCTCAGGGCAGGCAAGTGATTAATCTCAGCAGCTTGTCCAGGAGGAAGAAAAAGGAAGGGAAAAGGGAACAAAACCTCTGTTGTTCTGGCTGACCTGAAGGTCACACACAGGACAAAGGAAATGTTCCACTGTAAGAGTAGGAGACTTTATAGAAAAAATTAGGTAGGTTGAAATGGGGAAGATTAACTACAGGAAAAGCATACCTAGAGCAGAGACAGAAAGAAAAGTGAAAGTTACATTTTTCTCACTAATCCTTAAAGCCTCACAGACTTTGGAATCACCAGCCCTGTGCTGCTTAAGAGACTGTGCTGGAAGCTGAAATTTGGAGAAGGAAAAAAAAATCAGTATTTCACTAATGGAAAAGTTATTCTGCCAATCACTTTAGTACTGCTTAATGTGAGCTTACTTCCTTAGGCTTGTCCCTTGCAGAACTCAATATTAGTTCCTGTATAATTACTTTATTGCTGTAAAAAAAATGTGGGAAATAAATTTAGAGAAGGAAGGTATATTTGCACTTATTTGTTTGATTCCGGAGAAATGAAAGTCCATGTGGTAGGGAGATAGGGAAACAAGTGCCAGGCATAGCAATGAAGCAGTAAGCTGAGTACTCAAAATCTGAGTCACCCCAAAAGGAAAACTTCAAGAATGAACTTGAAATATTATCAGTCTTCAATCTTCCAAGGCTTGCCTCCAGTGACACATTTGTTACAAGGCTATCCCCCTTAAACTCATCTAAACAACTTCATTAATTGGACACTAATTTTTTAAATGCCTGAGACTAGGAGAACATCTCTAATTCAAATCATCACAATCAACTTCAGGACCCCCTAAGCTCATGGCCATATCATAATGTAAAATGTACTTATTCAAACTTAAAAAAGTCTCCATAGACATTCAGCATTTAAATACTGTTTAAAATTTCAGAGTTTTGTTTTTTGAGAATCGGGGCAATCTATCAATTGTAACTCCCTGTTTAAAAAAAAAAAGCAGATAGAAAATTATGTACTTCCAAAGAACAATGCCATAAAATATACTTTACAATTCCAAAAGAGGAAAATGTGTTCATAGGGAGAAAATACCTGCACAAAAGAACAAAACTCAGATGGCAAGATAATAAAGCCATTTATATATATAATAAAGTAGTTCAGTGTGTGATGTCAAAGTGATTAGATGGTTCTGCACCTTCAGTTTATATGCTCCATTGAGCTGCTTCTCTCCTTAGAATATATCCCATAGCTCTGGCATTTCCAACAATTTCAGTTCTCCAACAAAACCCAAGGTTCACATACAATATCAAAGAATGGTCTCACAGGGCCTCTTGGCCTCTTCAGTCAGTCCCTCATGTGTGACTTTCATTCATTGTCTGCCTTTAGTAGCTTTCTGAAACCACAGAGGAAGATTTCATGACTCCTTAACTCTTTTGTCTTTTGTGATTCAAATGTCCTCACCAACTGAATGGACCCTGGCCACACTGAAGCACATTTGCAGCATCTTTTTGTTGTTGCTTTTTAAGACTAAGAAAGTCTTTTACTTTCACAAGTTGCAGGATTAGAATAGTAGGGTCCTTCCCTGAAGGCACCTCTCTTTCAGCTCCATCAGTGTCCTGAACCATATAGACATGAGCCCTTCCCCTACCTATCTTCCTTGGTGGCTGAGTCCTCTGTGTCAAGTTGCCCTGAGCACTGCTACACTCCTGCAGCACACAGGTAAGCTTCCCTTACCCCAACCAACTTGCTAGCTCTCTGAGCCTTCTGAGGCAAGCCAAGACGCAGTAAGCAGCCTACAGTTCCCCAGGGGATATGTATTATCCTGCCACCTCTCTACTCGTGTTCATCTGGCCTGGAGCTCTTGAAACATACAGAATTGCAGGTCCAGAACCATACATGGCCAAGGATATCCATTAGAGACCTGCCACACAAGGAACATTTAGGTCCAAAATCTTTCCATACCTACAACAACTAGCACATTGAGGGACTCAAACCAATGAGGTTGCTAAAAGCCCTTTAAAGAATACAATCAATTAGAGCCAGGGAATCTGACACCTCCAATTCACAACTACCACACTACAATAAGACCTGGATATTCTAACACAACTGAAAAACAAGAAACTGACCTTAAATCCTATCCAATTCTGTCTTATAAGCACACTAGAGGTCTTTAAAGAGGAAATGAGTACATCCCTTAAAGATACACAGTAAAATAAAAGCAAATTAACAAAGGTCTTTAAAGAGAAAATAAGTAAATTTCTTAAAGACATAAATTTTAACAGGTAAAGAAAATAAAACTGTTCAAGATCTGAAAGTGGAAATAGAAGCAAGAAAGAAAAACAAACAGAAAATCCTCGGTAGTTCCTAGGTAATAGAACATGAACAACAGATACAGGCATTACCAAAAATACAAGAGATGGAATAGAGGTGAAGAAACTCAGGCATAGAAGATACAAGAGAAGAAATTGATAACTCAGTCAAAGAAAATGCTAAAGCTAAAAAAAATTCTGACATAATACATACAGGAAATCTAGGGTACAATAAAAATACCTAGCCTAAGAATAATAGAAATAGAAGAAGCTGAAGAGTTCCAGCTCCAAGACCCAGAAAATATTCACAATATAATCATAGAAGAAAATGTTTCCAGCCTATAGAAAGAGTTGCCTATAAACATACAAGAAGCTCAGAGAACACCAACTATACAGGAACAGAAAGTCAAATCCTCCTGGCACATAATAAGCAAAACACAAAATCTACAGAACAAAGAAAAATATAAAAAGTGTTAAAGGAAAATGGCAAGGAAACATACAAAGGCAGACCTATCTGAATTAAGCCGACTTTTCACTAGAGACTCTAAAAGATACACAGGCCTGTAAAGATATCCTGCAACCACTAAAAACAAAACAAAACAAAACAAACAAAAAACAAAAACAAAACAAAACAAAAAACAAACAAACAAAAAACCCACAAGTGCCTACCTAGGCTATTATACATAGCAAAACTCTCAATTATCATAGATGGAGAAAACAAGATTTTTCATGACAAATCCAAATTCAAACATCTTTCTACAAATTCAACCCTACCAAAAAGGCTCTACATGACTGAAAGTTGCTGATTAATAGAGGTCTTTGACCACATGCCAGAAGCCTGAAGTCTTGGGAGTATGGCAAAATGTATGTGATCTCTTGCAGGGATACCTGTTGGGTCACCAGCCATCTCCAACCAGTGCTCTACAAGAAACCAACCTATCCTCTCACGGTCCCACAATTCCTTCTTTTTCTTTTCTAAAAAGGATGGGCAGCACTGGAGTGACTGTGTCATTTGTAGTGAAAATTTTGGATAACGAAGTCAAAAGAAAATACTACACAGGCTGTAGGCTGTAGCACAATTAAGTCACAGGGTAAGGAGACTCAAGGATTGGGTTTGGGAAGGCAAGGTATCATTGTCATGAGTTATACAGTTTGAGGGTAATAACATCTGATTAATCTAGATAAACATTATGTTTTCTTTACTAACATGTAACTTTCTCTAAGTTGAGTAGCCATTTGACTTTGGCAAGAGAGTTCACTTGTAGCTGGAAGGTCTAGGTCTGTCTTCTGTAGGACTCAGTGCATGGAGGCTGGGTACTCTAGCAGAGAGGTCTCCAGTATTCCCCATTTGTTTTACTTAGCTGGCAAATCCTAAACGTAGAGTAGGAGAAAAAAAGGCCAACCTTGAAGAAAAGCTTAAAGGAAGAAGCATAGAGGCTTAATAGGAGATTCAGAACCAGAAGGAGTGAAAGACTGTGCAAAAGACTGAGCTATGGTGGAGACATGTGAAAGCTGGGTTGAAGGCGGCAGCTCTTAGGAGCAGTTCCTCCAGGCCAGCCCTGCAGTTCTCAGCTTCGAGAAAGAAACTATCTCAAAAGGAAAGGGGAACTTTTCACCCAAGGGGAGAAGTCTTAGAATGAAGGTCTAAGGAACACAGGGGTGACAGGAACAAGCAGGGTCCCAGACCTGCTGCTTCAGGCAAACCAGCTGAACTAGCTGGCTGCAGCTGGCCACAAATGACAGAGGAGCAGAGAAAGAGGCCTATGTTAGCAGGAAGTATGGAAAACACTGACCCTTGGGTCAGACATGTTGGTAACTAGGGCTTGGAGCTGGTGCTCCTGAGAGAGAAAGGACATTCTGTCCAGGCCTGGTCTGGGGTTCTCAGTCACGGGAAAGAAAACTGTCTCAAAAAGAAAAGGGAGTCTCTCACCCAAGGGAAAGAGTCTTAGAAGGAGGGTATTACATATATTAAACTTATACCGATCTTATTTGATATAGTTAAGCTTAATTATTGCAGTCATGGTTGTTAACATTATCATTGTGGTGTGTGTGTGTGTGTGTGTGTGTGTGTGTGTGTGTGTGTGTCTGTCTGTCTGTCTGTCTGTGTGGTGAAATTGAGATTGAGACCAATTGAGACTGAGACCAGATTCCCAGGATTTTAAAAATGCAAAGCATTGTCTGTGGTACTGAGCTAAACCCTGATATCAGAACTCTTACTCTCTGGCTGAATTTAATAGTTCTTAATTTCACCATTATTGTGTTTGAAACTATAATTGATAACATCTGTGATTAAATGAGGAAACAAAATATAATGCATCATAATCTAATTATGATTTCCTTCATCAGTCAACATGTCAGTTGCCTTTCCTTTTAACTTGTATATGTTTTTCTCATGCACTTATCAGGATCTGATTTCATTGCTTCATGGCCTTCTTTGCTAAGGAACTAAAATATACCCTGAATCCATGTCACACTGCTATTTCCTCCATGAAACATTTTGTAGTCATAATGTGTCTAGTAGATTCTTCTAGAATAGTGGTTTTCAAGTTTTCTAATGCCATGACCTTTTAATACAGTTCCTTCTGTTGTAGTGACTCCAACCATAAAATAATTTTTCTTGCTACTTAATAACTTTGATTTTGCTACTGTTATGAATCACAATGTAATTAACTAGGTTTTATGATGGTCTCAGCCCACTCCTCTGAAAAATTCATTTGTTAAAGCTCTGATGAGGTTACTACTGACAGACTGTTTTATAATTATGGTCTAGTTTTAAAAGTAGGAAATATTAGAGAATAGAGAGCACACAAAACATAAACATACGCAGCAAGAATTCTTTTTCTCCTTCTCTTCCTTCTTTTCTTCCTCCAACTCTTCTTTCCTCTCTTCCTCCTCTTCCTTGTCCTCTTCCACCTCCACTACTTCTTCTGTCTCTTCTTCCTCTTCCTCCTCTTCGTTTCTCTTCCTCTTATTCCTCATCTTCCTCCTTTTCTTCTTCCTAATCCTCTTTATTCTTTCCTTCTTTCTCTTCTTTTCTTCTCTTATCTCTCCCTCCTCCTACTCTTATTCCTCCTTTTCCTTTTTAAAATTTGCTTTCTCTGGGTGGCTCAGAATTCACTAAATAGATCATATTGGCTTTAAACTCACAAAAGATCCACCTACTTCTCCCTCTAGAATGTTGGGAATAAAGGTGTGCACATTATTGCTGTCAGAATAATAAAATTATTATCAGTTAAAACCAACCCATTATGATTTCTAAACTAGCAATGACTGGTTTCTTATTCGTCTTACTCATTGTATACAGAGGAAAGAATCCTGTGGCAGGAGCAGTTCATACAATAAAAATCACTTGCTTTTACTCTGAAAGAAGAGATAATTGTTCTTTAGGGTAAGACAGATTAATGTCTAGTGAAGGTGTAGCTTTTGGTTTGTAGATAGTTTTTAGTACTTTAAGCTTTATTTTTGATCCTTTAAATTGATTTTAAAAATTTTAAATTCTTACTATAATTATTTCTTAGTTAGTGGCAAATTTAGAAAACAAGAGAATCATGTTAAGAGAAGATGTTGATGGTTGTCTATTTATATATTTCTCCTTAAAGATATACCAAAAACCCATTCCCTAAATATGAGAACTGTCTCTAAGCACCAATAGACTTATGCAAAGAGGTAATCCAATTCAATTTATTATGAGAACTTATTGACAGTAGCCTAAACTAGGAGAGTTGCAAGAAAAAGTGGATTTCTGTAATTTGAGTCTGAAGGAAGAACATATATACTGTTTTGGACCAATGTGATTTTAACCAAGACAGAATATAGCTGAGAGCCAGGCATGTTCTCAATGCTATGTCAAAGTTCCAAAAGTCTATATACCAATCTAACCTGTTCATTTATTTAGAGTTAACTGAGCAACTATACAGGAAAGGCTGACAATGATTGCTCGGAAGCAATCACAACAGTTATCATTTAAGATAGCAAAAGATTTGTTGGGCTATAAGGTATATAAGGATATAGTTGTCATCTTTAGGGCACTACCCTCATGACCTCTTTTAGACTTGAGATGTCAAAATATAAATATTGAAGGGATTTAAATTTAGTAATCATACTTTTTGATACTTTGTAAGTTATTTTGGGTTCTTAGTCTACAAAGTTGTGTTGTGGAGGTCAGAAATAAAGGTGGTGCGTACCTAACACATATATTTGAATAAGAAGGCAAAGGGAACTTCTAGGTGAAAAAATAGGTGGGACAGAAGCTAAAATCATTCTGTCTTCAGTGTCTGTAATAAGTCCTATTATCAAATTCATTTAACTGTGAGGGAGGTCATTTCCCCACAATCAATCTACTTCTTAGACTCAGAGCATACTCTAGGTTAAGGACAAAATCCCTTGTGTGCACATTTCATTGGTTTATTATAGTTTTAGTTCACAAATTAGAATAGGCTGAAAACATTCATTTCAGTATTTAGCAAGTAATAAAATGTATACTGTTCTAAACACTGAGCTTGACAGTGAGAAGATTTTTGGCAATATTTTAAAGAATTTTGTGCAACTACATTTGTAATCATAGGCACAAATTCTATGATTTTTAATTGTCTAGAAAATGTGTGTGTGTTACCTTTGTGTGTGTGTGTGTGTGTGTCTGTGTGTGTGTATGTGTGTGTGTCTGTGTGTCTGTGTGTCTGTGTGTGTGTGCATGCATGAGGACCAGAAAGCATACTTGGCTGTTCATTTCCTTCATACCGTCATACATAAAGAACGCTGCAGTAAGCATAGGATATTGAAGGTCATGGATTCATCAAAAGATTAGTTGAAAATATTTAAAGAACATTTACATCTGTACTAATTCTGTAAATATGCAGACATTTCTTTTGTTCTGAACAATGAAGTATAGCAATGGTTTTCATAGAATTGACACCATCTTAGGTAGGATAAGTAGCCAAGAGATGATTTAGATAGCAACAGAAGATGTATGCAGATAATACACAAATATATGCCTGTATTCTGTTTTACACAAAGCATTCAAGCATCTATAAACTTTGTTTTAGTTTCTTATGTTTTTATCTTAGTCCCCGCCTCTGCTGGTGTGTGTGTGTGTGTGTGTGTGTGTGTGTGTGTGTGTGTGTGTAAGCCAGAGGACTAGCTTAACTGTTTACATATTATGATTTCTCAGGTTCCATATTGTCTTAGTTTTTGAGATAGGATAACATACTGGCAGAAAGCATGCCTTTTAAGTTACCTAGCTTTGCCTAGTAAGGGAGTGGATTCTCTGTCTCTTTAGCTAGGATTATATACTCCTGTCACTATACTTGAACACTTACTATAGGAAAGCAAACTCTTATTACCTGAGAACACTTTCCTAGGTCAGATGTTTGGTTGCTGTGATAGATTTTGGGGACAATTCCATGTGAATATTGAGGGCCAAGTCTGCATGTCACTCACTCTGTTTTTTGTAAATGTGGGCAAATAAAGAATTAAATTGGAGGCTGAAAAAGTGACTCACAGTTAAGAGCACAGGCTGTTTTTCCATAGTTTGGTTCCCAGCACTCACATGCCAGCTAATCAGCATGTTTAACTCCAAATTCATGGAATATGATATTTTCTTTTGGTATCTATAGGCACAAGCATTTACAAGATGCACAAAAAATATAATAAGAAATAGTAATATTAAATTTAAAAATTATAGTGCATAAATGCTATAAAAATAAAAAGCTAAGGTGGTTTAGAGGAAAGAGGTGAGAGTTATCAGTTAAGAGATCTTTCTATTCTTCTAGAGAACTTGGGATCTCCTCTGATCATTTAAGTTGGTTAGCACAAAATTGCCTGTAATTCTAGCTCCAAGAGATGAAATGCCCTTTTCTGCCCTCCAGTGTCTCTCATGTATACCCAGAATTCACACACACACACACACACACACACACTTATATAAAGCTAGCAAAAATAAATCTAAAGGAAAATAATATCCATGAGATATAGTCATCAGAAAAGAGTATGTGGAAAGACTTTGAGCCTTATGAGGCTTTGCCAAACACTTGAAGTGCTCATGCATGGGAATTTACTCTTACTATCTGTAGAGATTTTTGCTTACCCAGTGGTGTGATGAGTGGAGCCACAGTAACATAATCATTGTCTCTAAATTTAGTTTCAAAGATCCAGAAATAAAAAAATCTGTTTATCAATATGAGGGAACAGATGAATAAAAAAGAAATGAGACATTAAGCAGAGGGAATGCATGACTATGTTTCCCATTTGGGGACAGAAGTGTATATGTAGCAAGGGAGGCACAAAGATTAGCTTATAAAAAAAAATTGATGCCATAAAAAAAAAAAAAAAAAACTTGGACCACAATAAAGGATACCTATAAAGGTCAGAGCGTCATATGGTAGAAGCAGTCTCCATGTAAGTAACTCTTAAAAAGTTATACTTCTTAAAAGGTTGAAACAATGAAAATTTCCCTGTATTCTACTCACATTAGGTCTCAGGACAGGACTGCAGTTTTCTTTCTTAATACAATGTCTCTGTTTCTACTACTGTCTAAGTTAACCCTGGTCCAGTTTTTTGTTTAGGGACATAAGAACCAGGAAAGGAAAGTTTTACAGATACCATCCAAATTCAAACTTCTCATATCACGACTTAAGACTCAAAAGCTCTCTCTCTCTCTCTCTCTCTCTCTCTCTCTCTCTCTCTCTCTCTCTCTCTGTGTGTGTGTGTGTGTGTGTGTGTGTGTGTGTGTGTGTGTGTGTACCTCTGTCTGTCTCTCTCTCTGACTGTCCCTATCTTTCTCTCCTCTCACTTTGAATGGACTACTACTCTTAAAATATTTCAAAAACTTTCAAAGGCCCTACATAGAAGTCACGGATTTTTCTCGGCTTTATTCTGTAGTTGTTCTAAAGGAATAAGAAATCTGTGAGAGTGGCAAATTTTAAGTTATGATAGTACTTTATCTAATTAACCTATTTTAAAATTAATATTTATCAATCATGGAATATAATATATGACATTCAATTAACATATTTATTCATAGGTGGACAAGCTCAGTGTATAAAAACTATAATGGCCTGACTTTGATCTGTAGAAGCCACAAGGGATATTGAAAGAACTGATTTTTGCAAGTTATTCTTTCATTTTAACACATATGCTTCTCACAACACCTGGGAAAATTAAATAAAACAGTCTTTAAGAAGTGCATTAAAACTAGACTTACCTTCTGAATATGAGCTGGATCCAGGATTTTACATGCCTGGAATAACTTACAATTATACAAAAAGTAGTGAGCATAATTCTCAGGCAAACTCTGATCAACAGTCTCTAAGCACCTTCATCAGCCACTAGACTTGCATTAGCTGACACTGATTTTTTTCTTCACTAACTCAATTAAAATAAAAGCGTTTTCTAATTGCATTTGTGTGTGTTTGTGTGTGTTTATGTGTGATATAACATTTAGTCTTTTCTAATGCTTTGATAAAACACTATAACTGAAAGAAACATGTGGAGGAATGAATTTGTTTGGCTTGGAAATCTTGATTACAGTGTGTCATCAAGAAAAACAAGTGCAGGAACTCAGGCAGGGCAGCAACCTGAAGTCAGAAACTGAAGCTGAGATTATTGGGGAATACCATTCACAGACTTTTTCAGTGTGCCTTGGTCAGCTTGCTCTTCTTTCTTTCATTTCTTTTACTTTATTTTGGAAATTGTAATTTATTTACAAAATTTTCATTTTCTTCTCATATTATTCATGCAAATATACTTCCCTATTTTCCTTGAAATTCCTAAACTCTTATTTCACTGTTATTGAGTGCAAATAGATAGATAGATGATGATAGATAGATGATGATAGATAGATAGATAGATAGATAGATAGATATTTATAAACATACCTAAGTATTCTTAAATATAACCTATGCTTTCTCTATAATGTTCCTTATTTGTATATTTTCAGGAATGACATTTTGGCACTGGACAATCAATTGATGTGGTTTTCCTTTGCAGAATCTTTCCTGCTTCCCGCTTTTCTTAACTGGCCTTATTTCTTTGTTTAGGTTTGAAATCTTGTATATTTTTCCATATGGACTTTGCTATGTTCATTGTTGCCATCCTTCTTCAGCTTTCTTCTTATAATCTTTCTCCCATTCCTTTTTTCTGCAATTTTCCCTAAGCATTAGATGCAGAGTGTTTTGTAGATGTATCCATTGTGACTGGGATCAATAACTTTATTTTGATAGGTTGCTGTTTTCCATAGTTGGCATTGTTACTTGTAAAGACAAGTTTCTTAGAAAATGCATATTTAAATAATAACTAATCATCCCCATGACAAAGTTACTTCTCTTCTTCCTGGCTTGGAATTAGAACTCACAGAGATGTCTTTTAATGTGACACTAAGATGTGTCATATGCCAATAAGATGTCTTTTCATGTGACACTAATTTTGGTTCTGATATTATTGTCACTTTGTCCTATATTCCAATCTTATTTTTTTGTGGAAATTGTTCTGCAAATGTCTAATTATTTATTCTTTTGAAAATTTTCACCCTTGAGAAGAATGCCAAGAAGAATAAATAGACAATGTGAGTGGAAGCAAAATGGCTTGATCCAGATTGATCTTGCTGAATAGAAGATGTTGGCTCTTGGTGACCAGTAGTCCAAGGAATATTCAACTATCAGGAAAATTAGTACAGTCAGTAGAAAGCAGTCCTAACACAAACAGCCAACACAAAGTGAATATCTTGGAGCCTGTCAGATGGCTTTTCTTTCCCCAAATGTCATACCAAATGTTATGTTGACTTTAGAATTTTCAGTTTCATGTCTCACATTTGCCTTTTTATTGTTAAGTTGACATGCTGCTTCTGAGCACACTTGGCAAACGATGCAGAAAATACTAGAAAAAAAAACCCTGATAATATCTTAACCACTATAAAGGACTATTAGAAAGGATTATATTACCCCATTAGTAGGGAAAAATAGTATAGACAAGATTTTTTTTTTTTTGGATTAAGAGATGAAATAATTCTGCTGAGTCCTGACAGAAGTTATTTCTCTGTTGTATCCTCTTCTGTTGCAGGCTGAAAATGTTTGTAAAAATGTAGAACAGTGTTGAAATTTTTAATGCATGTTAAATTGTAAAGATAGCATTTTTAATAAGCCTCTATCTGCCTTTCACTTAATACATTGATGTTGCTTATAACACTTTCATTTTAAAACAGGAGTAAAGTCAAGAGCTGATTGTATTCAATTTACTATATATGTAATTTTTATTTTATTAGACACTCATTCATACATGCCCAATCTGTCAAGCATAAACAAGCCTCTGAAGGACAAAATAAAATACAATTGGACCATTGATCCAGGTTCAAAATCATGTATTTTTCAAAATAGTTACTAAGCAACACTGGCCTTATGTTTCAAAAAAACATTACCTCAAAATTCTTGGATTGTAAACTAAAGTTGCTAAGTTAAAGTCCTAGGAAAAGATTAAGACATTTAGTTTGCTTATGTTGTTATATCAAATACTTGTTTCAGTTCCATGGGTGACAGTTGGTTTGATATGTAAAATAATAGATGCAAAAGGTTGAGGTTCTGAGTTTTGATTCCTTTGATCCAAATAAAATGAGATGAATAGTAGTGGAATCTGTGATCCCAGCCCTCTATCAGTTAGATGGCAGGTAGAGACAAGTGAATTCCTAAACACTCCCAGGCCATCTAGCTTTGTATATGCAGCACAAAATGATTAGACACTGCTTTAAAATATGAGAAAAATGAGGACTAACACCCAAGGTGGCACCTGACTTTTATATGAATGTTATAACTCTTATATAAAAACACACAAATAAAACAACAATTACAAATAATTGATTTTCCATTTCTTATTAATAAGTTTCATATTTGCATAAAAAGATTATTAACTATTTTGAATTTGGTGGTGATAGTAGTCATGGTGGTGTTGGTGGTGGTCTTTGTGTGTGTGTGTGTGTGTTTGCACATACATGTTGGCAGAATTTACGTGCATCATATATATACACGTGTATGCCAAAAGAAGGAATCAGAATCAGGTCTTCTAAAACTGGACTTAAAAGAATGTGAGCCACAGGATATGGGTGTGAGAAGTGAATTAGGGTCCTTGTCAAGAAATACATGCTCTATGAAATGCTGAGCTAATTCTCCACCTGCTTTTCCTCAATCTATATCAACAGAATTAAGTAATACAACACAAGGTAGAAAAAAAAGTTAGGCAAAAGTTCAAAAACATAGTTAAGAAAAGGAGTTTCAAATTTGCTTTCAAATGGGGAATTGATTCTCACAAACCTGCAATTGTTACATACTAAGTAAATGGATCAAGGAAAGATATATTACGGAGATGGTACTTATAGAGATATTATTTTCAATTATGTAAAGTACTATAGAAACATTTTCTAGTACTTAGCTAGTAAATATGGTTGACATATAACAGATAATCACTACAAATAGTTAATGAGTGGTAGCTGAGCTTGCTTGGAAAGATCCATAAGATAGAATCAGAACCAAAGCATACGTATTACTTTGATAAAGTCAGAATTGTAAATATCTGCAGCACATTATTGTTGTGGTAAATATCTAACCCAAATTAGGACCGGTCAATGAAAACACAACTCAATAATTATGAACATATACTGCACACCTACATTGGGCAGATTCACCACTTTACTACTATATTCCTCAGCTATGAGACCATTATAACTTTAGGGTTTTCCAGACCCTGTGTTTTTCCTTCTACCTCCTGCTTTCTCATCGTCCTCCTCTGTAGTCCTCCTCCATCATCCTCTTCTCTCTCCTCTCTCTCTCTCTGCTCTCTTCCCACCAATCTTTATTTCTCCATCTCTCCTTCTTCTGCCCAATCACTGGCTCCAGCCATTATTCTACAAATTAAGGTGGGCAGAAGGTTCACTAGAATTCACTTGTGTAATGATTCACTCCTTTTCTGCAGCCCTTCCAAGGAAAAGGGGATTATCATAAAAATACAAGGCCAGGGTTATCCACAACACATTATTGTGTATTTCCTTTTCCTATAGTTGTTAATCATTGAGTTATATATTTAATTATTTGGTAGGAAGCCAGGCTAAGATTTGGGTTTTGTTTTGTTTGCTTTTTATCAGTACCTCTCAAAAACCTTAATACATTGTACTGAAATTCTTAGTATCAGTACAGGAAGGCTTCAGTTGATCTTTTAATACAACCCAATGTGCAGTTTGTCCTGTTGTAAAGTTTCCTTTGTACTCCATGGACTCAGAAGAAATTGTCGTAGTCTTTTATAAAAGAGAATTTTTGTAAAATTTAACCATATGGAACACTAAACAGTAAATGAATCTCTGTGCCCTTCCAGAATGAGTTCATATTCAACCTCTGTTTCACACGTAGAAATTCAGTTTTATGAACCTGCTAAAAGTGCTTTTGTTCCACTGAGATACTAATGTATAATTTTTTCTTTTCCCAAGGCTAAGCAGAGACTCAGAAGTAATATGACTTTTAATATGTGAGTGAAACTCTCATTTGGAACGTATTCACTACATAACTCCATCGATTGGTTTGATAGCTGTAAAAAAATGTATTTTAAATCCAGAACAGAGGATCACAACCTCTTAAAATAACACTAAAGCTGACACAGACTACTATAGAAGCAGCACTGTTTCTGAATTTTCCTTATGCACCCTCTTCACTGGTTAATCCTGATGCTGCATTATGAGAGACAAAGAGCACTAGGTATCAAGGGGACCCACGAGTCTTCCAGGATTACATCCACTTAAAGCTAACATGTTGAGGAAAGAGAAAATGCTCATCTGGGTATGAGTGTTTTAGGGGTCTGCATCACTCAGTGTATGACAGTGGACCTCATATATTGGATATAGTACTGGGTTTGTTGGTAATTCTCTCTCTCTCTCTCTCTCTCTCTCTCTCTATCTTTCCCCCTGTGTGTGTGTGTGTGTGTGTGTGTGTGTGTGTATTTGTCTGTGATTGTCTCTATCTTTGTCTGTATCTGTCTCTCTATTTCTCTGTGTGATTCATATTCATGTATACATCACATCTGTGTTTGACTGCAGGTTTGCATGCCATGGCATATAACTGCCAGAGGACAATTTCAATTGTCAACCCTCACTTTCCACCCTTTTGTGACAAAGGGTCACTTTTTGCTTTCAACAGTGTAGTACAAGTTAGCTTACTGCAAGCACACAGAGATTCTCATGTCTCTCACCTCCATCTCACATTAAGTGTACTACATTATACATATGCAATGTAGCATCCGATTTAAATGGGTGCTGGTGATCTGAACACAGGTCATCATGCTTGTGCAACAAGGACTTTAATGTTGTAGTTTAGTTTGGGTGAAAGTGTATTATTCTTCATTATATACAATGAAGACATCTCAGTTGATGAATTCAGCAAAATCATTAGCCTAAGTATATTTTCTCTCATTTCCTTTTTACATTACTTCCAAGTAAATGAATTTACTTCCAATTACTTGTATGTGTATGCCACATAGAACTTATTGTGGTATATACTGCAATGAAGAAAAAATAATTGATCATTAAATTATAATAACTGTGCTAGACAACTGATTAGAGTTCTAGAAACTATATATGAGCACGAGGTGTAAAACTTTGCTGGCACTAGGGGAGGCATTTACAAACTATTCAGGCAATATAAATGTACTATTTGTCTTCAATCTTATAAACAGGTCTCAGTTGATCAGACCAAGAAAGAGAGACAAACAAAATGCATTAAGATTGATCACTGGCATACACATGAGCAAAAACTGATCATTCTAAAGAGAAACATGTATCTAAGGAATTTTGAACTCTCTATTTACCTGAAAGTCTGACTTTATTGTGTTTACTAGGTGCTTGAAAGTTTTCTTCATTTCTTTTTCACTTATATATCTTCTACAGAATAAAAACTATTAAGTTGTCCTAATTTCTTTCACATAACTGTGGTGCCTCTTTTATTATGAGAATGATATCCCCACAACTCAAGAGCACATACTGTATTTGAATCAAATACCTCGATTTAGTTGAAAACACATTTTATTTTTTAATGACAGTCTAATAATACATGAACTATTGACTTAGAACATCACACACAGCCCAATGAATGTCAATCAGATCATCCCTTCCGTAGTTGTTAAAGTTGGAATAGGAAGAGTCAATCAATGAAAACTAACAGTTTGAGAAGAAAACTATGAGTTTCCTTTAGTGAATGTTTGAGTATTTATCTCTGTAACAATGATTCTCAGCGCATGTATAATAAATACTTGTTTGTATATCAGATTTTTACATTACAACTCACAACACTAGCAAAATTAAAGTTATAGAAACAAAATAATTTAGTGGTTGAGAGTCACCACAATATGAGGAATATAGTTAAAGAGTCACAACTTTAGGAATATTTGGAGCCAACAATTTACAGCATAAAAATTAAACAAGCATCTACAAAGAAGCTTGAAATATAAAAGCCAGTTGAAAATTTAGAATATAAGTCTACTTTATCAACTTTTATTTTATTCATGATTTGATTATGCAAAATTACTTGAGATGTACAAGTTAGTGAATACTGCCTGACAACATCCTGTTCATATGGGGTTCCCTCTACAACAGCTTCCTAGTGACTTGTCAGGACAGGTTTTGTTTTCTCTTTCTATCCTTCACAACACATTTGTCATAAATAAAGCATTCTAATGAATAATTGTTATTTATGTTACAAATATTTAGTACCAAAGGACAAAGGTGACTACATTGATCTATAATTTCATAAGTCTTAGCAAAATATCTCTATCCTTTTTATACTCTTAGCATTTACAAATGTCTATCACTTTGTGTCATTCTTGCTTGATGACCACCTTTAATCTTTATTATTGCCAAAGATAAAAATTCAACTTCATTGTTAAGAAATAAGAGATTGGTTAAGAATAATCAATTCGAGATTTTCTACTAACTTAGCTCTTCCTCTTTATGTAAAAATGTACATAA
Source organism: Rhabdomys pumilio (assembly GCA_030674055.1). Classification (NCBI taxonomy): domain Eukaryota; kingdom Metazoa; phylum Chordata; class Mammalia; order Rodentia; family Muridae; genus Rhabdomys; species Rhabdomys pumilio. The sequence goes on from JANHMN010000009.1 coordinate 16,466,241, forward strand.
TTATTTGGTGCAAGATGCTCATATTTAAGTACATTTAAACAGCCTGTGTTAAAGTCTTCACTTTAAAGAAATATTGTCTGCACACTCTATTTATCTTACTGCTTTTGGCTATATTATTGTTTGCTAGCAGACTATGTTAATGTGGTGAGTGAGGAAACACTAAGAAATGACATTTTCTTAATGTATGTAGACAAAGAATGTGAGGGAAAATTCATAACTGATGTCCCTCATGGTTTTTTTGAATCAAATACATGTCATATGACAAGACAACAGTGTCAGAAGTTCAAGATCTTAGCTCATTCACATTTCAAGAACAAAAGATTTTTGTATTTACTCTAACTTGAATTTCATTTTTAGTCAATGTAATGTTAATGGATACATGATCCATTATACAAAGGTACATTAGTGGTACATTGAAACATCCTTGCATGCTACTCAAAACTCACTTATTAATAGTATATGCTGGTTTTATTATTCTGCTAAATTCTATTTTCTGGAATGTTCAGGATGATTTTACATTTGGTTTATGATTTTTATTTCCACATTCCTTTGTTGTTATAATATTAATAGGCAATTTGCCATAGTATAGTAATATGACTAACCAGAAGCCATCTAAAGTTTAACTATTTTTCATTCATTTTTTAACCCTCCCTAATTTTCTTGCAACCATTTATTTCAAATATTATTTTATGTGTGATCCTGGCTTAAAAGTTATTTTTTAGAAGTTTATCTGTCTATAATTTCTAACATTTTATTGTTTAGTTTTTCATGTTGTTCTTCTCTCACTCCTTATATTTCAGTAATATCTATCAGTGGTACCCTCCATCTGTAATGTGATTAGTTTGAACTTTAGTTCTTTTTGTATTTAGCAAAGTTTCTTCAGTTCATTTTTTTTTTCTTGTTAGAAAGCAACTTTAAATTTCTTCAATTTTTTAGTTTTTTTCTTCTTTGTTTGAATTTTTCTGCATCTGTCTCTGTTCTTCCTTTTGTTTAATTCAAACTTATTTTTATTTTGTTATTCTGCTGGAGTGCTTATATAGAAACATTCTGTTAAAATTATTTTAATGATAAAATTGATAGCTATATTTGCAAAGGCATAAGTGACTTCTTCACTGGAAATAATCACACTAAATACAAATGGGTTATAAGCATTTGTACAAGAATAATTGTTAGAAAAGTGGATTCAGGTCTTGGGGCCTCCCTCTGATCTGGATCTCAATTTGGGCCTGCTGCTGGACATTCTTATCCTCAGGCTCCTCTCCATTTCCATCTCTGCAATTCTTTCCGACAGTAAGAATTATGGGTCAGAGATTTTATTGTGGCATGGTAACTCCATCCCTCACTTGATGCCCTGTCTTTCTAGTGGAGGACTCTATAATTTTCCTCTCCCCACTATAGGGCATTTTATCGAAGGTCTCTCCCTTTGTGTCCTAAGAGTCTATCACCTACCAGGTCTCTGGTACATGCTGGAATATTCCCCCAATCTCTTACCTCCTGAGGTTGTCTGTTTCCTTTCTTTCTGCTGGTCCTCAGGGCTTCAGTTCTTTTCCCCCACCCAATACCAGATCATATTCTCTACTCACCCCACCCCAACCATCCCCTTTCCCTTCCAGTTCTCTGACATTATTATTGAGGCTATGTCACTCTCACAAAAAGGGACTTACAATGACTGCCCTCCAAAAGACCCAACAAGCAGCTGAAAGAGTCAGAAGCAGATATTTGCATGCAAGCAATAGACAAAAGCTGCTGACCCCTGTGGTTCAATTAGGCAAAAGCTGGAAGAAGCTGAGGAGGAAGGTGACCCTGTATGAAGACCAGCAGTCTCTTTACATAAACGCTGTAAATGCATGTGGAATCCATGCTTTAAAATAAATCTTAGAAATTTGAATTTGAATTATAAACTCATTATCAGAAAAAGTATTAATTTACTGGCTACATTAACATTCCACAAATTGAGTCTATGAACAAGTCATATGTTACTCAAGTTGTATGAGAACCATCATTATTTTTCTATTATCTGTAAGACGTTTTTTCTTCATTGTAGAATATTTTTACTACAATTTTACATACAAACACAGCAAGACTGATGCACATAGGAATTCACAGAGACTGAGTCAACATTCACATGTCCAGCAGGGGCCTGCAGCAAATACAATTTGGTGCTAGAGCTGAATAAAAAGTAGACACAAGCTCTATTGCTAACCAAAAAGTTACCTCCAATTGACTAACACCTGAAAATTAAAAGTTTTATTTTGCAACAAGGGAGGCTCAGGGAAGGAACAGATTGTTTTTTTAAAGTAGAACATATACCAAGCTGTAAATGGCTACTAGAAAAAATTCAGTAGCATCTTTTGCTGCAGTCCTCTTTCTTGTTCTTGGTTCTTCTTCAGTCAGCGGAGGGGGAAGAGTGTCAGTGAGGGTAAGACTTGGTGTTTGGAGCAATTTAGGGTTGCTGTATAATAAAAAATGTTTTTCTATCTTAATTCTAAGTCACTTATTGGTTGCAACTGACCTGCTTTCTGAGTTCCTCTGACTGTTTAGCACCTCATTTTAAAACAACAAGAGATTAAGTAAAATAGCCTTTTTTTTTTTTTTTTTTGTCTCTGGAGAAATTGCTCAACTCTTTCAGGCTGCTAGTTGACAAAGCAGAAAGAAAAAGGGACATTTTGAAAAGTGACTTTGGCATTTCTAAGTTGTAAAAAGCTTCTTATGAAAGCTGTCTAAGAAAAAGGAGGAAAGGGCTTGTCAAAGAAGGGGATATAAGAGATCTAAAATCTAGGGATATGTGGGCTGTAACAAAACCAGCATAAGGAGTCCTAAGAAGAGCAGAATAAGGTGAATAATCATGCCTGCCTATCTTTGTCCTCAGCACTTACAAATCTTTCAGAATACATGACCACATGGCAAAACGTTCATGACAAGTTTACACATAATTTTAAATCATAAATCAAAAAAAGAAGTTTGCAACAGAGAACATTTACTTGCATATCTATTAGGAGTTATTATCTGGCTAAACATTCCTCACCTGTCACCAGGTTTGCAGGTTCCTAGAGGTTTAAAAACCATAACTAAGTTATTAGTGAATTTTTGTATAGCTAAACCTAGTCAATAATTTTATTCTGTCCTCGCACCTATAATAAACTGTCAGTTTTGTTTCATGACATTTTCTAATTGTTTTACAACCATTACCAACATTGGAATATAATCTGATTAGTAGAGTGTCTGCTTACTATCTCAGAAACAATTAACTCATGACTATAAAGACTGGTAAAATTTTTATTGCAGTTTTGATTATCAGAAAGACCAAATAGTAGTCCCACTATAAAAGAGCTTAATTAATACCAATATAAATTTTAGGAATTCTTATAGAATCATTATTAAGAATTAAGAAGTTATCTATTATTTTTTATAAAGCATCACTACAGGATGGTATATCCTCATTCTTCTGCAGAGAACTACTCAAAAGAGTAGGCTAATACCTAGTGATTGTTATATATGTTTAATAATAACAGCAAAAGCATTTCAATAACAGGAATCTTTCATAAAATGAATTTCTCCTGGCTTTGTCTAGTGCAGTTCCATCACATATTTTTAATCCAAGGTGATGATATCCCAGAAAGATTATCTGCTAGTTATTATTTTGTCCTATGATGGATCTTACAATCTTCGTATGGCTTCTGACAATCTTTGTATATTTCTTGCATATTTAATGTCATATCAGGCATTTTTAAATTTTCTCCAACAAGATTTTTATTTTAATATTATTCATTAGATGTCTTTTGTTACTTACCAAAGAGACTATTTAGAGAATATTATTACAAGTTTGTAAGTTAACTCTGTTTTATTGTTATAACAAGTTAACCAAACACTATAATATCTTATGAAAAAAACTTATGATAAAAGATATTGAGTAATAATCTAAAATTTTCATGTTAAAGTAATATCTTATTAAAATCACTATTTTTTTGAAAAAGATAGAACTAAGTTTTTTTTTAAATGTGTCTGTGTGATGTTTGTGTGTGTGTGTGTGTGTGTGTGTGTGTGTGTTTATATGCACATCAGTGCTGGTGCCTAAAAAGAGGGCATCTGATCTCCTTAGCACTGAACTTATAAATAATGATGAATCCTCTTATACAGGTACTGTGAATGAGTTCAAGTCCTATGCAAAATCAGGCTGTTGTTCCTTAATCTCAGAACTATAGTTACAATCATGTGTTACAGGTAATTGAAGAGTTAAAAATAAGGACAAATATTAACTTTTCAGTGTGACATAGAAAGACAGACACACATATAAAATGGACAGATCTAAAATTATATGATTTGATAGACTTCAATTACTTCCTTAGCTACTATGAATGTAACCAATTTGCTCCTCTCTGCTGTCTGAAACAGTTTTTGCCAGAGTTTCTTGAAGTATTTCCAATTTACTGTTTACTCCCTGCTAATTGCTAAGTCCTATATACAAATGTATATTTAAAAAAGACTGAACCATGTGCGGGTATCAAACCCTGACACTATTACTGATACTATGTTGTGCTTGGAGCTTAGCATGGCTGTCCTCTAAAAGGCTCTACCATCAGTTGACTGAGACACACAGATACAGCCAACCATTGGATTTATGTCACAGATTCCTATAGAAGTGTTACAGGAAGAACTAAAGGTGCCCAATTAGATGACAACCATATAGGAAGACCATCAGTGTCAATTAAACCAGACACTTGGTAGCTCCCAGAGACTAGGCCAACCACCAAAGAGCATATACAGGCTGGTCTTAAGCACCAGGCATATATGTAGCAGAAGACTTTCTAGTCTGGCTTCGGTGGGAGAGGATGTGCCTAGTCTCATAAAGACTTTATGTCCCAAAGAAGAATTGTTCCCTTGGGGATGGGATGGAGACACCCTATCAGATGATAAGGAGAGGGAAGAATGAGGTGAATAACTTTTGTAGGAGAAAACAAGAGGAAGTGCAAGATTTGGAATGTAAATAAATAATTGAAAATAAGACCTAAAATTTAAAGAGTTAATCAAATTTCTTCATCATTTAAGAATTCTGGACTGAAGTCAACATTGTGTTATTTGCTTATGTCATTTTGGGGAAATTTTTCTCACATCAAATTTTACCCAAACAACTCCTCACATTATTTCTGACCACAATCAGATTAATACTCAATAAGAAAAGCCTGTAATCATGACATTGAGTTTCTGTGTGATAAGTAGGATTGTGTGTAGCTTTAATTATATTTTACTGGAAAAAATCAACAAAATCCTATCTTATATGAGCACTGTTTCTCAGTTTTTCTCTATCCTGCTTCATGCAATGCACTTTGGTCAATTGAATCTGCAACATAAGCTTAGTGTCCAAGAGTTTTTCATCAAGTCCATATAAAAGATATATAAGCAATCACCAAGTACATACTCATTGTATAATTTTTTAAAAGGATTTATGAATAAACTTGATTGGCAACAGATTAGGAAACATCAAATATTTTTATTTAACTATCATACACAGAGATAAATCATAAACAATGCTCACATTTTTGAAGTTTTGTAAATGTTTTATAAAACATGAATCCATTGCTAAAATATTTAATATATTTGGTTATATTGAATCGTAATCACATTATGGAATGGTTAAAACAATATAATACTGGCTTGTGTGATGGTTCAGTATGTTAAAATCTTTGGCTTAAAGACTGATGACTGAGTTTGAATCTTAGGCTGCTTATGAAAGAAGAAAAGAATCATTTTCACAAAGTATCCTATGATATCAGTAGAAGTACTGTAACATTAAATCTCTGCAGCCATCCCCACACCTACTCACACATATAAAGTAAAATTTAGAAGGTAATAAAACTATTTTTTTGTTTTGTTTTTCGAGACAGGGTTTCTCTGTGTAGTTCTGGCTGTCCTGGAACTCACTCTGTAGACCAGACTGGCCTTGAACTCAGAAATCCACCTACCTCTGCCTCCCAAGTGCTGGGATTAAAGGCGTGTGCCACCACTGCCAGGCTATAAAAGTATTTTTTAAGGAAACAAAATAGCACAATATGTGATACTCTGAATAAATAAGATCAAATGAGATGAGATGGACTATGAGACATAATAGAAAAAAGGAATGGGATATGGAAAATATAATGCCAATGAAAGCCTACTTAATCTCAAATATAATAAAATATCTTTATTTTTATCTATTATTATTATATTCTTTATCTAATTATTATCTAATTTGATTAATATTTATTTTTATTCTTTATTCATTTGACTGTGATACAGGAACATAGATTTAAATTCGGTAAATAAAATTTTCATTGGGAAAATATTTGCATTACTTTTATAGTTAATAAACAAACAAAAGAAAATGATTCAGGAGATGACTCCATGGGTAAAATAGATGTAAGGCAGATTATGTGATATGAAACAATGACTCCATGGGTAAAATAGATGTAAGATTACTTGAATTTGAGCCACAAAACATATTTAATGCTGGGAGCAATTTCATGTATCTGTATTCCCAGCATTCTTATAAGGAGAAGATAAATGGAGACAGGAGAATCCACAGAATCTTGTGGATCACCTAGCCTGGTGTATGCAACAAAGTCATAAACAACTAAGAATCCTCCTTAAACAAAGAAGGTCATGATGAACACCAGCAATCATCTGCTGTCCTCCACCCATACTTAAGGCACATTTTGTTCCTTCCTGATGTTCTTGAACTTTCATAGTGCACACAGACACACAACTCCATACACACTCACACCCCTGCACACAGACACACAACTCCATACACACTCACACCCCTGCACACAGACACAGAACCCCATACAGTCTCACACCCCTACATACACTCTCCTCTCATATACAAATAAGGAAATACATCAAAGCAATTTAAAAATATACATTGATGAAACTAACAGGTGGATTATGACAAAGTAGGAAAAACTCTGCTCTAGGATTTCACATTACAAGATGACATTCTTAGATTTTGCTCTAGTAGAAGCTAGTATCTTTAAAATTCAAATTCTTAACATATAACTAATAGATGTTAGGTTAGACACACAGGTGAGTAATATGGCTATTAAGTAGGTTAAGATAGACAGAGATCTTTTTAACTCTGGTGCCAATAGCATCTCATTGTCTAAAATAAATATATTCTAATAAGTTAATCATATGCCTTATGCATATGCAGTTTTCAACATAGGTGTGGCTTTATTCCAGGAATTATAGTTCATAGAAAATTAGAATAACATATAGAGCAGGAATTAAATTTAAGAAAAACAGTATTACAGAATATATTTTTTCTAGATGTGTAAATACATCCTGGTAAGAAGTGATATAAGTGTGGCTGAACATTGTCTGTATAAGTTGAAAGTATTATTGAGCTAGAAAATGAGATCAATCTAACTTTGACAAAATACATGTCACAACAATTTTGAAGATGCAATAAGAGCATATCTTTTAAGTTTAAATTTTAAATACTCTGGTATTCAAAAGTGTACTTATAAAACATGTGATGCTTGGATCTTCATTTTTAGAAAAATAAATAAAAAATTTGTTGTATGGTTCAGGATTTTCATAGTTTAATATAATGAATAGTAGAATTCACAGTGTCTCCTGGAGTTTTAGTTTACATATTCCTTTGGAGATCAGAAAGAGATATTTCACCCTATCACACATACTAAGAGGAAAGAATGTTCTTCAAGACTAGCTTGTGAATTGCAAGCTACTAAGACTGCTTAAAAAAGCAATAGAAGGGAAGCACATCACTGGAAATCTCTATCCCATTGTAAGCTTTATCCTATATGCTGTTTTATCTTTTCTTTAATATGGGATGTGTAACTGCTGATTTTCTGGCCATAGAAGCTTGTTTTTCTTTCTAGTTCTATTTTATCTATCTATCAATCTATCTATCTATCTATCTATCTATCTATCTATTTATTTATTGGTTATTTTATTTGTTTACTTTTCAAATTTTGCCCATCTGACTGGTATCCCCTCTGCAAACTCCCCATTCCATCTCCCTCCTCTTTTCTTTTATGAGAGTGTTCCTCCACCCATATATTAATTCCCACCTCACTCCTCTAGTACCCCAAGCTCTGGGGCAACAAGCCTCCACAAGACCACTGATACCAGATATGTAGCTGGAGAAATAGACCCAGCCATGTATACTTTTGATTGGTAATTTAGTCCCTGCATGCTCTGGGGCTTCTGATTAGTTAATATTGTTTTTCTTCCTATGGGATTTTAATTCCTTTCAGCTCTTTTACTCCTTCCCCTAACTCTTCCATTGGAAGTTTCTTACAGTGGACAGCAGTTAGCTGACCAAAATTCATAGAATAAGTGACTGACTACAAGAGTGCTCAACCCTGAAAGGAACATCTATGCTATACTCTCAACCCCCACTTGTGCATGTCTTAAGGATCATTTAGGAAGAGAAAGCAGCAATGTAAAAGCCAAAGGTGGTGAGAACTATTGAGAAACATCTTATTGATTTTTTCATTTCTCAGACAAAGGGCTCTGGAACTGACAAGCTAATCTTCTGAGAGTTTAAAGAGTCTATGCAGAAGGTGTTTCTGTTGAAATTTGGTCATTGTTATAGAAGACAAAATACTCTCTGAAGTTTCCCACATGACAGCTTCTCTCAGCATATGTCTTAAAGTGTTTCCTTTGGTTTTTTTCTACTCAAATCAGTAGGAGTGTTTTTTATCTCTAAGCATCTCCTGATGGAAAGAGTTAAGATGATAGAAAAAGAAATTCGTAAAATAGTAGGCATCCCACACCCCTGATACTAAGACAAATCTCTTAACTAGATTTTAGCAACATACAAATTGTATTAACTGTAAGAAGGAAGTCTCACTTGCAAGATATATTCTCTGTTTTCATTTCATTTCAACCTGTGAGGTATATGTTCTTGAGTTGGTCTTATAATTTAAAGTCACTAAAAGCACAAAAAAGTTACTAAATAATGCAAATAAAAAATATGAAAAGTCAAGGACAAACAAAGTCCAAATCCTGTCAATGGGGAAAAATGATAAAAACTAGAGCAGGAATTAATGAAGTAGAAACAAACAAACAAATAAACAAAACCTATTGGAAAAAATCTATATATTCAAGACCTGGTTGTTTGAGAAGATAAACAAATTTGATCCAACTAACCAAAAGAAAGAAAAAGTAAATTAAAAAAAAGAAAATCTAAAGTGAATAGGGAAATGTCATGCCTAACCACATCACAACCATAAACATTGATTAGATTATAAGGGAATATATATAAACTCATATTATATTAACTTGGAAAACCCAAAAGATATGAATTAAATTTTAGACTAATCCCCATTACCAAAGTAAAACAGAAAGAAGTCAATAACTTTACTGTGATCATAATTAATAACAGGAGGAGATTGAGGTCCAATATAACCAGACTCACAGGTGAGATAATCCCCCCATCCCCCACCCCCCACCCCACTCCAATGCCCCAATACCCAGGCAATCTGGAATCCCCACAGGGCCCAGGTGAAAAGACCTATCCACCCTGCTGGAGACACATATTCCTTCTGACCCACAACTCTGTCCAGGTCAGATTCAGTGCTCCTGACCCCCTGCCATACCCAAAGATAACTTTACTTCCAGGGGCTCCAAAACAACCAGACTCACAGGCTCAAAGACCCGTGCTCCAGACCCGCTCCCACATCAAGAGATAGCCCTACTCAAGAAGATTCATCATAACCAGGATCAAAGGAGAGATAGGATCCAGTCAGAGATAGTAAGGCCAGTCAATATAAGAGATAACCAGGTGGTGAGAGGTAAGCACAAGAACATTAGGAACAGAAACCAATGCTACTTCACAGTATCAGAACCCAGTTCTCCTACTATACTAACCCCTGAAAACCCTAACACACCTGAAAAACAAGATTCTGACCTAAAGTCACATCTCAAGAAGTTGATAGAGGACACAAATAACTCCCTTAAAGAAATACAGAAGAACAAGGGTAAATAGGTAGAAGCCCTTAAAGAGTAAACACATAAATCTTTAAATATATACAGGGAAACACAAACAAAAAAGTGAAGATATTGAACAAAACCATTCATGATCTAAAATTGAAAATAAACACAATAAAGAAATCACAAAGGAAAGCAACCCTGGAGAAGAAAACCCAAGGAAGGACATCAAGAGTGACAGATGCAAGTATCACCAACAGAATACAAGAGACAGAAGAGAGAATCACAGGTGTAGAATGTATCATAGAACATATTGACACAATAGCCAAGAAAAATATAAAGTGTAAAAAGCTCCTACCCAAAACCATACAGGAAATACAGGATCTAATGAAGAGACCAAACCTAAGGATATTATGAATAGAAGAGAGTGAAGATTCCCAATTCAAAGTGCCAAAAATCAACTTTAAGGAAATCATAGAAGAAAACTTCCCTGCCCTAAAGAAAGAGATGGCCATATATGTACAAGAACCAAATAGAATGGACCACAAAATAAAATAGTCCCATTATATAATAATCAAAATACTAAATACAGAGAAGGAAGAAACAATATTAAAGGTGGTAAGGGAAAAAGGCCAAGTAACATGTAAAGAAAGAACTATCAGAATTACACTTCTCAACAGACTCTAAAAGCCAGAATATCTTGGATAGATGTCATGCGGACCCTATGAGAACACAGTTGTCAGGCTAGGATAGTATACCCAGTAATACTTTGAATTTACATAGATGGAGAAACCAAGTTATTTCATGATAAAACCAAATTTAAACAATATTCTTCCACCAATCCAGCCCTACAGAAAATAACAAAAGAAAGCTCCAACACAAGGAAAGAAACTACACTCAGTAAAAATCAAGAAATCAATCTCATAGCAAACTACTGTGTAACTATGTTTTACTAGAGGAAAAATTCACCAAGATCACCTGTTAATTTTCAACATCTATGCCCCAAATTCAAGGGCACCCACATTCATAAAAGAAACATTACTAACACCCAAAACACATGTTGGACTTCACATAATAATAGTGAGAGACTTCAACACCTTACTCTCACTAATGGACAGATCACAGAAACAGCAAATAAACAGAGACAGAGTGAAGCCAACAGAAGATATGAACCAGATGGATGTAACACACATGGAGAGACAATTTTACCCTGAAACAAAAGAATGTAACTTCTCAACACCTCATCTACCTTGTCCAAAATTGACCATATAATTGGATACAAAGCAAGCCTCAACAGATATAAGAAGCTTGAAATAATCCTATGCATTCTGTCAGAATATCACAGACTAAGATTGTTCTTCAATAACAACAAAAACATCTAATGGAAAGTGAACAATTTGTCAGGGGAGAAATAAAGAAAGAAATTAAAAACTTTCTAAAATTTCATGAAAATTAAGGCACAGCATAACCAAATGTATGGGACATAATGAAAGCAGTTCTAAGAAAAAAATCCATAGCACTGGATGCCTTCATAAAGAAATTGGAAAAATCCTACACTAGAGACTTTAACAGCACACTTAAGAAAATATACAAGATAGATATGCCCTTAGCCAAGCTAACTAGAGGGCACAGAGACAGTATTCAAATTAACAAAATCAGGAATAAAAAGGGAGACATAACAACATAAACTGAGGACATTCAAAAACTGATCAGATTCTACTACAAACATCTATGTTCAACAAAAATGGAAAATCTACATGAAGTCAATAATTTTTTTTTAGACATATACTCAGTACCAAAGTTAAATCAAGATCAAACAAACCATTTAAACAAGATTCAAAGTAATCAAAGAAATCAATATTCTTTCTCTACACAAAGGAAAATAAATAGGTTGAGAAATTAAGAATTTAATATCCTTCACAATGGTCAGAAATAATATAAAATATCTTGATGTAACTCTAACCAAGCAAGTGAAAGAGCTGTATAACAAGAACTTAATGTTCTTATAAAAAGAAATTGAGGAAGATCTAAAGATGGAAAGGTCTCCCACGCTCATGGATCATTTGGATTAACATAGGACAAATGGCCATTTTACCAAAAGTTATCCACAGATTAAATGCAATCCTCATCAAAATTTCAACTCAGTTGTTCAGAATGGCAAAGATCAACAAAACAATGAAGAAGAGGAGATGTGGGGGGAAAGGAGGTTTCATTCATTGTTGTTGGAACTGTAAACTGCTATAGCCACTTTAAAATCAATTATTGAGAACCATCAAAATGCTAAAAATAAATCTACCATACAAACCAGCCCTACAACTTCTTGGCATATACTCCAAGGATTTGATATTATATTCTACAGATACATTCATTGTTCATTGCTACACTGTTCACAACAGTTAGGAAATGCAAATAATCTAAATGTTCTCTAACTAATAATTGAAGAAGAAAAATGAAGTACATGTACATTATGAAAGAATCTTCAACTATAAAGAAAAAAACTACATTCTAAAATTTTCATGTAAGTAGTTTGAATTAGAAAAGATCATAATGACTGAGGTAACCCAGACCCAGAAAGATAAACATTGTGAGATCTCTGTGGTTCCTAGTTCTAAATTTTCAGATGTGAGTACATATCATAGAGTAAGTGCAGAAACAAGAAAATCAAGTTGCAGGAGCCAGAAGAGATAAGGGGAGTGACAGAAATAGCAGGGTAAGTGATTTTGTGAGAATATGGAAGAAGCAGGAGGGGTTCTAGTAAAGGACAAGGAAGGGAATAAACAGAGGCATGAAGGATGACTGTCAAGTATCAGTAATACTCTGGTAAAATCATAGTAATACTGTAAGTATTCATTCATGTAAGTCTGTGTCTAAGTATACATACATGATTTAAATAAACTTTTCTCATCTAGAGTCAAAGCCCATCTTTAGATCATAATGCCAGGTATGAGAAACTCTTTTTAGTTTTGGTCAGGGTTTTTCAATAGAATGCTCAAACATTATAGGTTATTCCCATTGCCCTTTGTGGCCTATCACCTCAAATGTTAGAACATGAGTCCCTATAGGTGAAGATATAAAGCATGTCAGACACAGGTACCAGAACCCCTTGAGCTTGAACTAGCTTGAACTAGCTCTTTCTCTAGGGTTAGCTTTCATGGCATTAGTAGGCTTGATCTGATGTTAGTTTCCAAAGGAGGTAATTAAAAAACAGTCTTACATAGCTATTATGTTTATGACTCACAGCAATGTTCAGCATTGTACAATAATCCTAAGAAAAAAATCAGTGACATGCCTGACTTGGCATTTTCCAACAGCCCTCTAATTGTACTCAAGATACACTTACTAAAAATAAAACATGCCTGGAACTAGATACCTAGCCACCTACCCAGAGCTAATGAAATAATCAATGTCCAAGACTTACAACTTCAGCTTTGCTAGACCTAAATATCAAATAAACTAAATTATGCTAAATAAATACCTAACTAATAAATATTAGCATAATACCTAACTACATTCTAAACATTTATTCTTATACCCACAGACAAATGTAGTCTCAATTCATTTTCAAAGAAACTTATCTTTGCACCAGATAAGGTCCGTTTCAAAACTCCACAAGCAGTCAAAGTTTAGTTTTTATGTTCATCCCTAACTGACACAACTCCTGCACCTACAGCTCAGAGATTATCATGAAAGAGAGTCAAAGAGAAGGAAAGAGCCAGAGGAACTTGACACATTTTACTATCAGCATATGGCTAAAGTCAAGTTGCTAGTCGGTTCCAGGAAGAAAATCACTAGCCTGGTAGGTAAGAAAAAGGGAACTATGATGCCTGGATTTGGGGTCTTACAAGTGACAGATTTTGCAAGATGGAGTGATATATTTTTAAAATTGCAAACTTTTATGACTAGACTTTAGAATGGTTTTCATGAAGTAATATAAGGCTTGGTTGTTAGGATGAAACAGCTGGTGTAGATAGGAAAGAGTCTGATGAGTGTCAGTGAGTGAAGGGGGTGAAGTGGGTTCTACTATGAGAATGTCCTGTGGTGTGTGAAAGAAGTCTAGGCACCCAAGTGCCAAAGCTCTAGTGATCTCATCAGTCTGATTGTTTTCCTTAGAGATGACAGTTAGCCATCTGGAGGGAATGGCAATGGACAATTCCAATAGCTGTAGGGAGCTGGGAGGTTTCTTCATGACCAAAATATCATCTGCATTAGTTATTGATCCACTTTTTGTTGTATGTAGCCAGCCTGTTTCCAGATAGCAGTGTTTGACAGGAGGACATGGAAGGAATATTTAGTTTGTGTAGAGGTTTATGAATTGTCCCTGTGCCAATTGAAAGGCACAGTCAAGAACTATTAATTCATCCTGTTGATTAGTGCTGTGGGCAAGGAGGAGCAGTGCCTCAACAACCTCTGTATGTGACCCTACAGCATAGCTAACTCTTTTGACTCATTTAAATAAAAAGGTGGTGTCATCTATATACCGTGTCCAGATGGCTCAGGCAATGTGCCCTCCTGTATATATGAGGATGAAACAATATTTCATCTAAGGTTTCATTACAGGAATGAGATAGATAGTGGTTAGCATTTAGTTGTAGATGAATATTTGAAATGTTAAAGGCTGAGCATGATTTATAAAGTAATTATAGAGTCTTCAGTTAGTGCTACCTGAAGGAAAAGAAGCCTGGAGGCAGGTAGACTTTGTAAGTCTAAGTAAGTTAAGAGCAGGAAGAGGTTATGAGAGGAGAAGATGGTGATAGCTGAGCAAGATTAGATTTTTTGGATACTTGAATAAGGAGATTAGCAGCTGCTAAAGTACATATGCAGGATACTCATCCCTGGATGGTCAGATTTAATTTTTGACAAGCATGCTATTGATATAAAGGAGGGTCCAAGTTTAAAAACTGACGGTGTATCACTCTTTTGCTAAAACACAGAGAAATAAAAAAAAAAAAAAAACAACAACAACAACAAAAAAAAAACAAATAAAAAACAGGTTAAGTCCAGGTGGTATAAGGTTGGGACCTGAAGAATGTCCTGTGGGAGCCCTTGAAAGGGCTTAGTAAGAGGTTTGAGGAGATGTTCCTGGAGGGGCCTAGGATTGCCTCATATAAGGGTAAGAAAAATGAGAGAAAAAAGGAACCCAGGGCCTTAAAAATCTAACTATTCCTAGGAATGAAAGTAGAGGTGGGTGTTAGAGACTGGATTAGGTGTTTTCTATCTAGGGTAATAGCTTGTGGGTTGGTATAATATTTAGCCCCAAGTAGGTGACCTGAGGGATTGACAACTAGACTTTAAAAGGTAAGACTCTATAGCAGAGCTGGACAGAAAATTTAGAAAAGCTGAGGTGTTAGTTTGGCTAATTTTTAGAGAGGAACCACAGAGGAGAAAATCCTCCATGCAATGAATAATCTTAGATTTAGGAGAGGGACAAAGATATTAGGTCAGAAGCCTTGGCCAGGTCAAATATGTGTGTATGTCCTAGAAGCCCTGAGGTAGGACATTCCAGGTGAGTTTGGTCCAGAAGTGGGTATACTTCTGTATAGTAGTCAGTCTAGGTAAAAGCAAAGACGTTTTGAAACTGGACATCTAGGGGGAAAGAAAAGAATGTGTTCCTCAGATCTAGGGCTGAGGAATGAGAGGTACCTGAGGGGAGAGTGGAAAGAAGCATATAAGTGTAGGAGACGGTCCCGGCTGACGCCTGGGTGCGTAAGGTAACCGCGCATGCACAGGGTTTTTTGGGCATGCCTAATTTCTGACGTCACATCCACCATTAGTCTGCGCATGTACAGCGCAGAGGAACCTGGGAGCTTGAGCAAGCAGCCAATCATGATTGTCTACGCCAAGGGCTATATAAATGGGATGCCACGTCCGGCCAGCCTCTTTGTGACTGCTTCTGCTCTTCTTCTGTCTTACTCTCTCTGTCTCCCCCACTCAGGTTAAAAGAATAAAATCACCACGAAAGAATCCCCACGTGTTCGTGTGAGTTCCTGCGGGCAGGGATACCACGCACGTTACATCTGGTGCAGGAAACCAGGGAATCTAACATCACTGCACCGAGGGAGCGATCTCTGCGTTCCGAGTGGATTCAGAATCGTGGTGGCGATAAGGTAACTCTGAGAGACATGTTTGGTCTGGAATTGAGTCAGCTTTCCCCTCAAGAGATGGGAGTTTCGATAGCCTTAGCTACCGCGGTAGCAGTGCTTGTATTCATCCTTTTGGTTTTACGGGAGGGGAAAAACCACTTAAAGATCGTGGAAAAGGGGGCCAAAATGTCAGAAACAGAGTTGGGGAAAAGGCTAGCTACTCATGAAGGAAATAGGAAAGACGCGCGCGAAAGTACAGGCCCTCCCAAAGACCCTCAGTCTGCGGGAGAGAGATATAGGGGAAAAAATGCCCCGGGAGAGTTTTGTGAGAAAAAAAGAATTCATGCAGACAGGCAGCGGGCGCCACAAGATGGAGAGCGGGAAAAGTTTGGAGACGGGAATCGCGTGGCTTCTCAGCCAGCCGCGTCCTCCCAACTTGCTATCCCCAGCACTCTTCTGCCTTATGCGGACAAGCGCCGTTCAGATTCCTTCCTTTCAGAGGAAGACAACAAAAGGATGTTACAAGCTTTTCCCGTGTTTGAGGCCACAGAAGGAGGCCGCGTACAAGTGTCAATAGAATACAGCGTAATAAAAGAACTCGCTGAATCGGTTAGCAAATATGGAATTGATGCTAATTTTACAGTCATGCAACTCGAGAGACTTGCCGTTGTGGCAATGACTCCGAATGATTGGCAGAATACAGTAAAGGCTGCTATCCCTAATATGGGACAATACTTAGAATGGAAAGCCTTATGGCACGATGCTTCTCAAGTACAGGCAAAGGCCAACGCTAATGCGGAAGGCAACCAAAAGCAGTGGACATTTGAGTTGTTAACGGGGCAGGGACAGTTTGCTAACGACCAAACAGATTATGATTGGGGGACTTATAGTCAAATCTCCGCTGCCGCCATTAAGGCGTGGAAGGCTCTT
>JANHMN010000009.1:16483193-16505187 GCA_030674055.1 Rhabdomys pumilio
AAGAGAGATAATTCAGAGTCGCACCAGACGCCATCCAGTCATTTAATAAACAAAAAGGGGCGGATGTATGAGGCGGTCCCGGCTGACGCCTGGGTGCGTAAGGTAACCGCGCATGCACAGGGTTTTTTGGGCACGCCTAATTTCTGATGTCACATCCACCATTAGTCTGTGCATGTACAGCGCAGAGGAACCTGGGAGCTTGAGCAAGCAGCCAATCATGATTGTCTACGCCAAAGGCTATATAAACGGGATGCTACGTCCGGCCGGCCTCTTTGTGACTGCTTCTGCTCTTCTTCTGTCTTACTCTCTCTGTCTCCCCCACTCAGGTTAAAAGAATAAAATCACCACGAAAGAATCCCCACGTGTTCGTGTGAGTTCCTGCGGGCAGGGATACCACGCGCGTTACATATAAGTGTTAGCTACAATACTATGGATAAGAACCATTGCAGAATTAAGATGCCAGAGATCTTGAACCAGGCAAAAGGTCCTACGGTGATTTTTTTTTAACTGCAAATATAGGAGTGCTAAAAAATATTAGAAGTGGGAAGGATACACCTTTTTCTTAGGAGGACAGAGATGACAAGCTTAAATCCTCTGAGTCACTGGAGAAAAAGAGGATACTAAGCCTAGATGATGTACTAGGTAGGGTCCTGTAAGCAGATGACAAAGGAGGAATGGTGTTTAACAAGAGAATGCTTCTGGAAGTCCAGCTGGGATTCTGGCAAAGAAAATGACATGTTACAGACAGTAGGTTGGGTAGCTAGAAGGAGGAGAAGGGCTGCTGACAGTTCTGAGTTCAGGCGAAAGAAGTTACCAAAATAAATAGAAGTTCTCACTTTGGCTGGAGTATCCAATCCCAAAAGGGGCACAGTACACATTGGTACCACCACTTAGAAAAACACCCCTAAAATTGTAACTACATTGTGGGGTCTGGTGATATTGGTAAGGCTGTCTCCCTTTTCTGACAATAGGGAAATGAGAATGAGGAGTAGTCCTCCAAAACTCCTACAGAACTGAGTTAAGTGGTCGTGGTATCCAGCAGAACGGAAATGGACCTCGCTGATATTGTGATTACTACCTGGGATTCCCTATTGGAAATGTTAGTGTTTGGGTCAAGGCAGACCAGGTCCCTTCAAACGTCCATGGCCAATCCTAGGACGTCAGCTTGAGGGTGGTTTGGGATTTATGCCCCTGTGTCATGAGTGACATGAGGGGAATAAATAGCTTAGTACTTCCCTTAATGCCATTTTGGACATGGTCCCCATAGGTCGAGAGGATTAGGAAAGACACAGACCCAATGACTCTACCAACCACATTTGAAGCAGAATGCTGGTGGTACCTGTGTGTTTTATGAGACCAGGGACCCTGCATAATCATCCAGGCTGGTCCATCAGCCTTGGCCAGTATTTGGTATTTTTGTTTGCAGGCATTTTCCTCTCTTGCATGGTACACATTAACGGGTTGCTACTACAAATTCTGCATGTGGAGTTAGAGGTCCTCTGTCCCAGTGTTTAACCTTGATCCCAATATCAGGTTAGCACTGAGAAAAGAAATAGGTCATCAGAAGCTGTTTGACTTCTAGGTTTTTAAGCTCTAGATTAGGATAGTGTAAAAGGACCTCTGTAAGGTGCTCTAAAAGTTGAAATGGTTTTCTTGTTTGTGCTGGATGATCTCTTGGAGTTTTTCATAATTTATTGTTTTAAGTGCAGCCTTATGAAGACAGGCCAGGAGGCAAGCTGAAAATTGATCTCTAGCTAAAATGTCACATGGGGTATTATAATTCCTTTGGGGATCCTAGATGGGCACTGGCTCACATCTGCTTGAATGTGCATTGATGGTTTGTTATATCTCATCTGCATGTACTGTAGCCTGTTGACAAGTTTACCTGTGCCTCTTAGGAAGTAGATTGTTACTGAGACTCATATACATCATGAAAAGTCAGTTTATAAGACTAAGAGATACATTGAATTTCTTTAATAAAGGTGGAAATTTTAGAGGTATAGGATTCCAGATATTTTCTGAGAATGCTAACTTACTGAACAGAGGACATGTACTGTAACTAGATCATTCACCCCAGTGCCTTCCTGGAAAGGAAGAGCTGAAGCTGGATTAGGCTGGGTGAGGGTAGAAGGAGACATGTTGGCTGCAGAGCAAGTGTTGGTAGTTGGAGAACTAAAAGATGTAGGTGGGGTGAAAGTAGGTGCTAGTGTGGCATTGTTAGAGTGACTTATAATAGTAGAGGAAGGGGAAGAATCTGGAGAAGTGGAACAAGAGGGGGAAGCTAAAGAGGCTGGGGGAGTAGGGGAAACTGGACAAGCCATGGGAGTAGATGAGGCTGCAGGGGCCTGTCAGGGACAGGAAGGAAGAGGACTTTTAGCTGCCTCAAGGATAGTAAAGTTTCCTCTAGTTGAGATTTCATAGGTAGGAGGTGCTGAGGTACAGAACAGAAGGAACAAAGAGAAGGTCTGGAGGAAAGGTGGGAAAAAGCCTACATGTCAGAAACCATTTTCGAGTTTCTGAATTACTGGCAATACTTGTAAAGATCCCTTATAAGTATATGATTAAAAGTGTCACTAGGCTTCCATTTTGAGTTGTTATCTAGTGGTTATTGAACCCAAGTCTGGTTGCAAGCATATATCCTTTAAATCAGGTGCCAGATTTAGAGGTTTGAGGCTTTCCAAGAGTCATTCTAGAAGTGAACCTAGAAGTGTGGGTGAAGACATAATGTCCATGGGTTAGAAAAAATGTTATCAACTTTACCACCTGTTGTGTCCTGATTGTATAAAACATAATAATAGAATACTGGTACACACTGGTTTAACATCATGTGACAGCCCTAAGAGACCAGGACAGATGCTTGGAAGACACAGGCCACCTAGTACTAGGATTTTGGGAGAAAATGAAACAGCTGTGGCTTGGAAAGAGAAAAAACTCATTCAAGGGAAGAGGTTCCATGTTTGAAGGTCAGTGAGAAAGGCTGCAAACATGCAAATCTGTGAATCTACATCTCAGCAGTAGTGATGAAACTAGGCAGTGGATTCCAAAAAAATTGTAACAGGATTCAAGGGGGTAGATGAAACAAAGACAATAGGAATGTGGATCCTTTGGGTTGCTGGGTTGTCTGATGGCTGGCTCCACTGTCTCCAAGCTGGGCTGACTATGGAGGTTGCCTTGTGGTCCCATTTTTGTAAGTTGAGGTTGGTTGTGGAGGTTGCCTGGTTGCCAACAAAAACAATATTAAACACAATAAGTTTGTAAGAAGGTTGGCTTTAATTCCATCTGGCCACAAACTAGAGTCACTGACATACATGCTTAATGAATTGTTATGATTATATTTTTTTAATTCAGTATTTTATTTATTTACATTTCAGATGTTATTCCCTTTTCCCATCCCCTCCCCCCATTAATCCCCTATCCCATCCATCTTCATCCTTTTTTGCTTTTATACTGTTTAAATTACATGCAAGTATTAAGTTCAGTTCTAGGTTGAGGAACTAGCAATAAAATAGATGCAAATTATCAAGGAACAAGCAAGACAATAAGCCCAGATAGTCAAAGAACATGCACAACAATAAACAGAGTCAAGTGCTCACTCCTGTGATCACTATTTTTTTATGTGGGAATGCCCAACTAAATTGTAAGCAGCATTATCGTTTTTCAGATAAAAGGGGGATTCCACAAGGAATATCTCTGTCCCTTTGTATTCATCTGTCTCTTTCTGGCATGGAGTAGACTTGTTTTGTTGTTGCTACTGCTTTATTTGCTGACAGCATTACCAGCTCCCCACCGCCATCTCCACTCTCCACCCTGAGCTTCCGTTGCAGATGGGAGCAATGACTCCATAGAAAACATACTGGCTTCCGGATCCAAAGTGCAGATGAACCAATCTTTGTGAATTGAATAACTATAGGATGTCAACTATAGTCCTCACAGTTAGAGAGATACTGTCATCAAGGGATTTTTCTGATTTTTGAGGCACTAAGATCTAATCGAAATTGTCTCAGAGTTCTTCAGAAAATTAAACATATGATAATTAAATTGGATTCTTCTAAAATAAAACAAAACAGAAACAAATCTAAGTGAAATAAATCTAGGGAGACATTACATTAAATTAACTTTTAAGGCTACTTTTTGTAGTCTTATTTTTCTTTATACACTTTCCCCCTGTCAATAGCTATTCACCCCAGCTGCCAAATTTCATGAAATAAAAGTCAATATTTACAACACTTTTTAATTTTTATGCACCTTGGAGATTAAGCTAACTATATTATGTCTTGAACTCTTTTGACAAATCACTGCTGTGGCTGCTGTTGAGATGTTTTTTATGCAAAGAGTTTAACAGCTCATAAAACTCTCTTGTAGTTATACTCAATTGGATTACAGATATGAACACTCGATCAGCATGGTTATTGTTCAGAGTCTCCACTATAAACACAGGGAAGCTATTTACATTGGGAATTGTTCAGCATATTGCTTTTAGAGCCTTATCAGAATGACTTCAGATCAAAAACCAGAATACTCATATAAGAATCTGGGAATTCTACATACTGCCCTGCTTTGACAAGTGTGGAAAGAGGAAGACAAGTTACCTATATAGATCTTTCCAGTACCTGTATTGGATCTTTTATTTATTCATGAGAGGTATGCATGTTACACCATATATGAGACGAAGGGTAGAGAACAACTTGGGAAAGTTGATCCTGTCTCTCCTCCTTTAAATATCAAACAAATTATCACACTTAGTTGAAAGTACACACAGATCCATCTTTCCACCCACCATATCTCTCTAGAGTAGGATAGATACTATTTTTGGCACCCGTAGAGTAGTAGAAGTAACAACTTCAGTGTTTATTATGCGGAAGGGATATATAGGTATCATGCGTTCACATACCATTTAACACACCTGGACAGCCAACAGATCTTTATCTTTCATTACTGACTATTTAATGCACAGATAATACACATATCCTTTTATGCAAGTCTTGAATAGAGTACAAAAGATTTCCTTCTATCCAGGGTTTATCATCAAGAAATTCTGATAATTTATTGCAAACTATAGCTCAAGAATGTTTCTTTTTTGTCTCACCATAGACTTTCAGTTCATGCCTTAGCATTAAATCTGTATTAAAAGGCAGCTCCACTTTTTTACCCATGGTGTAAAATCTTCTGTTATGGTTATCATGAAACTATTCTTTGTATTACTTATGGGCCATTCACTGTGCTAATTATTATAGCCATGATTTACATATGAGAATTCTTTATGAGACATGACTCCCAGACACTGATCAAATGATAATATAAAATGCTCAAGAAAGAAAAAAAAGAAAGGAAGAAACAAAGACAGGAAGGAAGGAAAAAACAAAGGAAGGAAGGTAAAAAGAATACTTTCTTGTTTGCAAGTAGATCTATCCTGCTGCTGAGCCATTCCTTTACTGGTGCTAGAACAAAATTCTCTGGGTTTACAACATTAACCAAAGAGCAGCTGAGATATTCAACTTCCTTGTGGATTGAGCCATTTCAAGATTCTTGGCTTTTCCATTGGGAGGCTGTCATTGTTTAATTAACAGGATCACAAGCATGACCACAAAATATATATTCTCTCTCTCTTTCTCTCTCTGCCTTCCTATCTCTCTCTGTCCTATTCTTAATTTCTCACAAAAAAAATCTGACTAATACAACCCTTGGAAACTGAGTCAAAATAAACATCTTCTTTCTTAATTTGCTTTCTTTCCTTGGGTATTATGTTGCAGAAATGAAAGTAACTGATTAGAGAAGGTAAGCAATAGTATGGAGAATGAAATCAGCATTTATCTGTGATTTTAAAACCAGCAGATACAAGATATATAAAGATATAAGGAGAGGAAGTCTATCCTTTCATATTTGGTGTTCTTGACATATGAAAGAGTATGCTTTCCTAGCATATGGTTAATGAATAATGGCCACCTATGAAATAAATATATAAATATTGATAAATTAAAAGGGAAAGGAAATGAAGAGTTAAAATTGCCAAATTGGCTAGCTTTCTTTCTCTCTTCACTAAAGTATTCTACCTTTGTAAATATTATACAATTTCATAGTTTGATTCAGGGATTTAAATAACCTTAAAAGTTTATTTGAATATTCATTGCTTTTGCATATTTCAATTATAAAGACAGTGAAATTAATTATATACCTGTAGTTGGTGACATTTTCATACTGAGAAATTTATTAGAGTCAAATTAGTATAATCAAATTATTCCTGAGAGGAAGTGAATTTCATGCTCAAATGTTAGCTATTATGCATGTTAAAATTATGGATAAGATGCAAGGTAGCCTCCCTTCTTAAATGGTTATTCTTTTTCCCTTCCCTTTTGGTCTGGATTTAATATAAATGGAATAACAGACAAAATGGTTGTAAGATAGGATGTAATACTTGAAGCAATTAACAAAAATTATTCACCAAACCATTTTCTCTTCAGAGGTCCTTGAAGACTTTCCTAGCTAGCTGCCTGATTCTGTCACGAACACTATGCTACATTCCAAACACTTGCATCACTCACCCACAGTTCACATTTCTGCAATTGTATGATCAATTTCATTAGTGACACATTTACATACAATGAAGGAAAAATTGTCATTTAAAAATACTTTTGACCTCTATAAGAATTAATTGTAATTGCTACATATGGTACAAATTAAATATTATTGGGTCTCTAAGGCATTAAGTTCCCTTCTCTGTCCCACTCTCTCTCTATATATATGTGTGTATGATGGAGTATGTACATATATATATATATATATATATGCAGATGCTTGTGTGTGTGTAGCCTAGAGGATGATACTGGGTATCTTTCTGGAATACTTCCACATTACTTTTGAGATAAAGTCTTTCACTGAGTGTAGACTAGAGCTCAGAAGTCTGTATAAATGGCAGCACAATGAACTCCAGTGACCACCATTCATGCCTTTTCTGGCCCCCAGAACTGGGATTACAGACATGTACCAAGAAGGAATTTGTAATGTGCCTTATGGATATGAACTAATTTCCTAATGTTTGTGCAGTAAGCACTTTACTGAGTCATTACCCCAACCCCAGCACCAAATTCCCTTCCAGGTACCAAACATGCTTAGAAAATAACATTTCACCAATGGTACTGTAAACTTACATTAACAATAGTAGCTTGTGGTACAAAGTGAGCCATTTGATTGGGGGAGTGGGCATAGACCAAGAATGAGATAAAGATATGTACAAATACTAAAAATCTCATCTTGAGACTCACTAGAGTAAGGATCACTTCCTCCCAGTTCTGGGTCTATATGCCATGGTCTACATATACTTGTGATCCCCACCTCTGACTACCTTGAGGCAATCATATAGCCTAATGGCAATGATGCATTTCTACCACCCTAGCCAATAATGTATAGTCATATAAAAAATTCCTATCCACTACCCAAGATTTACATAACTCTTATTACCTCTAAATAAAGAGAGGGGTAACACAGAAAAAAAGTCTCAGAGAAGCTTCCCCCTCCTCACAGCACTCAAGGTAACTGAGTTCCTGTTGTTTCTTTCACAAAGATGCTGATGGACAGGGCAAAAATGTGCGCTCAGATATCTCTCAAAGTAATGAGAATGAATATATTTATAAATTTGTCATGGCAAATGTTGCTATGAAGAAATTTACTAATAAACTTTCCAGCTTGAAAATTTGTCTCAGAATATGTTCCTTTGCCATCACAGATGACATTGTGTCTTCCTGTGGTGTGAAGATGAACAATGCTTAAGCAGGAAACATATTAATATTTGTGATTATGTCAACATCTCCAGGAGAAAACACAGGCCTAGTTATTTTCATCAATGTGAGGCCTAAGTGTCCCAATGCTTTGATGAATAGTAATGACTGACAGTTGTGATATGCCAGGTAGAGGCAATTAAATTGTGGAAAATAAACTTACAAATTAGTATTTAGGTAGAAGGTTCTATCTTCTTGAAGTAAAACATCTTAGGGGAGAGGTAGTTTCATGGTTGGTCTTAGTCCACTGAAAGCAGGACCAAGAGAATGAGTGATGGGTATGCAGGTGCTGGGTTTAGAAGATTTATTCAGGTAACATAATATTTAATAACATTCGCCAACCTGACAAGACCTAGAATCACCAAAGACAGCCCTTTAGAGACATCTACAAAAGATTTCTAGATTGAGTTAATTGAGGTGGGAAAACTTTTCTAAGTGCTGGCAGCACCATCTCGTGAGCCTAGATTGAAAGTGAAGTAGGAAAGTGAGGAGTATACCAGATTCCTCTCTCTCTGATTATTGACTGTGGATAAAATGTGCTCATCTTCCTCGCATACATGCCATCATAAATTTTGGTGATAGATTGTGTACTCAAACTGTGAGCCAAAATAAATCCTTCCCTCTGAAAGGTACTATTGTCAGATACTTTATCACTGCAACAGGAAATTAAGTAATATGGGCAAAAATTGATAAGTCACAGGATGAATTGTTCTGATACATGAAGGTGGTCCTGATTCTGAGGTAGGGAGTCACAAATGAAAGGGAACAAATCAGTTAATAAATCCAACATAGTGGAACCTCTCAAATAAGAGTGCAGAAAATGGTAATATATCTCTTAAATTAACCCATTCATACTTAGTAGTTTCCATCTGCTCCACACACACCATATACAGGAGCAGTCATTTTTTTTGTTGTTAAAAATGAACATTGTTAAAACAATATTCCTTTCTATTCAAGTGGCATCATTAATTTTTCACAGTCAGAAATCAATAGGCAGTTATAATGTTATAATTTAGACCAGGCTAAAAATACTTATCTGGTTTCATCAGAAAATACTACAGTAAAGAACAACTGCTTTTGCATTGTAGGAATTTTAAAAATGTAACTTATAAAAGTATTAGTATTCTTTTTACCTAATATATTACAGTATTTGAATATTGAAAAAGTACAAAGAATAACTGCAAGGAAACTTTGAGTTTTATAACTTATACAGACTCACTTTATTGGAAGTTATTTTTTATCTTTCTTATAATTCAGACAATAGTTAGATTGTTGTGATTGATGTTAGTACAGAGTAGTACTTTCCAAATAGCCGAAAGCAATGATAAGAAAACTGAAAATTTGAGAATGATTTTGTATCAAAAATATGAAAGTTAAATGTATAATCGGAAAACTTCTTTCTCATCTTTTCTAAAGTTATTTCAAAAAATTTTCTGTATGGCAGAGGTGAATCTATTTACAGATATAGTTCTGAGCTATAGGCATTATAGTTATCTTTTATATACTATGTAACAGAGTTGATGAAAAACAGAAAATATTCCAAGAAATATTTAACCTACAGTGTTTTTTTTTCAGTTTTTTAATTTTTATTGTATATTTTATTTATTTACATTTTAGATGTCATCCCCTTTCCCCATGTCCTTGAGAAAAGATGAATTTTTCATAACTCTAGGAATATAATTTATAATAACTGGAAATGTCACAGTTCTTACTGAGAATTTAAGAAAATAAATTATAGTTATGTATGGAAAGATGTCAGGAGATTTGCACTTTGAGATATATAATAGACAAATTAGGAGTAAGATATGTTGCATATTATAAACCTAATAATCACAGTGATAATATTTATTTTTGTTTAACTTTTGGTAGATAGTAAACATCTAGAACTTACCTTCTCCCTCCCAAGTATCAGGGGTCACCATGGAAGAGGGGATAGAATGACTATAAGAAGCAGAGGTAGTGGATATCACCAGACTAACATTGCTGGAAATGTGAGTGAACTCACAGGAACTGGAACTACATAGACATGATCATAGCCAAGGCACTATTGGAAACGGAGGACTGCTAAGAATGGAAGTATCTCTTTTCATCAAGGCATGGCTCCTTAGTGGCTACCCAGGCTGCAGTAGATAGTATTCCACTGAAGCATGTATAGGCAACATAAAGTTGATACAGTGAATTCTAAAATAGAAAAATATATAATGATGAGAAGTAAAAGTGGTGTGGGCTGGAGAGAGAAGGGATTGAGTGTAAGTGATTAAGAATGGGTTTGATACAAGACACTACATATATTTATAAAATTCTCAAGCAATAAAAAACAAGTAATGCATACAATTTTACATATGATTCTGTTTTTTGTAAAGAAAAGTATTTCAACTTAATAATTGATAGATTACTCAGCTTGGCAAAAACAAATAAAAAAACAAGGATTGTTTGCTGATTAACTGAGAGATTAACATGGAGCTGTGAGGAGTGACAAAGCCCCCAACAAAACACAGCAGCACTCTTACTCATAAGTCAGTGGTTTTGCCTACATGAGAATGTAACTTTGGTATGATATATTTCACAATGTAGAAAGGACTACTGATAAATAATCTTTCTTTTTGTTTGTTTGTTTGTTTTTTGCCTTCTCATTAAAGATGATTTAGCAGTAAGAACTAGGGATGTGGCTCCAATGTAGAGCATATAGCCAACTGGGGATTTCATCCTCAGTGTGTCAAAGAGAAGAAATGGAAGCTAACCACCCATTTTACATTAGCTGTGTAAAAAAAAGGCAGGTGGCAGGAAATATGGAAAGCCCTCTGTCATCAGGGCTGCCTCTTACTGAACACGGCCATACTAATAAGAGACAAGAACACATTATTGCACTACTAAAGTTCCATTCCTCTTTACAACCCCACTTCCCAGGTTTTCTAGACCCTCTAAACTTGTTTTGTTGTTTGTTTGTTTTTTCTTCTAATAACTGGCTCTTTTTCTATAGCTATTCATATGTTATTCTTGTAATAATGCCTTATACAAGAAAAAAAGATTTAGAAGTCCAAGAAAATGACCTATGACCCTTATTTTTGCCCACAAAAACACACACACACACACACACACACACACACACACACACACACGCAAGCACAAGCTCGAAAATAAATTAAAATGCAGTTAGAATTTTTAATACGTATACACTATTTCCACATTTAATATGTCACTTTCCTTACTATGTTATCATTTTCCAAAATTTTGTTTTATTTCCAGAGTTTCAATTAAAACTCATAAAAAATTTCTTCTCTGATCCACTTGTAGGCACTCCTTTTCTTCTTTCTTTCTTTTTTTTTCTTTCTTTCTTTCTTTCTTTCTTTTTTTTTTTTGATTATTTGGCTGAAACAGCATTTAATTTAGGTTAGACAGTCTGCTATTAAAATGTAGGCAAAAATGAACTTTAATTTTTTTTCTCCTATTCTACCTCCTGAACTGGAATTACAGGTATGTTCCTGTAGCTATTCCAGACAGTTGGTATAGTTCTTGTAACTAAACCCACAGAGTTTGCATGCTAGTCAAGCTCTTAAACAACTGAATTACATTCCTTACTTTGTTTGTATTCTTCATATTGTTCTCCTGTGTTCAAATGACAATTATCTATATTCATATTATGATTCTATCAAGGAGAAACAAAATCAACAAACAATCCAAAGCAACACAATGAAGAATTTCAGAAGTAAAAAGTCCTTAATTTTTTTTTTTCACTAAGGATGAGGCAGACAGCACAGAATGGCTGTGTAAACAGCATCTTTGGGAAAGGTTTATGTGAGAATCTATGCACTGGGACATGGGCCTAATCTACGTGACAACTAGATATGATAAGAGTCAGGATTATATACCTCCATCACACCTCTAAGCACAGAGATGCTTATCTGACTAAATAAATGTTAAGCATGGGCTATGTAAGCCATTTTGGATTATAGGCAGAATATCTAGGGATGGGCAATTGGCAAGTCACACTTGGAGTTGAATAATTTCAGCTATAGAACCATCATGAGCCAACTGGCTTTGCAACATTCTTTTCTTTCTTCTTTGATTGTTCAGTATCTTCACCATTCAAGAGTGATATACAGACAACAAGATTCATAGTAGAGAATAATGATCTTCTTACTATGCTTCCATTTCCTAGCAAACTCTTCTTACAACCAACAGTCAGTCAGACCTCACTGAACAGAACTGGCTCTATTGCTTTTCCCTATATGAGAAGTGGTTCTGTCAAGTGTTTTACACTTCAGCAATTTTAAGTAGTAAAGAAACTCTAAGCAGCTAAGAAGTTTTTGTGCATGCGCTAGTGTTTGCATGCACATATGTCTATCTGTACGTTTCTTGAAGAAGTGTTAGGTAACCAGTAGAAAAGTGTCACAAGAAAATTTCAGTCTTTTGTACCAGAACTACAGAAAACCTTACAAACAATCTGCGTTAATGTTAGAAATCCAGCAGTCCTTAACTAAATTTTAGATCAAATCAGTGTCTAACCTAGGATAATTAAAGGTTCTTAGTGCCCAGAAAGATTATACATCCTTGAAATCCATTGATTTACAAGGTTAAAATTAGCAAAATAGCAAGTCTACACTTAGGGACAGACTTCAAAAGAATATAAAGATGTGAATTTATATTATTTTAGTATAAAAAAACATAATGTTTTATTAATTTGAAAGCTGATCTAAGAAAACAGATCATCACAGAAGTGCTTGCCTTCCGAACAATAGCTTGTATGCTCAATTCTCCTGTAAAGTTTGGGATAAAGGCATTATGGTGTATAACCATATTGACACTAAGAGAATGAAGACAGATCAATCCCTCCCCTTCGTTATCTAGAAAAATCTAACCTAATTATTCAGTTCCAGGCCAATGACAAAACATGTCTCAAAAGAGAGTATAGCACTCCCCTATCTAGCACACACACATACATAGTATCAAATATACATATACACAAACATATACATCCAAGCTGTACATGCTATGAAAATTTAAGTTGATTCTACTTATAAATAAAACTTTGATGTTATAAATGATATGTTTCCACTCACAAAAAATTATTTATTTATTTATTTTTAATTTTTTATTAGGTATTATATTTACATTTCAGATTTTATCCCTTTACGCCACTTCCTACCACCACCCAGAAACCTCCTATCCCATCCCCATTCCTCATGCTTCTATGAGGCTGTGCCCCCACCTACCACACGCACCCATCTCCCCCTCCCCACCCTCATATCATCCCCCCACTCTGTGTTCATTTTTCATGGGACCAAGAATCTCCTCTCCCACCTATGCCCGACAAGGCCATCCTCCCCTACATATACAGATGGAGTCATGGGTCCCTCTCTATGTGCTCCCAGGCTGGTGGTTTAGGCCCTGGCGAGCTCTGGTTGTTTGGTATTGTTGCTTTCCTCCTGGGGTCACAAACCCTTTCTGCTCCTTCAGTCTTCTCTCTAAGTTCTCCATTGGGAAACCCTTGATCATATCAGTGGTTAGCTGTGAGCATCGTCCTCTGAATGTGTCAGTCTCTGGCAGACCTCTAAGGAGACAGCTATATCATGTTCTTGACAGCATGCACTTCCAGCCAACCACATCAGTGTCTAGCTTAGGTGACTGTACATGGGATGGATGCCCAGGTGGTATGGTCTCCTGATGGCCCCTCCTTCAGTTTCTGATCCATGATTTGTTTCCATAATTGTTCCCTTGAGCATTTTTGTCACTGGTTCTAAGTAGAACTGAGGAGTCCCCTCTTGGTCTTCCTTCTTCATGAGCTTCATGTGGTCTGTGGGTTGAGTCTTCGCTATTCTAAGCTTTTGGGCTAACATCCTATAAACAGTGAGTAAATACCATGTGTGTTGTTTTGTGATTGGGTTAACTCACTTAGGATGATAATTTCTAGATCCATCCATTTATCTAAAAATTTCTCAAATTCATTATTTTTAGTAGCTGAGTAATACTCCATTGTGCAGGTGTACCACTTTTTGTATCCATTCCTCTGTTTAGGGACATCTTGGTTCTTTCCAGCTTCTGGCTATTATAAATAAAGCTGCTATGAACATAGTGGAGTATATGTCCTTGTTATATGTTGGAGCATCTTCTGGGTATATGCCCAGGAGTGGTATAGCTGGATCCTCAGGTAATGCTATGTCCAGTTTTCTAAGGAACTGCAAGACTGATTTTCAGAGTGCTTGTACCAGCTTGCAATCCCACCAACAATTGAGGAGTATTCCTCTTTCTTCGCATCCTCGCCAGCATCTACTATCACCTGAGGTTTTGATCTTAACCATTCTGACTGGTGTGAGGTGGTATCTCAGGGTTGTTTTGATTTGCATTTCCTTGATGACTAAGGATGTTGAGCATTTCTTAAGGTGCTTTTGGGCCATTCAAGTTTCCTTTGTTGAGAATTCTTTGTTTAGCTCTGTACCACATTTTTTAATACACTTATTTGGTTGTCTGGAGTATAATTTCTTGAGCTCTTTTTATTTCTTGGATATTAGCCCTCCATAGGATATAGGATTGGTTAAGATCTTTTCTCAATCTGTTGGTGGCCATTTTGTCTTATTGACAATATCCTTGGCCTTACAGAAGCTTCATAATTTTATGAAGTCCCATTTCTCAGTTCTTGATCTTAGATCATAAGCCATTGGTGTTCTGTTCAGGAACTTTTCCCCTGTGCCTAGGTATTCAAGGGTCTTCCCCACTTTCTCTTCTATTTGTTTCAGTGTATCTGGTTTTAAGGGAAGGTCTTTTATCCACTTGGATTTGAACTTTGTACAAGGAGATAAGAATGGATTGATTTTCATTCTTCTACATGTTGACCTCCAGTTGAACCAGCACCATTTGCTGAAAATGCTGTCCTTTTTGCAATGGATGGTTTTAGCTCCTTTGTTAAAGATCAAATGATCATAGGTCTGTGGGCTCATTTCTGGATCTTCAAATCTATTCCATTGATCTTCCTGCCTGCCTATGTACAAATACCATGCAGTTTTTTTGTTTTTTGTTTTTTTTTTACTATTGTCCTGTAGTATAGTTTGTGGTCAGTTACAATGATTCCCCCAAAAGTTCTATTGTTGATAATAGTTCTCTCTATCCTGGGTTTATTGTTGTTCTGAATGAATTTGCAAATTGCTCTTTCTATCTCTATGAAGAATTGATTTGGGAATTTGATGGGAATTGCGTTGACTCTATATATTGCTTTTGGCAAGATGGCCATTTTTACTAAATTAATCCTGACAATCCAGGAGCATGGGGATCATTCCATCTTCTGAGTTCTTCTTCTATTTCTTTCTTCAGAGACTTGAAGTTCTTGTCATACAGATCTTTCACTTGCTTGGTTAGGTTCACTCCAAGATATTTTATATTGTTTGTAACTATTGTGAAGAATGTCATTTCCCTGATTTCTTTTTCAGACTGTTTATCTTTTGAGTATAGGAAGGCTACTGATTTGTTTGAGTTGATTTTATATCCAACCGCTTTGCTGAAGTTGTTTATCAGGTTTAGGAGTTCTCTGGTGGAAATTTTAGGGTTACTTAAGTATACTATCATATCACCTGCAAATAGTGAAATTTTGAATTCTTCCTTTTCTATTTGTATCCCTTTGCCTTCCTTTTGTTGTTTAATCCCTCTAGATAGGACATCCAGTACTATATTGAATAGATAAAGTGAGAGTGGGCAGCCTTGTCTAGTCCCTGATCTTAGTGGAATTGCTTCAAGTTTCTCTCCATTTAGTTTGATGTTGGCTACTGGCTTGCTGTACATTGCTTTTACTATGTGTAGGTATGAACCTTGAATTCCTGCTCTTTCCAAGACTTTTAACATGAAGGGATGTTGAATTTTTTCAAATGCTTTCTCAGCATCTAGTGAGGTGATCATGTGGTTTTTATCTTTGAGTTTATTTATGTAGTTGATTACATTGATGGATTTTTGAATATTGAACCAACCCTGCATTCCTGGGATGAAGTGTACTTGATCACGATGGATGATTGCTTTGATGTGTTCTTGAATTCGGTTTGCAAGAATTTTATTGAGTATTTTTGCATCAATATTCATAAGAGAGATTGGTCTATAGTTCTCTTTCTTTGTTGCGTCTTTGTGAGGCTTTGGTATGAGTGTAATTGTAGCTTCGTAGAATGAATTGGGTATTGTTCCTTCTGTTTCTATTCTGTGGAATAGTTTGAAGAGAATTGGAATTAGGTCTTCCTGGAAGGTCTGGTAGAATTCTCCACTAAAACCATCTGGCCCCCACTTTATTTATTTTTGTATTTTGCACTTTCTTTGACAGTTTTGTCAATGCTTTTCATGGTATCTTCTGCAACCAAGAGTCTCTGTTCTATCACTTGTATTCTGTTGGTGATACTTGTGTCTATGACTCCTGGTCATCTTTTTTTTTTATGTTTTCTATCTCCAGGGTAGTCTCCCTTTGTGATTTCTTTATTGTTTCTACTTCCATTTTTAGATCTTGGATGGTTTTGTTTAATTTCTTCACCTGTTTGATTTTCTTGCAATTCATTAAAGGATTTTTGTGTTTCCTCTACCAGTGTTCTCCTTAAATTCTTTGAGAGTGTTATTTATGTCCTTCTTAAAGTGCTCTATCATCATCATGAGATGTGACTTTAATTCTGAATCCCACTTTTCCAGTGTGATGGGGTGTTCAGGGCTTGCTATGATGGGGGAACTGGGTTCTGATAATGCCATGTAACTTTGGATTCTATTGCTTATGTTCTTGCACTTGCCTTACACCATCTGGTTAACTCTAGTGCTACCTCTACCTGTTGTCTCTGACTGAAGCCTGCCTTTCCAGTTATCTTGCTTGTGTCTGATCTACTAGGGGTCCAGATGTCTTTGTGATCTTCTCTGTCTGCTCTAAGTACAGTTGTACCTCTAGGATGCCTCAGGATATGATGCCTCCAAGGTAGTTGACCAGCTATGTGTCTGCTGTTCTGGGTGCATTGTCTCCTCTATGATGTCTCATGAACAGATGCCCACTGCTCCAAGTGCAATGTCTCCTCTAGGATGTCTCAGGATAATGTGTCTACTGCTATGAGAGCAGTGGTTCCTCTAGGATGTCTTGGGATATGTTGTCTGTAGTTCTGAGTTCAGTTGTTCCTCTGCCACTCTGGGTTCAGTGGTATCACTGTCGCTTTGGGTTCAGTGGACCCTCTACCACTCTGGGTTTAGTGGACCCTCTAGGTTGTCTCGGGAGGAGTTTGGTGTCCACACAGTAGGGAGCCTGGCTCGGGTCTGCACCAGGCCTCAGATCTGGGAGAGGGGCAGAAGGGGAGAACCACTCCTCAGGGATGGGGTTTGGGTTTCTGCTGGAATCTGAGAGCTCCCCGCTCCCAGCTATGAGAGTAGGGCCCTGTGTGGGTCTTCTTACCTACAGCTTTGTGTTCAGTGGACCCTCTATGATGTCTCAGAAGGAGTCCAGTGTCCAGAAAGGAGTGGACTCATGTGGGTCTATACTTGGCCTCAGATCTGGGGGAAGAGTGGAAGCTATTTATTTATTTTAAACTCCAGATTTTATTCCCCTCCTGGTCCACACTCCAACTGTTCCACAAACCAAACATCCTCCCTGCCCTCCCATCTCCATGAGGATGTCCTCACTTTCCTCCCCTACCCCTACAGACATCTAAGATACCTGGAGCCTCAAGTCTTTTGAGCATTAAATGCATCTTCTCTGACTAACCCAGACCTGTCAGTCTTTTGCTGTATATGTATTCAGTGCTGCATATCAGCTGGTGTATGCTGCCTGGTTGGTGTTTCAGTGTTTGAGAGAACTCAGGGTCCATGTTAGTTGAGACTGCTAGTTCTACAAGATTGCCCTCCTCCTCAGTTTCTTCCAGCCTTCCCCCAATTCAACCACAGGAGTCAGGAGCTTCTGTCCATTGATTAGGTACAAATATCTGCATCTGCCTCTTTCAGCTTTTTGTAGGTCTTTCAGAAGGCAGTCATGATAGATCCATTTGGTAAGCACTCCATAATCTTAGTAATAGTGTCAGGTCTTGGGCCCTCTCCTTTAGATGGATTCTACTTTGGGCCTGTCACTAAGGGACAAGCTCCATTTTCATCCCTGTAGTTCTTTCAGACAATAACAATTGTGGGACAGAGTTTTGACTGTGGGATGGTAAGCCCATCCTTCACTTGATGCCCTGACTTTGTGTTTGAGGTGAGCTCTACAAATTCCCTCTCCCAAATAAAGGGCATTTTATCTAAGTTCCCTCTCTTTGAGTTCAGAGAGTCTCACACCTCCCAGGTCTCAGGTATATTCTGAAGGGTCCCCCAACCTCCTACCTCCTCAGGTTGCATGTTTCCATTCTTTCTGCTGGCCTTCAGAGAAATTAGTCCTTTTTCCCCACCCTATACCAGATCATGCACCCCTCTCTGTCCCACCCTGCCCCCATTTCATTTTCCTCCCAGATATTACTCTCTACACTTGTGGTTGCGTTCTTCTCCCTTCCAAGTAGGACTGAGGCATCCTTCCTTGAGACTTTTAGCTTGATAAACTTTTTAAATTCTATGGGCTATATCTTGGGTATTCTGTACTTTTTGTGGGGAGGGGCTAATACCCACTTATTATTGAGTACATTCCAGAATTAATAAATGGGACCTCATGAAACTGGAAGTTTCTTTAAGGCAAAAGACATAGCCAATAAGACAAATCGGTAACTTACAGATTGGGAAAAAAATCTTCACTAATCTCATACCCAATAGACGGGTAATATCAAAAATATATAAATAACTCAAGAAGATAAGCACCAAAAAAGTCAAACAACTCAATCAAAAAATAGAGTATAGAACTAAACTGAGAATTCACAACAGAGGAGTCTTGAAAGACTGAGAAACACCTAAAGAAATGTTCAAATACCTTAGCGATCTGAGAAAAGCAAATCAAAACGACCCTGAGATTCCATTTTACACCAATCAGAATGGCTAATATCAAAATCTCATGTGACAACACATATTGATGAGGATGTGGAAAAAGAGGAACACTCCTCCATCGCTAGTGGGATTTCAAACTGGTATAACCACTCTAGAAAACAATCTGGAGGTTCCTCAGAAAATTGGAAATAGATCTACCTGAAGATCCAGCAATACCACTCTTGAGAATATACCCAGAAGATGCCCCACCATGCCACAGGAGCATGGGTTCTTCTATGTTCATAGAAGCTTTATTTGTGATAGCCAGAAACTGGAAAGAACAGCAAAAGAATGAATACAGAAAATGTGGTTCAGTTGCACAATGGAATACTACTCAGCTATCAATGAGGACACTCTGAGTTTTTCAGGCATATTGATGGAACTAGAAATATCATCCTGAGCGAGCTAACTCAGAATATCATAAGAATTTTAAAAACTATTGC
The DNA here is from genome assembly GCA_030674055.1 of Rhabdomys pumilio. Classification (NCBI taxonomy): domain Eukaryota; kingdom Metazoa; phylum Chordata; class Mammalia; order Rodentia; family Muridae; genus Rhabdomys; species Rhabdomys pumilio. The sequence goes on from JANHMN010000009.1 coordinate 16,502,338, forward strand.
TAATTCATTGAGTATTTTATAAATGTTTTCAATGTACTCACCCTTGGCTCTTTCCCTGGAAGGTTGTCTAAGTCCACTATTCCCCCTCTTTTTCATATCTCATTTTATATTTCTAATAATTATCTAAGTCTACCTTACATTGGCCATATCCTCATGAATGTAGGGCATAAGGTCCCAATTGGTTCTCCTTGTGCTATAAATATAAATTATCAATAACTCTCCAGATAAGTGACTCATGAGCCCTAGACCCTTATAGTATAGAATATTGACTGTCTTGATATTATGCAGGTCTTGTGCATGCATTGCTTTTATGAGTGCAATGGTAATTCATGTCCTGAAGATATGTTTTTACTCATGTCCCCCACAACATAACTCTTAGAATCTTTCTACACCATACTCTTCAATTGCCTATGAGCCTTTGGAGATGTTGGCATGATACAGATATACCAGTTGTGGCTCCACAGGCGATCTCTGCACTTTGAGCACTTTTTAGTTTCTTTATTACCTTTCATGTACCATACAAAGGAACTTCTTTCATGAGATCAAAGACATGCATCAATCTATAGATAAATATATATGTCTTTAGAAAACAATTTGATTATCAAAATAGCAAAATAAAAGGGGGTTAATTCTTGTGGGCTATGAATTCTTTAACAATGTATTCTTGACCAAATTTTTAGTATCAGGCACGTGTTTTTCTAAGAAATAGGATTTACACCTAGTCACAAAGCAGGTTCTTACAACCACAATATTTTTGACACTACTGTACTCAAGAGTATATCTTATTATATCAGTTGTTATTGTAGTGTGAAGGGCTCATAGCCAGACTGTTGGTGAGAGTTTTTGTTTGTTTTGTTTTCTAATTTTTTCTTTTAATACCCTATGAAGAACCTTCTAGTTCTTTGAAAGCCAGCCAGTAGGAAAGTAAGAGCAGGCAGATTCCAGGTCAGTATAATATTGATTTTTCTAAATTTGGTGACAAAAATATATGGTTTCCTTAGCAATAGGTCTCTTTCCATCAATGTATGGTAGGTAAACAATAAAAATACAATAGCTTGTATTATTTTTAGAAATCCCTTACCAATAACTTGAGAAGACATAACCAACCCCTAGCACTGGGTCTTTAATTTGTTCCTTTTATTATGAAACCATATGGCTTCAAAGATGAGTGTTATCTCCTGTGTAGTTAACTCCTTGAAACACACACACACACACACACACACACACACACACTATTTTAAATAATTTTTTTATAATATTTTTATATAACTTTACTGTTGTTTATTCCTGTTTAATACTTTACTGTAGTCACTTGCAATCCCTCTTTTACCTAAACACCCTTCCCCGTTATTTTTCCTATCTATAGCATCAATGTTCTACCCTGCCTTCAGATCTTTCTCTTTTTTATTTTCCATCTCTATCAATATTAACTTTATAATTTGTAGTATTTTATAATACTCTAAATTAAACATATAGATTGAAGGTTCAACACTAAGAGCCATGTTTAGCTTTTTATGTCTGGGATACTTGATTCACTATAAATTTCTCCATTTCCAGACATTTATTTCAAAATTTTTAAGTTAATTTTTCTTCACTGATGAGTACAATCACATCATATTTAAGTAGCATATTTTTATTTTCAACTAGTACACCTGGTTTGTTTCCATATCCTAGCTGTGAATAGATGCATCGTATGTGTGGATAAGTATGTATCTCTATAGAAGAAATTAGAATCTTTCAGCTCTATCTCTTGGTGTGGTACAGTTTGGTCAAAGATTTGTTAGTAACCAGAACACAGTATCTATAGCTGCTGCATAAATTTGTACTTCCATCTGCATTGAATTTGGGTTCTCTATAACTCACATTCTCATCAAAATTTTTATTCATAATCTTAACCATTCTGAGTAAGGTAAGATAAAATCAAAAAGTATTTTTAATTTATACCTTCCAGATAGTTAAAAATAGAAACCATATTTTTGTAAATATTGATGAGCTATATTTATACATTTTCTCCTGATAATTCTCTGTTCAATTTTGTAATCTTTTTTTTGTTTGTTTGTTTCAAAAAACGGGTTATTTGCTTTCCTGCTTAAATTTTGAGTTTTCCTGTATCTTTTGTCTTTTTATTTTATTTTTAAACTATAATAATTATATCATTCCTCTCTTCCCTTCATTCTTCCAGAGTTTATCCTTGCTGTCTTTAAATTTATGACTTCTTACTTTAATATTTGTTGCATGAACATATATACACATATAAGGAATATATGTTCAGAAACTGTATTTTATTGTAAATAATGGGAATTTTATGGTTAATTTATCTCTCACTTTGGAATTCCATTTAATGATGAACTTCAGTAGCCTCAAGAAGAGGATGCAAAACAAAATCAAAATTGAGGCTGAGAGAAAGTTAACCAAATCTATGTATCAATTGGAAGTTTGTAGTTCACAGACATTCAAGCAGCATGGAATTGTGCTGAAAATAGCTTTTTATATAGTCTCTCCAGCCTTTAAAATGGTGCTGTTCACATTTCACAAAGGTCTTTCTATATTAATTAATAATCAAGTAAATTTCCTACAGATATGACTGCAGGCTAAGTTGATCTAAATTATTACTCCTCATGGAGACACTCTGCCCAGGTGACTGTAGGTTGTGTTAAGTGGACAGTTAAAACTACCCAGCATACAAGAAATATACTCACATTTTATTCTCCATCTAAAGTAGAATGCTACAAGTGGTGATATATACTCATACATATGTGTGAGTGTGTGGTCATGTTTGGGTAGACACACACACACACAGAAAGAGAGAGAGAGAGAGAGAGAGAGAGAGAGAGAGAGAGAGAGAGAGAG
>JANHMN010000009.1:16505197-16523612 GCA_030674055.1 Rhabdomys pumilio
GAGAGAGAGAGAGAGAGAGAGAGAGAGAGAGAGAGAGAGAGAGAGAGCACAACTTAGAGAAAATATACAAAATTTGTCCTTCTGGGGCTGGCTTAATTTATTTAATAAGATTTTCTACTTTTGTCTCTATTTGCTCACAAGCAACATAACTACACTGTTATTTATGGATGAACAAATGTTCTACTGTGTATATAAGCAAAATTTTCTGTACTGATCCCTGTTGGTGGAAATTTAGGTTGGTCTTATACTTCAAATACTGTACTAAATAATACATGTAATAAACATGAACATACTAGCATCTCTGATGTGTTTATTTGGAGTCCTTTGGGCAAATATGTGGGAGTGATAAATCAGAGTCATATTTCTTATAGGTAATTTTCACATTTGAACCAGGTTAGTAATTGATTCAGCATTCATCTTGACTTGATCCTAAACTTTAGTAATGAAGGCATTAACATCTGGTATCCTAATAGCATTAATTTTTTTCATTGTGTCTCTCCATGCTAATGAATCCTGTGAAATACTTTATAGCAGCTTTAATCTCCACTGAGAAAATGCTTAAAATACTGGCAGACCAGGGTTAAAAATCAAAACAAGCAATGCTACCTTCTTACCAAGTAATAAAATGGTAATTTTTTTTACTTAGGGTTTTATTGTTATGAGCAGATACCATAAAAACAAGGCAACAGTTAAATGGAAAGTACTTAATTGGAGCTGACTTACAGGTTCAGATGTTCAGTCCATTATCATCAAGGTGGGAGAAGGGCAGTGTCTAGGCAAGAATGGATTCAGGAGAAGATGAGAGTTCTACATCTTCATCTGAAGACAGCTAGGAGAAGACTGACTTTAAGACAACTAAGATGAGACAACAAAGCCACAATACCTAGTAGTGCTACTTTCTGTGTCAAGCATATACAAGCTATCATAGTAATATTGGAGACTAAGTACATTTAAGATAGTACACCATCTTTTGATTCATTCCTTTATTTTTATTGAGTCTTATTAGAATTTTCCTATAAAAATTCAGTCAAGAATTTACTTAGAACATCTGATCAAAAGACTGAAATATAGCTTATTTAAATAAAAATGCTTGCATACAAATATAAGAACCAATGTTCAACTTCCATCATCTATGCAAACACTTGGGTACAGTTGCGTGTGTTTCTGGGGAAGTGGAGGCATAAGGATTTCTGAATCACTGGATACTTTGTCTATTTATAGTAATGAACACTACACAGTGAAATATTTTCCTTTAAAAATAAGATGGAGAAGGTTTGCAAAATATACTATATATCTCTTTTCAACACAGAAATACATACACACACTGCAGATGTTTGAAAAACAGCTTAAATAGAAAAGTCTTTATAATTAAAATTATGATAAAGATAGACGCTGATATGGATGACAGGGATTGCATGCTGACAGAAGCCTGATATAGCTACCTCCTTAGAGGTCTACCAGAGTCTGACACATCCAGAGACAGATGCTCACAGCTAACCATTGATCTGATCAAGGGTTCCCAAAGAAGAATTAGAAGGCTGAAGAAGTTAAAAGGGTCGGTGGCACCAAGAGGAGAGCAAGAATACCAACCAACCAGAGCTCCCCAGGATTTAAACCACCAGCCTGGGAGCACATAGGGAGGGACCCATGACTCCAGCTATATATGTAGGGGAGGATGGCCTTGTCGGGCATAGGTCGGAGAGGAGATCCTTCATCCCAGGAAGGCTGAACATCAATCGGGGAGGAAATCGAGGGTGGGAAGGTGGGAGTGGGGGGGCAGGTGGGGGAACACCCTCATAGAAGCAGGAGAGGGGGGATGGGAAAGGGGTTTCTTGGTGGAGGGAGGAATGGGGTAAGGGGATAAAATCTGAAATGAACATATAATGTAAGTGAAATTTTTAAAAAAAGAAAAAAGTCATGATAAAACAAAATATTGTAATTTATAAAAAATAATATTAATTTAAACTTTGTATTTTATTTTTAATAGTATTTTTAATTTGGATGCTTGTATATATTCATGTAAATATTTTACTTTTATCAGAGAGATAATTTTTTATAAGGAATGGAAAACATAAATCAAGTATTTCTTCTGAAGCTCTAAAAATCTACTTGTTTTCATTTCAATAATACCTCTATAAATACTAAAAGCCAATTGCTTCCCAGTTTACTAATGCTACATAAATATTGACACCAGTAAATAAAAACAATTCCATCTACTCTAAATATAAAACTAAGCAATTTAATAAAATGAATAAACCAGCATGTAAATTATAAAACAAGTATCCTGATAAGATTTTAATAATCCTTAGCTTAATACATTCAATCTGCAATGTATTAATATTGTTTATTATTTTCTGTTTCTCATAAATATTTTCTCACTTTGTTAATTAATTGATTAGTGACTTTTAAACGCATGTTAATTTATTCTCTATGATGAAAATAATTGTTTCTATTATTAAAATTGCTGAGGCATTTTATACCAAATAGTAGTTGCTACAATTGAAATAAAATCTAGATATAAAATAAAATGAGTTTAGTTTCTATTTACTAACCCAAAGGTGACCCAGTGTCAGAGTAATAACCGACATTAATTTCTCTGTCATCTTGATAATGACTAAAGAAGCAGCATTTGTCCAAGGTAGTCAATGTTGTTTGTGAATTTTTGGTAAAATTATGGCTTTGTTGGCAAAATCTTCCTGATATTTTTATTTTGCTTTGAGTGACTCAAGAACAATTCATAAGTCGTTGGTGTGGCTGACCTCCAGGAAAAGGTTTCTTCACTTTAAGTGTATAAACTTCACATCTTATATGATGTTCATATACAATAACATATCATTATATTTTATATAAACTCCAAATATTAAATTAATACTGCTTTGATCAAAAGTATGCTGGATTTAACATTGGTGACTAACTGGTCACATGATGCAGATTGTTTGAAGTACAAAATAGAAAAATAACCACAAGACAGCACTCAGGCCTCTTTATTGTTTAAAGATAAGTCTTACAAAAGTTCAGAACAGTGAAGGTATGTTTCCACCATGGTAGTAAGTGGTATACATGATCTCACCAATAAGCTCATTCACATCATTTCCTGTAAACAATACAGGAAATTTGGACATCATTCTCTCCATTGGTGTTCCCATTTCCTTTCTGCTTTAGTTTGTATCAAAGAGCATTTAACTTAGAACCTTGTGCTACACTTTTAAATCTTCCAAAAGTTATCCACACACCTAGTCCTCATATTCCTACTGTTTATAAGAGTAAGATATAATACCTGCTTCACAAGAGAAATGATAAAAGTTAACAGGTGATTCCTAACTAGCTAGATAATATATCAATAGGGAAGTAGATTATAATTAATATATGATGATAGATAGGTAGATGGATAAATAGATGATAGTCAAGAGAAAATTAATGTTTAGATATTTCATAGAAAATAAGTCACTGATAGGTACATGAAAGATGATAAACAGACAGATGCTAAATGGATGATGGCTAGACATTGGATGACAGGTGACTGTTAGGAAAGCAAAAAATGGTAGAAGAACACAAGTGAGGAAAGCTTAAGGCCTAAACATTTCATTTTTAGACACTTAATAATTAAAGGCATTGTGTTTACTATTTACAAATACAATTGTATACTACTTACTACTTTATCTTACTATGATTACTAATAACATATACCCAGCAGGTAAAGAGCTCTGAGATGACATGTTTAGCTTGGAAACTACCCTATAAAGTCACTAAAGTGGAATATGAAACATGGATTCATGCTTTTGAGGATATAATAGCCACTTGTACAGATTTTTTTTCAGCTAACCATCTTGGAATACATGATTTTTACATGTGTGCATTTTAAAGATGTGAGAAGATGTGATATGAGGAATTTAAAGTAAGAGAGCTATCGGAACATGAGGACTTGTGTCCAGATTCACACCCTCATCTGTTTTATTGGGCACCAAGATTGTCCATACCTCACAGCAGAGGATTTCCAGACCTACTTATTTTGAATTTTTAAAACTTCAATAAAAAAGTGTGTGTGTGTGTGTGTGTGTGTGTGTGTGTGTGTGTGTGTGTATGTGTGTGTGTATTCTAGAGTGAAGTGATGTTTCAATTGTTATTGTACTAGGTGATATTTCAGAGAACCTGAGTTTGATTTCATCACACTCACATGGTGGTTTATAATAACCTGTGACTTCAATTTCAACGAATGTGATGACTTCATGTGGCTTCTGTGGGTACCAAGCATATATGTGTGACATAGATATACATGTAGGCAAAAGACCTATATATGTGAAATAATAATATATTTAAAATCTGTGTATTTATATGAATTCTTATATGTCACAGAGTGTGTGTGTGTAGGTGAGCTGACAAACCATGGAGAGTTGATCTGAGTAATAAGATGGACATTCATAACATTCCACTAAACCATCTCTGATAACTTTCACTATATTTTCAAAAGGTGTTATCATTCTGTACGTATTTTGTATTGAAACAAAAGGAAACAGCTTAACATGTATGAATTAAATAATTTACCTCACATAATTCATATATCACAGATTAGCATAAAATTGTTGGGTACATACTAAGAACTAAATGAAAACAGAAATACTATACTCTTAATAAGTTAGGAAGTTGAATGAAACTTGAGAAGAAATTTGTAACGTAAAACACTTTCCCTAATGTAAAGAATAATTCAAATCAATAACAAGATATTCTTTATCAGAAAGTTAAAATTGAAAAAAAAAAAAACACTGAACACAACAGAAGGGAAAAAAGTAAATAATCCTAATAAACTCATAAGCAATAAAATTTAACACTTGGGAAAACTGTGAAAGTCAGTAAAGTAATAAAAGTTAGCTGTACCAAAAATCAATAAAATTGATAAAGCTATAGTAAGATTGGAATAAAAATAAGGCACTTCCAGAGGAAATACAAGTCTTTATAAATCAACAAAGGAAAGTACAAGAGGTTTAGCATCTTAAAATATTAAGTGTCTATTCTGTGTAAATTGATCCACCTGAATATCTTACTTGACCATTAACATAAAAGAAAAAAAGCTTAAACATAATTAGACAATAAGGATTATGCTTTGACAATTTTGAAACTAAATTCAGATATTAGGGCTGTATTACAGGTTGTCAGTGACTGCCAAGTGTTTAGGTCTTATCTTTAGTACTCAATGGAATAATCCTGTAGGGAGGAAAATTAAGTTCTGATAAGATTTATTAAGAAAAAAACAGTATGGAGTAGCATGTAAAAGCTCCTGAATACCATTTTCTAGCTCTGGCCTTGCTCTTGGTTTCTGCGCATACTTGCAGGACTCCAAGAGCTTCCTAAGGGAAACCTTTAAGGGCCCCAACATTAATCAAGTTAGGACCCTGATAACTACCAATCCTTGTTAGATCCACTTTCCACCACAGCTTGTCCACCTCAGACAGGTGCAGAGGTGAGTGGCATGTGCAGTCCCATGAGCAGAATTGTCTTGCTGTGGCCTTGCTCCTTGGTTCAGAAGAGAGAGGAAGGGCCAAATGAGCATCCTACTTCATTGTGGAAACCTTTGGTGGCTCCAAAACTAACTGAGTTAAACCCTGCCTGACCATCCATCCTAGATGGATCTGCCAGCCACTCAAGCTGAGTCTGAATGGGACAGAGCCTGCAGAGCAGAGTCCACTTGGAACATACCCTACACAGTGGTGTCTTCCTGAGGCACAGCCAACAAAGTAGGGTACTCTGTCATCTATTGTCTGGTTCATGGCTCATCCAACTTGCTGAGAAGTACTGATGCCATAAGTATCATCTAGCTAACACCAGGGAAATCTAGAGTACATCATAAGAACACAATCAACAATACCCATGTCAATACTGCCATACCAGAACCCAGCTATCCTGCTACAACAAATCCTAGATATAGTAATGAACCTGAAGTATAAGATGGTTTTAAATAGAAGGTTATTAATATGATAAAGGCCTTTAAATAAGACATGGATAAACCTATTAAGGAAATACAAAAAAATAAATTCAAATAGTTAGAGATACTAAAATATGAAGCAAAGAAATAAATGAAAATATAAGCAATCAGGTGAAGGATATGAGTAAAACTATTCAGGCCCAAGGCCTGAAAAAGGAAATGGGACCAATAAAGAAAATACTGAGTCAATCGATTTGATTAGAGATGGAATATCTAGGAAAGAGAACAGAAAATATAGACATAAGCATCACAAACAGAATACAGGAGATGGAAGAGTGAATTTCAGATGTAGAAAATATGAAAAAAAGAAATGAATGCATTAGCCAAGAAGAACAAAAAATCTCAAAAAATTCATAACACAAAGCTTCCAGGAAATTTCGGACAGTATAAAAATACCAAACCAAAGAATAATTAAAATAATGAAGATTCCCAGCTCAAAAATCCAGAAAACATCTTTAACAAGATTGTAGAAGAATACTTTTCTGACCTGAAGAAAGACAAGCCTATATATGTATAAGAGTCTCACAGAATAGCAAACAGACTGGACCAGAAAAGAAAATTCTCCTATCACATAATAATCAAAACACTAAATATACAGAACAAAGAAAGAATTTTAAAAGTACCTAGGATAAAGGACCAAGTAACATATAAAGGAAAATCTATCAGATTTATACCTAATTTCTTATCTGAGACACTGAAAGGTAGAAGGACCTGGGCAGAGGTCTTGAAGACCCTAAGAGATCAACAATATCAGCTCAGACTAATATACCCAGAAATACTTTCAGTTACCATAGTTGGAAAAAGCAAGGCATTCTATGACAAAACCAAATACAACCGATATTTATCTAGTAACCCAGTCCTAAAGAGGACACTAGAAGAAAATCTGCTAACTGTACTCAAGAAAACAAAATGATTATCTTATTTTACACCATTAAATGAAGTAGAAAAGAAACACACACACACACACACACACACACACACACACACACACACACACTCAACTACTACCAACATCAAAATATCAGGAAGAAATAATCTTTGCATATTAATATCTCAACAATTAACTTAATTCCCCATTAAAAAGACACCAGAACCCAGCCATTCTGCTACAACAAACCGTGGATATACTAATGAACCTTAAGGTTAACCGAATGAATGAGTGAACAGAATTCTTCATTCTTCTGCATACAAGAAACACATATCAGCAACAAAGATAGTAATCATATCAGTATAAGGGGTCAGAAAAAGGTTTTCTAAGCAAACAAACCCTCAAAACAAATTAGAGTAGCTATTTTAATATCTGATAAAGTAGAATTCCAATTGAAAGTATTCAAAAGAGAAATAGAAAGACACTTCATGTTCACCAAAGGAACTAAACCACCAACCAAAGAATATACATAGATGGGTCCATGGCCCCAGCTACATATGTAGCAGAAGATTGCCTGATCTAGTATCAATGGGAAAGGAACCCCTTAGTCCTGTGGAGGTTTGATGCCCCAGTGTAGAGGGATGCTAGATGAGTGAGGCAGGAGTGGGTGGGTGGATGGTGGAGCCCCCTCACAGAGGCAAAGGAGAAGGGGTAGGAGGTAAGGGAATTATGGAGGGGAGACTGGAAGAGGGACAACATTTGAAATTTAGATAAATAAAATAATTATTAGTTAAAAAAAAATCCTCTGGGCCTGGACCACCAACAAAAGAATACAGGCTCTGGACGCATATGTGGCAGAGGTTGTCCTTGTTGAACATCATTGAAAAGAGAGGTTCTTGGGCCTGAAGGTATTCAATGCTCCAGCGTAGGGGAAGGAAAACAGGAGTAGGTGGGTGGGTGGGAGAGCACCCTCATGGAGGCAGAGGAGGGGGGATGGGATAGGAGGTTTCCAAAGGGGAGACCTGTAAAGAGGAAAATTTTGAAATGTACATAAAAAAATATAAAACAAAAAAGAAAAATAAACCTCACCTAAAAAACAAATAATAAAAAAGCTTAAACCACACATCAAACCCAACATTAATAAAGGGCGAACAAAATACACCATTCTCACCACTGGACAGATAATCAAAATGAAAAATAAACAGAGAAATAGTAAAACTAACAGTTTATGATTCAAATTGACCTAACAGATATCTATAAAATATTTTACCCAAACACAAAAGAATATATCTTCTTCTCAGCACCTCATAGAATCTTCTCTATAATTTTAAAACTTCAAGGCTAAGCTCAACAGATAGAAGTAGATTGAAATAACTGCATGCATTTTAACAGATTATAATGGATTAAAGCTGGACTTCAACAACAACAGAAAGTATACCTTGTCCTGGAAACCAAACAGCTTTCAATTCAATGATAATTGAGTCAAGGATAAAACGAGGAAAGAAATTAATGACTTTATAAAATTCTCTAAAATGAGTGCACAACATATTCAAAGTTATGGTATACTATGAAAGAAAGCTAAGAGTAAAATTCATAACCATAAGTGTCCTAACATTATAGAATTAAAGTAAATCTAAAGGTCTAGAAAAAATCATACCCTGGACAAGTAGATGGCAGAAAATAATCATAATCAGGGCTAGAATCAATCCATTAGAAACAAGGAGAGCAATACAAACTACCAATGAAACCAAGAGGTGATTCTTTGAGAAAATCATGATAGACAATCTCTTTTCCAAACAAGATAAAAGGCAAAGAGACAGAACCCAAATTAACAAAATCAAAAATGAAATGGGAAACAATGCAATTGACAAAGAAGAAATTCAAAGAACTTTTAGATATTACCTAAAAATCCTGCACTCCACCAAATTGGACAATATAAATGAAATCAAAGATTTTCTAGACATATAGAAATTACCTATGCTAAATCAAGGTCAGGTAAATGATCAGAATATTCCATACCATATAGAAATGGAACTAGTCATTAATATTCTCCCATTCAAAAAAGGCCAGATGGTTTATGTGCAGAATTCCACTAGACTTTCAAATAGCTAACACTGATGCTCCTCAAGCAATTCCACAAAAAAAGAAACAAAAGGAACAATGCAAAATAAATTATATGAATTCACAGTCACGCTGGTACCTAAAGCACATAAAGACTCAGCAGAGAAAATGAATTTCAGACCAATTTCCCTTATGAGCATTGACGCAAATATTCTGAACAAAATCCTCACAATGCAAATCCAAGAACACATCAAACACACAATCCACCGTGATCAAGTAGGCTTCACCCCAGGGATGCAGGGATGATTTAGTATATGAAAATTCATCATTGTAACCCACCATATAAACAAACTAAAAGTAAAAACAAACAAAAAAACCCAAACAAACAAAAAAAAAACCTACACATGATTATCGAAATTAGATGCCAAAAACCATTACAGAAAATCTAACAGCTCTTCATTATAAAAGCATTAGGGGTAACAGAGATACAGGTGGTATACCTAAACAAAATTTTATTTATTTACATTTTAAATGTTATCTTCTTTACCAGTTTTCCCTTCACAAACCCCCATCCCAATTCTCCTCTACTTGCATTTATGAGTATGCTCTTTAACAACCTAACCACTCGCACCTCACCACTCTGGCATTCCCCTAAACTGGGACATAAAGCCTTCACAGGACCAAGGGCCTCTCCTTATCCAGTTGATGCCAGATAAGCCATCCTTTGCTGAACAATTCTTAAATATATATATATATATATATATATATATATATATATATATATATATAAAAGATAGCTAAAACAGTTTTGTACAATAAAAGAAATTCTGGAGTTATCATGATCCCCTACTTCAAGCTGTACTACAGAGAGGTAGTAAGAAAAACTGCATGGTATTGGTATAGAAACAGACAGTGGGTTAATGGGATTGAATTGAAGACCCAGAAATAAGCCCACATAACTACAAACACTTGATTTTTGACAAGGAATTCAAAATCATACAATGGAAATGAAAGAACATCTTCAACAAATAGGACTAATTTGTTGTCTTCAAGTAGAACACACAAAAAATATATTTGTATTTACCACCCTGCACAAAATTCATGTCTGAATGGATTAAGGAACTCAACAAAAAGTAAGACAAACTTGATCAAATAGAAGAGAAAATGAGAAACATCCTTGAATTCATTGGTGCAGGAGACAACTCAATAAACATAATTTAATGGCTCAGACACTAAGGTCAAGAATTCCTAAATGGACCCTCATAAAACTGAAAAACTTCTGCAAAACAAAAGACAGTGTCATCAGGACAAAATGAGTGCCTACAGTATGAAAAAATCTTCACTAGCCCTATGTTCAACAGAGAGGTAATACAATATATATATAACTCAAGAGGTTAGACACTAACAAACCAAACAACACAATTAAAAATTAGGGTACAATTCTAAACAGTACTTGTAACAAAAGAATCTTAAATGGCTGAGAAATGCTTAAAGAAGTCTTCAAAGTCTGTAGTCATCAGGGAAATACAAATTAAAAACACTCTAAGATCCACTGTACAGTCATCAGCATTGCTAAAAACAAAACTGTAGAAAGCCGCGGTGAGTGGTGACAGCATTTGCCATTACAACATGGCGCTGGCACCCGGCACTGCAGTGGGTAAACAAGTAAATTGTGCATGTGCAAGTGGTGAAAGCGCACCAAGTCACCGCCCAGCCCGGGGCGTCATACGGGGTTTTGAGCAAGCAGCCAATCAGATGTGTCCACGCCACCCTAGGGTTTATATAAATCAGCGCCATCTTGGGTCTCGCTCTCTTCCTCTGTTCATCACAATAAATGCTTGCTGCAGAAGGATCCTGGTGCCCGCCTGTGTTCTTGCTGGCGAGACGATTGCGTGGGGCAACAGCTGGTGCCGAAACCCAGGAACCCACCATCGCTGGCACCGAGGAGAGCCTTCATTCATGGAGAGGATTCAGAACTTCAGCACAAAGATAAGGTCTGAGAGGCATGTTTGGTCTTGATTTATCTCATTTCTCTCCCCAATTGGCAGGAGCTCCAGAAGCTTTCACTATTGTGCTAGCGGTGCTTGTTGTCTTCCTTTTGATATTACAGGATGAGAATTGCCGCTCAACTATCCTGGCAGATCAGGGAGTGTTAGAAGAGTTACAAGACAGCATGTCAGAAACAGGGCGGGATAAGAGGCTAGCAACTCATAAAGAGAATAGGAAAGGCGCTCTCAAGAAAACCCTTCCAAAAACGCTCAGTCTGTGGAAGCGAGAGATAAGAGAAAGAACGCCCTGGGAGAGAGACGTAAGAAGGAAGGGAGGAACCCGAGAAAGAAACCTCTTTATCCGGTAAAGGAACTGGAGGTCTCAGGGCTTGGTAGTTCTGAGTCAGAGGAACTGGGCCCCTCTGAGAAGGAAGACTTAGATGAGGAGGCGGGCCGCTATGAGGAGGAAAGGTACCATCCAGATGAGCGGCCTCCACTGCAAAGGTGAAAGCAAGGGAAGGCAGGGGAAGGGAACTACATGGCGTCTCGGCCTGTCACGCCTTCCCAACCTATTGTCTCCAGCACTCCTCCGCCTTATGCGGACAAGCACTGCTCAGATTCCTTCCTTTCAAAGGAAGACAAAAGAAGGATGTTACAAGGCTTCCCGGTGTTTGAGGCCTCGGAGGGAGGTCGCGTCCATATGACGGTAGAATCTGCAAAGATTATTGAATGGTATCCATATGCAGTCGCTCAGCTTGCCCTTCATGGGCTAAAAGCAGCCATTACCCATTTTGGAAGGGATTCTAAGGTTTTAATAGTGCCATATACTGCACATCAGGTTCAAACATTAGCTGCTACCTCTGATGTTTGGGCGGTGTTGGTCACTTCCTTTAATGGTCAAATAGATAATCACTATCCTAAACATCCCATTTTACAATTTGCCTTAACTCAAGCTATTGTGTTTCCACACATTATAACTCAGAAGCTGCTCCCAGAAGGAGTGGTTGTTTACACATATGGGCCAAAAACAGGTGTGGGTGCCTATGTAGTTAATAATGAAGTCACAGCCAGACAATACCATGAGACCTCACCTCAACTTGTGGAATGCTTGGTAGTATTAGAGGTTCTTGAAACCTTCCCAGGTCCTTTAAATATTGTTTCAGATTCTTTCTATGTAGTAAATGCAGTTAGGGTTCTGGAAGTTACTGGATTAATTAAGCCCTCTAGTAGACTTACAGAAGTTTTTCAAAAGATTCAATTTACCCTAGTCAATAGGAGATCTCCTGTTTTTATTACACATATCAGGGCTCACTCAGGTGTACCGGGACCAATGTCCCATGGAAATAACCTGGCAGACCGAGCCACAAAGTTAATAGCTGTCGCCCTATCTCCAAAGTTGACCTTGGCCAAAGATTTCCATAAAAGATTTCATGTAACCGCTGAGAATTTACGTTTGAGATTTGACATAACCAGAAAAGAGGCTAGGGATATAGTGACTCAATGTCAAAATTGTTGTTAATTCTTAGCAGTGCCTCATGTAGGAATTAATCCACGAGGAATTCGGCCACTACAGATTTGGCAAATGGATGTTACTCACATCCCATCCTTTGGCAAATTGCAATATTTACATGTTTCCATTGATACTTGTTCTGGAATTATCTTTGCTTCCCCATTGGCTGGAGAAAAGGCAGCCCATGTTATTCAACATTGCCTCGAGGCATGGAGTGCCTGGGGAAAGCCTAAAATTCTTAAAACTGACAATGGACCAGCTTACACTTTTCAGAAGTTTGGACAATTCTGCAGCCAAATGGAGGTGATCCATCTAACAGGTCTACCATACAATCCTCAAGGACAAGGCATTATAGAATGAGCTCATCGCACTCTTAAGTCCTATTTAATAAAACAAAGGGGGGGGAAGTCGAGGAAGCTCTACCCTCAGTGCCGTTTCTATAGCACTTTTCACCCTTAATTTTTAAAATCTGGACAGTCAAGGCCACACGGCAGCTGATCGTCATTGTTTAGAGCCTGACAGGCCAAAAGAGATGGTCAAATGGAAGGATGTTTTGAACGGACAATGGAAAGGCCCGGATCCTATTTTAATAAGATCCAGGGGAGCTGTTTGTGTTTTTCCACAGGAAGAAGACAATCCGTTCTGGTTTCCAGAAAGACTTACAAGAAGAATCGCGGAGCTGGAAGATGACCCCCCTACAGATTCCCTGGCTGATGGTTCCAGTCTTTACCCTTCTTCTGGGGATTTGGGTTCCTAGTATATAGGGGGAACAACGATGTGCTATACTATCTGCCTATCCAAAGCCTATGCCAATAAGACACAATTCAGTTGTTTTTTCTAAGTTTTTTACCCAGTCAGCTAATCTGTCCAGGCAATTGCCTCAGTTTCTTGCAGGAAATTGGTTGGAGGGGTTTGATGAAATTCTGGAAAAACTACGAACAGCAGTGGTGGTGATCAATTCAACATGAGTGGACCTATCACTGACTGAAGGACTCTCCTCTTGGATTTATTCAACCTTTTCCTTCTTTAAAGAACGGGTGGGAGTAGGCCTGTTTGGTACAGCCCTATACTGTGGATTAGTGTTCATGTTATGGTTGGTCTACAAACTCAAAACTAAACAGAAGCGTGACAAGGCGGTGATTGCCCAAGCATTTGCTGCTTTAGAACAAGGTTCCTCCCCTGGAGTCTGGCTATCTATGCTACGAAAGTAGCTAGCACTTGAGCCCTCAGCCGATGAACCCCACGGGTTCTATCCCATTGCATTGGGTCGGTGAGGCAAAAGCCCCACTCTCTGCACATCTCTGGGTGGAGTGTATACTGTGATATACAGGGAATGTTCCTCAGGGATAGATTCCTCGAAGGCATGTCTGGTTGCATAGAGATTGAGTTGCCAAATCCTCTCCCTGTCAAAGGCAACGGGATGGGTAGATTAAAGTACACTCATGGACTCAATGACCAGGGTGGAAATTTTTTACAATATCCCAACATTTTGCACAAGGGACTAAACCTCTACCTTCCTCTACAAGAGAGATGACTTAGAGCCTTGCCAGACAACCTTACTGTCTTATTTAATAAAACTAAAAGGGGGAGATGTAAAAAGCCACAGTGAGCGGTGACAGCATTCGCCATTACAACATGGCGCTGGCAGCTGGCACTGCAGTGGGTAAACAAGAAAATTGTGCATGTGCAAGTGGTGAAAGCTCGCCAAGTCACCGCCCAGCCCAGGGTGTCATATGGGGTTTTGATCAAGCAGCCAATCAGATATGTCCATGCCACCATAGAGTATATATAAAGCAGCGCCATCTTGGGTCTCACGCTCTTCCTCTGTTCATCGCAATAAACGCTTGCTGCAGAAGGATCCTGGTACCCGCGTGCGTTCTTGCTGGCGAGACGATTGTGCGGGGCACACAAAACCACAAAGGACAGCACATACTGGCAAGGTTGTGGAGCAAGGAAAACACTCCTCCATTACTTGTGGCTGTGTAAATTTGTACAATCACTCTAAAAATCAACTTGGTATATTCTCAGAAGTTTGGAAATAATTCTGCCTTAAAACCTAGCTATACTTCTTCTGGGTATATATTCAAAAGATGATCCAGCATCCCTCAAAGATATTTACTCTGCTGTGTTCATAGAAGCTTTATTCATAATTGCCAGAAACTGGGAACAACATACATGTCTCTGAACTAAAGAATGGATATAGAAAATGTGGTATATCTACAGAACAAAATACAACACAACCATTAAAAGCAAGGATGCCATTAATTTTACAGGCAAATACGTAGAACTAGGAAATATAATTCCCAAGAACTTTATTTTCTGAGAGAGGAGTATAGGGGAAAACTAGAAATTAGAAACTTAGATGTATTAAAGTCATGGGTCTTTGGTACAGCTGATTCTACAAAGTAGGGCTCAGCAACCGACTCCCAATGTGATAATTACAGAGCTAAGTAACAGCAAGGAACAGAAAAGGGAGACTTAATAAACTGATTCCACCTCACACCAATCAGAATGGGTAAGATCAAAAACTCAGGTAATAGTAGAAGCTGGTGAGGATGTGAAGAAAGAGGAATACTCCTCCATTGTTGGTGGAGTTGCAAGATGGTGGAACCACTTTGGAAATCAGTCTGGTGATTCCTCAGAAAATTGGACATAGCATTACCCAGCTATACCACTTCTGGGCATATACCCAGAAAATGCTCCAACATATAACAAGGACATATGTTCCACTATGTTCATACTAGCCTTTTTTATAATAGCCAGAAGCTGGAAAGAACCCAGATGTCCTTCAACAAAAGAGTGGATACTAAAAATGTGGTACTTTTACACAATGAAGTATTACTCAGCTATTAAAAACAATGAATTCGAGAAATTTTTAGGTAAATGGATGGAACTAGAAAATATCATCGTGAGTTAAGTAACCCAATCATAAAGAACACACATGGTATTCACTCACTGATTACTGAATATTAACCCAGAAGCTTGAAATACTGGATTCAAACCACAGACCACAGGAAGCTCATGAAGAAGGAAAATCAGGTGTGGGTGCTTCAGTTTTTCTTAGAAGAAGTAACAAAATACTCAATGGAGCAAATATGGAGACAAAATATGGGACAGAAACTGAAGGAGGGGCTGTCTGGAGACCATTCCATTCCACCTGGGTATCTATCTATCTCATGTGCAGCTACCAAATGTAGACACTGATGTGGATGTCAGGACGTACATTCTGCCAGGAGTCTTATATAGCTGTGTCCTAAGTGGTCTGCCAGAGCTTGACATATTCAGAGGCACATGCTCACAGCTAACCATTGAACTGATCAAGGGGTTCCCAACGGAGGAGTTAGAGTGAAGACTGAAGGAGCTGAAAGGGTTTTCGTCCCCATGAGGAGAGCAACAGTACTAACCAACCAGGAAAGGAGATCCTTAGTCCCATGAAGGCTGGACACTGGGTGTGTGTGAATCCGAGGGTGGAGAGGAAGGAGTAGGAGGGTAGGTTCTATTCTCATAGAAGTAGGAGGAGGGGTGATGGGATAGGGGATTTCTGGGAGGGGTGGAAATTGGGTAAGAGGACAATATCTGAATTGTAAATAAAATATCCAATAGAAAAGAGGGGGCCCGACCTAACTGTGTCAACACTAGGAAAAGGAAGAAAATGGTCCATTGACTTTCATGATCTCCTAAGTTCATCTTCAAGGTCATGATGTGGAATTTTGAATTAAATATAAAATAATAATAAATAAATAAGCTGTGCTGGTCATAGTGTGATCCTAGGCAACAACTGCCATGTCATTGTCTGTCTCCAGTCTGTCCAATAGGGTGGCCTGAAAAGTTGTCAGAACTCTGTTAGTAGTCTGACTCAACTTTAAGTGTCCTCAAGTGCTACTGCACTTTGGTGTTAATGCATCTTTCTCCTTTAAAATACTTTATGTTGTATGTAATTAAAGAAAAAAAAAACTAAACAACAACAAAACATGTAGCTCTATTGCCAGGGCCAGTACTCTTTTGGCTTGTATCCAAGATCACTCTCTCTCCTGTCCATGCTAATTCCTTCCCAGGAGCTCCCGCCCCTTCATGGATAGCATTGCTAAGATGCTAAGATACCAGCTGAAGCCTTTCCAAAGAACGCTGGAGCTGCTGTTCGTGATCCACTCCTGCCCTCCAAGCACCACAGATGGAAAACACTAGACAGCATTAATATTTTAAAGTAGCCAGATAACTCAATGGCTGGGTGAGGAATTTCCTGACCTAATCTTAGCCTCCGTCCGTGGTTGAGGCTACAAATTCTAAGTGCCTTGACACCTACATGGTTGCAGCTTCCTACCTGCTCCAAAGTCTCTTGGAACCCTCTCTCTAGTCATCTTCTCTTCCACCTGGGACCCACAAGTCCGATCTTTTTACTGTTTGCCCAGTAATTGGCTTCCAATTCTTTTATTGACACAATCAAGAACAAGTTAGGGAATCAATACCACACCCTACAACTTTTTTTTTGTATATTTAAAAAGCTACAGACCTTGAAATCATAATTATATGCCCCAGGTTTTTGTTGAGTTATACATTTACAACCTCTGGTGATGTAAAAGAAACCTAACTGACCACACTTTTTATTTGTCCAGATTCCTTTGCCAATAAAATATTATTTTGAGAGAAGACAGAAAATAGGGCATGAGGTAGGAGATGCTGCACAGAAAAATCTAGAGTCATGTAGGAAACCCAAACATGAGAAGGCAAGAGCAGTAAATTGTATCTCCCACCCCTGAGATATCAATGAGTCATTAGCTACTGTGATTGCTTGCTTCAGTTTTGTTTGTTTGTATGTCAAATCTTGGTTAGGCACAGGTTATACTAGCTATTATATCAAATACAACCTTCCAAAAATAATAATCCATAACGAATAATGTACTGTAATGATTGGTTAAAGCAGTGGCTGTATTACAGCATTAAGTACTCAATAAATGCTTATAACTTACAATATGTACTTTGTCTATAAAAAATTGTAGGGATTTTTTAAAAATAGATCTTAATACTATAATATTCAAATAAATGTAAATTTACACATTAATTATTGTACCATACCAATTGTTTAGTGACTTGAATGTACCCCTGGGATTTAAACAGTATAATTCCTAGAATTAGAATGTTAAGCAAAAAAAATAATTGCTTATCACTATCAACCATTATTGCCTAAATATGAGTAACACTCCTTGCATTTTTTAGCCATTTAACTAAGGCCTGAGGGAATCATGCTATGAATACAAAATCTTTGAATATAGTAGAAAAAGTGGGAGCATGCTGGCAAGAGAGATGATCCTTGGCTAATGGACCCTTGAGCTTATGTTGGATGCTGTGACTGAAGTCTAGAGTTTCAGTTTCATTTAGTGAAGAGCTTTAGATTTGAGATTCAAGAAGGACACTAAGGAAGATTTTCTTTTTGAATAAAAAGATTACTAAATTATTTTATAACCCCATAGTTAGACAGACAGACAATAGCATGATCAGGGCCCTCAGGACAATCTGAGCTAGGAAGGCTGAGGAAATACTTTAGATAATTGAATTGTCAAGGATTTCATAACAGGAGGCAAGGAAGGCAGGGAGTAAATGTAGTCACCAATAGCACTTGCTGACAACAATATTTGGGGAACATGAGAAACCTAGCTATGTATGGAGTCTGTTAGGAAGTTAGAAAGTCTCTGGATGGTTTTTAGTAGGTATCAAGTCAAGTACTATGGAAAGAGGGATAGACTGTTATGATATCACAGCCTGAGCTGCAGTCTAGTCTGGATTCTAACATTTAAGTTCCAACATGGGAAAATGGGGTAAGGACTTAGAGAAAATCACTTCCAACTTTTTAAAGGTGAAAATATGTCTATGAAATATTATGGAGCAATAAGTGAAAGATTCTAGAGGTCATAAAAGTTGATTGTTCTGCTTAAAGAAGTTACTCTCTCTCTGTCACTCTTTGTCTTTCTCTCTCTGTCTGTCTCTCTCTCTCATAAACACACCACACACACACA
>JANHMN010000009.1:16532086-16577798 GCA_030674055.1 Rhabdomys pumilio
GGAAGGGAAGGGAAGGGAAGGGAAGGGAAGGGAAGGGAAGGGAAGGGAAGGGAAGGGAAGGGAAGGGAAGGGAAGGGAAAAAGCTTTTAGCTTTGCCTCTGGTGATTTAGCATGAACCAAGTATATATTAGGCATGTGGTTAATTTTAAGTCTATTTTTCTACATTCTACATATTACAAAAATTTTCCAAAAAGAAAGATTTAAAATCAGTTTTGAAATATGTATTCCATCTTGACTGAAATTTAAATGATGATCCAACTAGAGCCCTTTGCCTAGGTTTTAGCTTGTTGCTTTGATTATTTGTTCAGTGTGAAGTGAGCAATACTGTGTGGCAGGAGGAGTTTCTGTGAAGATCCAAGGTCCTGAAGATGCCTGCCAAGGACCAGCCTCAGCTTGGTGAGGTGTTCTTAGAGAAGGGGTGTCTGGGAGCTGCAAAAAGATTCTCACAGCTAACCATTGCAGGAGCCTGATATAGCTGTCTCCTTAAAGGTCTGTCAGAGCCTGACATATACAGAGTCAAATGCTCACAACTAACCATTGAACTGACCATTGGGTTCCCAGTGGAGGAGTTAGAAAGAAGACCCAGGGAACTGAAAGCGTTTGTGGGTCCCATGGAGAGAGCAACCATACCAACCAACCAGAGCTCCCAGGGTCTAAACCACCAGTCTGGGAGCACATAGCGAGAGCTCCATGGCTCCAGCTGTATATGTATGGGAGAATGGCCTTGTCAGGCATAGGTGGAAGAAGAGGACCCTGGTCCTGTGAAGACTGAATGCCCTAGTGTGGGGGAATTCAAAAGCAGGGAACTGGGAGTGGGTGTATGGGGGGGCACAACTTCATAAGAAGCAGGAGGAGGCGGGATGGGATAAGGGGTTTCTGGGTATGTGTGGGGGAAATGGGGAAAGTGTATAAAATCCTAATATATATAAGAAGATACAATAAAAAGATATTAAAAAGTCAAACAAAGTCACACAAGCTGATAGTCTAGGTTCCAGACTCTCCCCCTCTCCTTTTCCCCTTCACCCCCCCCTCTCTCCCCTACCTTCCATCTCTCTGTCTCTCTGTCTCTCTGTCTCTCTGTCTCTGACTCTCTCTCCGTGTGTGTGTGTGTGTGTGTGTGTGTGTGTGTGTGTGTGTGTGTGTGTAGATTACAGATAAATGTTCTGCCAGGCTCTATCACTCTCCAAGACGTTTTTGAGGTATGGTTTGTTATTAAACCTGGAGGTCACAGCTTCTACAAGATTGTTTATATATCCAAAGTACATTACAACACCAGGCTTCTTTTATGGAATCTGGTACTCAGGTTACCAGGTTGGCATGGCAAGTACTTTATTGACTCAACAATTCAGCTCTTGTGTTTTTAGTTTTCCTCAGAACTACTTTCTACTTACAGCATTTTAAATATAATCCGATGCAGGTACATTCAAATGGAATTTTCACACCCAAATTTGCATTATTTGTTGATATATACTTTGTCTTTTGACTTAATTACATTTATATTTATCTATCATGATCAATGTCATACACTTCAGTTCCTGTTGTTTTCCAAGTTTTATATTTAATTATTTGTATTAATTTATTTTCCAAATATAATTACCAATATACATGTGATGCCTGGCCCATGCAGAACACAAGCTTTGAGTATTTACTACAAATTATATTGATTTGTGGATTTTCTCTCCACCATTATTCTTTTCTTTTTGTCTTTCCAAAATCCATTCATATCATAAGAAACAAACAAAAAGGCTGTCTTCTTGGGAACACTGTGTCTTAGTGTTGTTATAATTTTCTCTGTCATAATTTCCCAGCACTCTGTCTTCAAAGCACTCTCCTGACACATAGGCCATTTACTCCTTCAACACGTGTCTTCTAAACTTGAAAAATACTTTTACTGAACATTCTAATGTGCATCTCAACACATATTCTTGAGTCCAGATTCTGTTACTATTTTTTAAATCTTCTCCAAGTCTAAGCACCTGATTCAGGTAGCCTAGATAGATATACCAAGAATTTATGTCAGATAGCCTCATGCTGGTGAAGACCAACTACAGGCTAAAAATATCTGGAAATGGGGTGATGTCTATAAGAGTGCTTCCAGTATGTTTTCACTGAAACAAAGACCTAGCATTTTAAATGAGAGTGGCACCATCCTGTAAACTGGGGTTCCAGAAAAAATAAAATGAAGAAAGTAATCAGAGCCACAGAATGTTTACATTTCTGATTTTTGACAGTCCATGCAGTATGACCAGCTCTACCTCACACACCATTCACCATGTTAGTCCCATTAGAATCCTGAATCTATATTTAACATTGCTTGCACTAAATGCTTTAATCACACTTGTCATACACAAAAACTAATTTTTTTCAAAAGAAAGTATATATACATGCAAATATTTATATATATATATAAATATATATATATTTATATATATATAAATATTTGCATGCATGTGAAAAACCAAAGTTAGAAATAGGATGTCATTCACTAATTCTCCACATTATCTTTGAAACAAATTATGTCACTGAATGTAAAACTCAAGAACTGTCTAGATTGGCTGGACATTTGTTCCAGCAGTCCACTTGTTTGAACTTCCCAGACAGTACTAGGGTTATTCCTGTACTCACAATTACATATGCAAACATGCATCCATGCATGCATTACACACACACACACACACACACACACACACACACACACACGACTATAGCAGGATTTTACCAACCACATATATTTGAACTCAGATTCTCATGCTGTCACAGCAGTACTTTACCCACCAAGTCATTTCCCCAGATGGATTTATTTTTAGTAAGCAGACACTCAGCCTTTCAAAATACCTACCTGTCTAATATAAATTGAAGTATCTATTAAATGCCTCCAATCATTTCATCAATCAGCACTATTTTTTTCAGGTTCTCCTCCCTAATTTTTTAATATCATGCCCTCATTGATTCATTGAGACAATTGTAATTGTGGTTACTATATTAAAGAAGTTACTAAAAACTAGGTTCCGTGAGGTACAGAGGTGGTTAGGAGCAAAGGGGAATCAGAGTTGAGATCCAGAGTAAACATGTTATGTTCTGAAAGCACAGTGTTCATCTCTATATGCTGCAAATCGAGGATTAATGTTTCTGACTGAAAAAAAATACCATCACATTTGTTTATTCCAGAATCCTTAAAATGATTTATAAAAATGGAAGTACTTATTAAAGTATTCATTTACTTATACTTTTTACATTTATTTGTCTCTTTGGGAGAGAAACACATATGCCACTGCATGCCTGTGGAGGTCAAAGAACAGCTTGTGAAAATTATTTCTCTTCTTCCAAATTGTAGGTCTGGGGATCAAACTTGGTAGCAAATATCTTTGTCTTTTGAGCAATATAAGAGTCTGTCATTTACTTAATAAAATTGAAAGTGTTTGAAAACAGTGGTTTCTTAAATATCTAATGTCTAGTCAACAACAAGTATGCAAAAGAAAAAAGAACCCTCCCCTCCTAGTTAAGTAAACTTGTACTTATGTCTCCAAACTGCAGAGATTGCTTATAAATTAGGAACAAATAGGAGGAAATGATGAATAAATACATTATTGTCTCCAGTAATTCTGTATCTTGAGTGCATTATGTGCAGATTGGTAAAGACTGAACTACAGTCTTTCTGTCCATCTACAACTCTTCCTGTATTCAGAAAAAGAATCCTTTATTTGTAGCTCACAGAATAAGTTTATGCTCTTTCTATAGGTAAAGAATTAAAAAAATCAATCCAGAAACTGTTTAAATAATTGTGCACATACTTTAAAAACCCTGAGAATAATATTGTACTCAGTGTCTCTTACAAGGACACATCTGACATAATGTTGCTTGAGGAAGTATATTAGTTTTGTGTAAAACTGTTGTAACTTATTCTTGTGATATGCCTGACTTATCTGTATGATGTCACTCAGAGCAACAGTGACAGAAAATCTAACTGGTTTTTAATAGCATTGGTTGGACTAGAATGTGTGTTTTGAGTGGAATACTTGCCAACAACTGTAACTAGAATTTTAAAGCAGTAAATCTCTTTCTTTATAATCAATATAAAGTATTCACATTATTTCATGACTAAAGAAAGCTTTTTGTTATCAAAGAGAATTGATGACATACCCAGCAGTCACTAAGCACTAATTAGAATTATTTTATTTTGTATAGATATCAGGCTATAGTTTACACTGGACTCTACTTTCTCTCTCTCTCTCTCTCTCTCTCTCTCTCTCTCTCTCTCTCTCTCTGTGTGTGTGTGTGTGTGTCTGTGTGTCTGTGTGTTTGTGTCTGTGTGTGGGTGTCTATGTACAAATACATACATGACACTGTGTATGTGCAAATGTCAGAGGACTTGGTTTTCAGTAGTTACCTTATATTTTCTGTATGACAGAGTTTCATTACTACACACTCCAGAATATAATCCATTGATTTCAGTATAGAAGAGTTTTGTTTACAGATATGGTGTATTACTTCATCTGTGATTACTTCAGTAGTTTGGGTATAGTCTCATCTCTCTGAAACCATGACCAGTTATGTACCTATCATCAAAGATGATGGTTTTGTAATGTTGGTTTTGTTTATGAATAAAGCAAATAATACAAAGAATTTAAGACCCCATTGCTTTACCTTCCTTATCATTGGTACTAAGGAAAATGGTGCTGAAATAATCATTCATTTATTCCTGTCAAAGATTGTGTCTTTACTACCAGAAAAAAATCATAAAGTCTTCAGCTATGATCTTAATTTTTGTGTCTCTGATAAAATGCCAGCTAAACCCAACTTAGGCTAAAAAGTGATTTATTTTATGTCATTGAAGAGAGCCGCGGCGAGCAGTGACAGCATTCGTCATTTCAAGATGGCGCTGGCATCTGGTGCTCCCGCGGGTAAACAAGTAAATTGCGCATGTGCAAGTGGAGAAAGCACGCCAAGTCACTGCCCAGCCCGGGGCATCATACGGTGTTATGAGCAAGCAGCCAATCAGATATATCCACGCCACCTTAGGGTGTATATAAGCAGTGCCATTTTGGGGCTCTCTCTCTTCCTCCTTTCATCGCAATAAACGCTTGCTGCAGAAGGATCCTGATGCCCGTTTGCGTTCTTGCTGGTGAGACGATTGCGCGGGGCACAGCTGGTGCCAAAATCTGGGAACCCACCATTGCCGGAGCCGAGGAGAGGATTCAGAACTGCAGCACAAAGGTAAGCTCTGAGAGGCATGTTTGGTCTTGATTTATCTCATCCCTCTCCCCAGTTGGCAGGAGCTCTAGAAGCTTTTGCCATTGTGCTAGTGGCACTTGTTTTCTTCCTTTTGGTTTTACAGGATGAGAAATGCCACTCAACTATCGTGGCAGGCCAGGGAGTGCTAGAGGAGTTACAAGACAGCATGTCAGAAACAGAGCGGGATAAGAGATTAGGAGCTCACAAAGAAAAAAGAAAAGGCATGCCTAAGAAAAAAGACCCTTCCAAAGACGCACAGTCTGCGGAAGTGAGAGATAAAGGAAAGGACGCCCTGTGAGAGAAGTGTAAGAAAGGAGAAAAAGCCCCAGAAAGAAAACCTCTTTATCCGGTAAAGGAACTGGAGGCCTTAGGGCTTGATAGCTCTGAGTCAGAGGAACTAAGTCCCTCTGAGGAGGAAGACTTAGATGAAGAGGCAGCCTACTATGAGGAGGAAAGGTACCATCCAGATGAGTGGCCGCCGCTGCAAATTCGAAAGCAAAAGAAAACGGGAGATACGAATCACAAGGCCTCTCGGCCTGTCGCGCCCTCCCAACCTATTGGCTCCAGCGCCCATCTGCCTTATGCATACAAGTGCTGCTCAGACTCCTTCCTTACAAAGGGAGACAAAAGAAGGATGTTACAAGCCTTTCTGGTGTTTGAGGCTTCGGAAGGAGGTCCTGTCTACGCGCTGGTAGAATATACCCCTATTAAGGAGCTTGTTGAGTCAGTTAACAAATATGGAGTTGATGCTAATTTTACAGTCATGCAGCTTGAGAGACTCACCCCTCTGGCAATGACTCTGAATGATTGGCAAAATACAGTGAAAGCTTCTCTCCCTAATATGGGGCAGTACATGGAATGGAAAGCCTTGTGGCACGATGCTTCTAAAGTACAGGCAAAGGCCAAGGCTAATGTGGAAGGCAATCAAAGACAGTGGACGTTTGAATTGTTAACAGGGCAAGGACAGTTTGTTAACAATCAAATAAACTATGATTGGGGAGCATATGGCCAAATCTCCGCTGCCGCTATTAAAGCGTGGAAAGCCCTTTCAAAGAAAGGTGAGGCTGGGGGACATCTTACCAAAATCTTGCAAGGCCCCCAAGAGCCATTCTCAGACTTTGTTGCTAGGATGACAGAAGCGGCAGGCAGGATTTCTGGAGACCAGGAACGGGTTAAGCCATTGATAGAGCAATTAGTATATGAAAATGCCTCACCAGAATGCAAGACAGTTATTACCCCTAGAAGAAGCAAAGGGCTGACAGACTGGATAAAAATCTGCCAAGGACTTGGAGGCCCACTAATGCTGGCCTTGACGCAGCCATTTTGCAAAGTCAAGATCACGCAAGTCCTGGTGTACGTAAGGTCTGCTATAATTGTAGTAAGCCAGGTCATTTGAAATGAGAATGTCGTACTCCCATGTAAAAGAGAACCCCTGGGTTATGCACAAAATGCAGGAAGGGCTATCATTGGGGCAATGAATGTCGCTTGGTTAGGGACATTCAAGGAAAGATTATTCAGCATGATCCCTCCCCAGCAGGAAGAGATGAAGGCACTCCAAAAAAACGGGTATCAGGGCCCCAGGTCTCAAGGCCTGGGGTCTCAAGCCCTTTCAAAGAAAGGGACACAAAAATATGGGACACAAATTCAAAACCAGAGGATGTTTCTGGCTGTAGAGCCACAAGAGTCTCCACAGGATTGGACCTCCTTTCCACCTCCCAATTCTTACTAATGCTACATGTCAGCAAACAGCCTGTTCCAGTTGACTTTAAAGGTCCCCTGCCTGAAGCAAGTTTCAGCCTTATTTTAGGTCGCTCCTCTCTTGCCTTGAAGGGGCTTGTGGTTCATCCTGGTGTGGTTGACCAGCACTATACCGGGGAACTTCAGGTTCTCTGTTCTTGTCCACAAGGCATATTTTCTATCTCCCCTGGGGATAGGATTGGTCAATTAGTTATTCTTCCAAGTTAACATGATTGTTTCCCATCCACCGGGGTGCCTAGAGGTGCCAATGGGCTTGGTTCTTTAGGAACTGACTTTGCTCACCTGGTAGTTGATCTTAAAACTAGACCCACTTTACAATTACTGATAGAGAGGAAGAATTTTATAGGAATTTTAGACACAGAAGCTGATAAAAAATATTATTTCCTCCAACTGGTGGCCTAAGGCATGGCTTGTTACAAAATCATCCCATTCCCTACAAGGACTGGTATATGAGGCCAGCCCTGCAGTCAGTTCATGCTCCTTGACTTGACAGGCACCAGAGGGTCAAACAGGAAGTTTCATACATTATGTGCTTCCTCTCCCCGTTAATCTCTGGGGAAGAGACATCTTACAAGACTTAGGATTAACATTAACTAATGAATACTCTCAACAAGCTATTGATATTATGAAAAAGATGGGATATAAGGAAGGAAAAGGCCTTGGCAGAAAAGAACAAGGAAGGTTAAACCCAATGTCAAAAGAAACTAATACAGGAAGACAAGGTGTGGGTTTTCTCTAGTTGCCATTGAAGGTTCTATGCCCATACCCTGGCTTACAGAGGAGGCCTTGTGGGTTCCTCAATGACCCCTATCCTCTGAGAAATTGGAAGCTGCTACAAGGCTGATTGAAGATCAAGCACAGCTTTGTCATTTAGAGCATTCCACCTCTCCTTGGAATACACCTATTTTTGTCATAAAAAAAGAAATCAGGAAAATAGAGACATTTCCATGATTTAGGGGCCATTAATGCTCAGATGCGGCTGTTTGGCTCAGTGCAATGAGGCTTACCTCTGCTCTCTGCTTTACCTAAGCAATGGAGGATAATAATTATAGACATTAAGGATTGCTTTTTCTCCATTCCCCTACACCCACAAGATAGGCAAAGATTTGCATTTACCTTGCCTGCTGTTAAACACCTTGAACCAGACAGGAGATATCAGTGGAAAGTTTTGCCTCAGGGAATGGCCAATAGTCCTAACATGTGACAGCTGTATGTACAAATGGCCCTTGAGCCAGTTAGGAACCAATTTCACTACTTGTTATTGAACCTTTATAGGGATGACATTCTTATGTGCCATAAGGAGTTAGTTATTTTGCAAACCTCACACCCACTATTAATAAAAACTTTGGGACAATGGGGCCTACATATTGCCACAGAAAAGGTTCAAATTTCGGAAATCGCTCCTTCCTAGGAACAGTTATTTACCCAGAAAAAATAGTTCCTCAGAAATTAAAGATTTGCAGGGACCATTTACATACCTTAAATGATTTTCAAAAATTATTAGGTGATATAAATTGGTTAAGACCATTTTTAAAAATTCCCTCTGCTGAATTAAAACCTTTGTTTGACATTCTGGAAGGGGACACTCACCTTTCCTCACCAAGGGCTTTAACACTGGCTGCGAGCCATGTCCTACAAGTGGTGGAAAATGCCTTACAAAATGCCCAATTAAAACGTATTGATACAACCAAATCTTTTGATTTATATGTTTTTAAGACCAGACATTTACCAACTGATGTGTTATGGCAAGATGGGCTCCTACTATGGATCCATCCTAATGCATCCCCTGCAAAGGTTATTGAATGGTATCCAGATGCAGTCGCTCAGCTTGCCCTTCGTGGGCTAAAAGCAGCCATTACCCATTTTAGAAGGGATCCTAAGGTTTTAATAGTGCCATATACTGCACATCAGGTTCAAACGTTAACTGCTACCTCTGATGTTTGGGCAGAGTTGGTCACCTCCTTTAATGGTCAAGTATTTAATCACTATCCTAAACATCCCATTTTACAATTTGCCTTAACTCAAGCTATTGTGTTTCCGCACATTAAATCTCAGAAGCCACTCCCAGATGGAGTGGTTGTTTACACAGATGGGTCAAAAACAGGTGTGGGTGCCTATGTAGTTAATAATAAAGTCACAGCCAAACAATACCATGAGACCTCACCTCAAGTTGTAGAATGCTTGGTAATATTAGAGGTTCTTGAAACCTTCCCAGGTTCTTTAAATATTGTTTCAGATTCCTTTTATGTAGTAAATGCAGTTAAAGTTCTAGAAGTTGCTGGATTAATCAAGCCCTCTAGTAGACTTGTAGAAGTTTTGCAAAAGATTCAATTTACCCTAGTCAAAAGTAGATTTCCTGTTTTTATTACACACATCAGGGCTCACTCAGGTCTACTGGGACCAATGTCCTGTGGAAATGACCTGGCAGACCGAGCCACAAAGTTAATAGCTGTCGCCCTATCTTCAAAGTTGACCTTGGCCAAAGATTTCCATAAAAGATTTCATGTAACCGCTGAGACTTTACGTTGGATATTTGACATAACCAGAAAAGAGGCTAGGGATGTAGTAACTCAATGTCAAAATTGTTGTCAATTTTTGCCAGTGCCTCATGTAGGAATTAATCCACGAGGAATTTGGCCACTACAGATTTGGCAAATGGATGTTATTTACATCCCATCCTTTGGCAAATTGCAATATTTACATGTTTCCATTGACACTTGTTCTGGAATTATATTTGCTTCTCTATTGGCAGGAGAAAAGGCGGCCCATGTTATTCAGCATTGCCTCAAGGCATGGAGTGCCTGGGGAAAGCCTAAAATTCTTAAAACTGACAATGGACCAGCTTACACTTTTCAGAAGTTTGGACAATTCTGCCGCCAAATGGAGGTGACCCATCTAACGGGTCTACCATACTATCCTCAAGGACAAGGCATTATAGAATGGGCTAATTGCACTCTTAAGTCCTATTTAATAAAACAAAAGGGGGGAGTTGAGGAAGTGCCATGAGTCACCGTTTCTATAGCACTTTTTACCCTTAATTTTTTAAATCTGGACAGTCAAGGCCATATGGCAGCTGACCGTCATTGTTTAGAGCCTCACAGTCCAAAAGAGATGGTTAAATGGAAGGATGTTTTGACTGGACACTGGAAAGGCCCGGATCCTATTTTAATAAGATCCAGGGGAGCTGTTTGTGTTTTTCCACAGGAAGAAGATAATCCGTTCTGGCTACTGGAACGCCTAACACGAAGAATCTTGGAATCTCAGCTTTATCCTGCCCAGAGACATGAAGACCCTCCTGCTGACGGTGATATTCTGGCTGACACTGCTGATGGTGGGACATGCGGAGCTGAGATGGGGGATCATCCCTTTCTAGTTTTTGCTGCAGAATTGGACCCTAGAGTTCGAGGAAACGTTGAGAGATCTTCGGCTTGCTATTCTTCAGATTAATTCAACATGGGTGGACCTGTCATTGACTGAAGGACTCTCCTCCTGGATTTCTTTGGCCTTTTCCTTCTTTAAAGAATGGGTGGGAGTAGGCCTGTTTGGTACAGCCCTGTGCTGTTGATTAGTGTTCACGTTATGGTTGGTCTGCAAAACTCAAAACTCAACGGAAGCGTGACAAGGCGGTGTTTGCCCAAGCATTTGCTACTTTAGAACAAGGTTCCTCCCCTAGAGTCTGGCTGTCCATGCTACGAAAGTAGCTAGTGCTTGAGCCCTCAGCCAATGCTCCCCATGGGTTCCATCCCATTGCACTGGGTTGGTGAGGCAAAAGCCCCACTCTCTGCACGTCTCTGGGTGGAGTGTATACTGTGATATACAGGGGATGTTCCTCAGGGATAGATTCCTCGAAGGCATGTCTGGTTGCATAGAGGTCAAGTTGCCAAATCCTCTCCCTGTCAAAGGCAACAGGATGGGTAGATTTAAGTACACTCATGGACTCAACGACCAGGGTGGAAATTCTTTACAATATCCCAACATTTTGCATAAGGGACTAGACCTCTACCTTCCTCTACAAGAGAGATGACTTAGAGCCTTGCCAAAGAACATTATGGTCTCATTTAATTAAATAACAAGGGGGAGATGTAGAGAGCCACGGCGAGCGGTGACAGCATTCGCCATTACAAGATGGCGATGGCATCCGGTGCTCCCACGGGTAAACAAGTAAATTGCACATGTGAAAGTGGTGAAAGCACGCCAAGTCACTGCCCAGCCCAGGGCATCATACAGGGTTATGAGCAATCAGCCAATCAGATATGTCCACACCACCCTAGGGTGTATATAAGCAGTGCCATTTTGGGGCTCTCTCTCTTCCTCCTTTCATCACAAAAAAAGCTTGCTGCAGAAGGATCTTGGTGCCCGCATGCATTCTTGCTGGCGAGATGATTGTGCGGGGCACATATCATAATTCCAATTTGAAGTTCATAATAGTGGGGAAAGTAAGAGAAGTCCAAAATGCACAGTCCCATCAAATCCAGTAAACAACAGAAAGTTATGAACTTGTGCACACTCACTTGTTTATATACACCTTGATTTTCCTGGTCTTCAATAGTTTGGGACTTTTTACTGAGGGAATTGTGGTTCCCACAGTGGGCCTTGACTTTGAATATCAGTTGACTTAATAAAACAACTCAGAACACACACATTCACAGACTAACCCAACATAGGCAATACCTCATTGAGAATTTTTTTCCTAGGAGATTCTAGGCTATGTCATATTGTTTAAGGTAATTATCACACAGAAGTTTTCAGTTAGTAATCTTTAAGGCATTATTTAAGGAACATACATGTAAATGTCAAATGAGAACTTGAAATAAGTTATAGAAAGAAGAAAGTATAATGCCTTAAAAATACAAAACAAAAGGAATGTTCTAGACTAGGTATAGTAGTTATCATTAATATTTTTGTCAATTAGATACAAGCTAGTGTTATATGGAAAGAGAAAAGGTCAATAGAGAGACAAAATTCCTCATGTGACTTACCTGTAAACAAGCCTGTTGTGCATATTTAAAATTGATGATTGATATGAAAAGCAGTCCACTATAGGTTTTTCCTTTCCTGACGATGTGGTCCTGGTTGGTATACAAAAACTGGTTGAGCAAACCATACCATATGGTACAGATCAGTAAACAGCATTCCTCTTGAGTTCCTACTTTTGCTCACTTGCTTTGCTTGAGAATCTGATATACCTCAGTTATGGCCTTTGATCAAGATGTATAAGCCAAATAAACCCTTTTCTATTCTAGTTTGCTTTCACTAGTGTTTTATTGCAGAAATAGAAATCAAACTTTAACATTAGAGTACATAAACTGTTTTAAAAAATGAGGATAAAGAATTCAGAATTAGTTCACTCAATGGAGTGAAATAGGAGTCATTTTACATACATTTACCATGGGAGGTAAGAGGAAGGAAGAGAGACTCTACAGAATTTTCAGAGACACCAACATATCTGAAGTGTATATGTGATTATGTGTGTCTGTTTGTGTGTGTGTGTGTCCGTGCATATGCGTGTGCGTGTGCATGTGTGTGTTTAGGAAGATGGACTAGAGGTGGAAGCCATAAAACTTTGCATTTTAAAAAATCTCTCTGGAATAAAGAGAGATACCTCAGTTTGTAAACTCAAGAATGCAAGTTTCTATCCTCAGAACCCATGGTGAAGATGGTGGCCAATGTTTATAATTCTGAGATGAGAAAGCAGAGAAAGTCAGGTTTCTGAGGCTAAACTGGTCAGTCATTCTGAAAAAATGAAGTCTCTAGAAACAAGGTAGTTGTCTCCTGAGGAACAACAATCATATTTGACCTCAAAACTTCACACACATGTATATGCATTTAGGTCCACATATGCATAATTAGGTGATTTGTCTCACATAAATAAGGACATACACACACACACACACACATACACACACACATACACACACACTAACACACACAGAGAGACACACAAAACATGACTAAAAACAAAAGGCCACGCACTGTATACTGTATTACTGAGTTCAGAAATAACAGAGAAGGGGGGATTGTACATGAGCTAATGGGTTATCTTTTGGTGGAAGTTCTACTTCTGGACAACTAATATAGTTTCAGTTCAGCAAGTATCACAGGAGATGTGTGTGCTCCTATATTTTATTGTGCAGATACAATTTCTGAAAATATATTTGGCTTTTCTTTCTTTAAGGTACATTAAATGCCTCTTCAGAAAAAAGTGAAGTAATTTTCTCAATTGCTGTTTAGACATATAACATTTGTAAAAGTGTTTCCAGGCTGCCATTTCTGAAGAATCCACATCACACTTTCCTGCTCTTTATTCTCATGAAAACAGAGGTGTCTATCTATCCATACTAATGTTAGATTGATGTTACAATCTCTAACTTTGTGCCTGAATCCAGAGTACAGCCTTCTCCATTTACTAGTTTTTCCAAAATTCATACCTCACACAAAGTCCAATTTTCAAATTTGCATTCGTAGGGTACTAACAAAAATAATAAGTAATAAAAGTAGAAGAATTATATAATGTACTATAATAAAAGTAATTAACATATGGATTACTTTCCTATTTAATATATTTAAATATGCCTTTCATTTAATGTTTTGGCAGCTTAAACGTCTACACTGACATGCTAATATTTCCTACTAAAAATAATCTCAAAAGTTTTCTGTAAATATTAGTAATGAGACTTTACTCAGCTGTAAGGAGGATTGAAATCATAAAAATTTTAGAAAAATGGTGGATCAGGAGAGTGTTACATTCATGAAAATAACACAGAATCAAAATGATAAAACCATGTTTCTTTTTCATATACTGATTCTTGATACATACATATATACATACATATACATATACATACATATATTCTTGATACACACACACACACACACACACACACATATATATATATATATTCCAAACTATATACTCACTCCAATATGTGTGTGCGTATTTGTGTGTGTGTGTGTTAACTTAGGTTAGCTACTAAAACACCAACCTTAAAAAGAGGAAAGAGATCCTGAGTAAGAGGGAAGAAAATAGGACATGGAAGAAATGTAAAAATAGAAAGGAATTTAGGGAAGATGGAAGGTGGAAGGCAGGTTGTAGAGAAAGTGGGAGGAAAATAAAGAAAAACAATTGTATTTCAAGTACTATAATGAAATCCTAAATTTAACCTAATAAATGTACTTAACTAAAAAAAAGAATTTTAAAAAATAAAATGGAATATAGTTAAAAAAAAAAAACCACATAATAGTAAAATTGGATAGGGCAAACTGATGGAACCACACTATCCAAGAAAAGACACAAGAATCACAGACCCACTGTTTATATCTTCAAGAATTCCATAAGAAACACTGAAACTCAAAGGCAATATATATATGAAAAAGTCCTGTTGAAGACTTAGGTAACACTTTGTGCATGTTTCTTCTATCTTTATAAGTTCGTATGAGATATTCTCAGTTAATTTAGAGGCCCTTGTACTCCTGGTGTCATCCATAACCACATACTCATTTTTTTTTGTTTTGTATTGGATAGCTTATGTATTTACATTTCAAATATTATTCCCTTTCCTGTTTCACCTCCAGAAACCACCTATCCCATCCCTCTTTTCCCTAGTAAAATGAGAGTGTTTCCCCATCCACCCAGTTCCACCTCATCACCCTGGCATTCCCTACATTTTGGAACCTAGTCTTCACAGGACCAAGGGCTTCTTCTCCCATTGATGCCAGGCAAGGTCAAACTCTGCTACATATGCAGCTGGAGACATGAGTCCCTTTGTGTGTACCCTTTGGTTGGTGGTGTATTTTCTGTATCTATTCTTCTATTGAAGGACATATAGGTTCTGTCCAGCTTCGGTTTATTAAAATTAAGGCTGCTATGAACATAATGAACCATGAGTTTTTGTTATATGTTAGAACAACTTCTGTGTATATGCCTAGGAGTGGTATAGCTGGATCCTCAGGTATTACTATGTCCAATTTTCTGAGGAACCACAAAACTGATTTCTAGAGTGGATATACCAGCTTGCAATCCCACCAACACTGGAAGAATGTTCCTCTTTCTCCACATCCTCAACAGCATCTGCAATTACCTGAGTTTTTGATCTTAGCCATTCTGACTTGTGCAAAGTGGAATCTCAAGGTTGTTTTGATTTGCATTTTCCTGATGACTAAAGATGTTGAATATTTATTTAAATGTCTCTCGGCCATTCGATAGTCCTTAATTGAGAATTTTTTGTTTAACTCTGTGGCTCCTTTTTAAATTGGGTTATTTGATTTTTTGAAATTTAAATTCTTGAGTTCATTCTATATATTGGATAGTAGCCCTCTATCAGATGTAGGATTGGTAAAAATCTTTTTCTGACCTGTTGGATGTAATTTTTTCCTATTGACAGTGTCCTTTGCCTTACAGAAGCTCTGCAATTTTATGAGCTCCCGTTTGTCAATTCTTGATCTTAGAGCATAACTCATTGGTGTTCTGTTCAGGACATTTTCCCCTATGCCCACATGTTTGAGGATCTTCCTCTTTTTATCTTCTATTAGATTCACTGTATCTGGTTTTATGTGGAGACCCCTGATCCACTTAGGCTTAAGTCTTGTACAAGGAGGTAAGAATGGATAGAAATTCTTCTACATGATGACCTCAAGGTGAACCAGGATCATTTGTTGAAAATGCTGTCTTTTTCCCACTGAATGGTATTAACTCCTCTGTCAAAGATCAAGTGACCATAGGTGTGTGGCTTCATTTCTGTGTCTTCAGTTCTATTTCATTGATCTACCTGCTTGTCTCTGTACCAAAACCATGAAATTCTTATCACTATTTCTCTATAATACAACTTGAGTCAGAGATGGTGATTCCACCAAATGTTGTTTTATTGTTGAGAATAGCTTTTGCTATCATGGTTTTTAGGTTATTATAAATGAATTTACAAATTGCTCTTTCTAACTCTATGAAGAAATGAGTTGGAATTTTGATGAAGGATGAATTGAATCTGTAGATTGCTTTTGGCCATTTTTACTATAATAATCCTGCCAACCCATGAGCATGGGAGCTCTTTCCATCTTCTGAGATCTTCAGTTTCTGTCTTCAGAGACTTGAAGTTCTTGTCATACAGATCTTTCACTTGCTTGGTTCAATTCATACCAAGGTATTTTATATTATTTGTGACTATTGCGAAGGGTGTCATTTCCCTAATTTCTTTCTCAGCCTGTTTATCCATTGAGTAGAGGAAGGCTACTGATTTTATTTTATTTTTTAGTTTATTTTACATCCAGCTACATTGCTTAAGTTATTTATCAGGTTTAGGAGTTCTTTGGTGGAAGGTTTAGGAACACTTAAGTATAATATCATATCATCTGCAAATAGTGATATTTTGCCTTCCTTTTTTCCTATTTGTATCACTCTGACTTCCAAAGACTGGTCTTCAATAATGACAAAAACAACAGAAATCCCACATACAAGTAGAAACTGAACAATGTTCTATTCAATGATGACTAGGTCAAGGAAGAAATAAAGAAAGAAATTAAAGACTTTTTAGAATTTAATGAAAATGAAGGTTCGTCATACAAAAACTTATGAGAAACAATGAAGGCAGTGCTAAGAAGAAAACTCATAGCTCTAAGTGCCCACAAAAAGAAATTGGAGAGAGCATACACTAGGAATTTGTCAGAACACCTGAAAGCTGTAGAACAAAAAAAACAAAAAAACAAAAAAACAAAACAAAACAAAAAAAAAAACAAAAAAAAAAACAAAAAAAACCAAACAAACAAACAAAAAAAGCAAATACACCCAAGAAGAGTAGATGGCAGGAAATAATCAAACTCAGGGTTGAAATCAACCAAGTAGAAATAAAAAGAATTATACAAAGTATCAACAAACCCAGGAGCTGGTTCTTTGAGAAAATCAACAAAATAGATAATCCTTTAGCCAGACAAACCAGAGGGCACGGAAGCAGTATCCAAATTAATAAAAATCACAACTGAAAAGAGAGACATAACTACAGAAACTGAGAAAATTCAAAAAATCATCGGATCCTACTACAAAAGCCTATACTCAACAAAATTGAAAAATATGGATAAAATGGACAATTTTCTAGACAGATACCAGGTACCAGAGTTAAATAAGGAGCAGATCAATCATCTAAACAATCCCATAACCCCTAAAGAAATAGAAACAATCATGAAATTCCCTTCACCAAAAAAATCCCAGGACTAGATGTTTATAGTGAAAAATTCCATCAGACATTTCAAGAAGACCTAATACCAATTCTCTTCTAACTATTCCACAAAATAGAAACAGAAGAAACACTACCCAATTCATTCTATGAAGCCACAATTATGCTCATACCTAAACCATACAAAGATACAACAAAGAAAGAAAACTTCAGGCCAATCTCCCTTAGGAATGTCAATGCAAAAATATTCAGTAAAATTCTCTCAAATGGAATCCAACTACACATCAAAACAACCATCCATCATCATCAAGTAGGGTTTATTCCAGAAATGCAGGGATGGTTCAATATATGGAAATCCACCAATACAATCCACTATATAAACAAACTCAATACAAATCAAAACAAAACACATCATCATCTCACTAACTACTGAGAATGCATTTGATAAAATTTAACATCCTTTCATGATAAAATAGTTGGAAAGATCAGGAATTCAAGGCCCATACCTAAACATAATAAAAGCAATATACAGCAAGCCTGTAGACAACATTTAACTAAATGGAGACAAATTTGAAGCAATCCCACTAAAATCAGGGACTAGACACAACCACCCACTCTCTACCTATCTATTCTATAAAGTACTGGAAGTCCTAGACATACAAGTAATTTTAAGAAGTTTACTCCCCTTATCCAAAAGGTAGGATAGATGTTTTTATTTGCTTGATGTGTAATTGTTGTCATCATTTATGATACTTTGTTATTTGTCTTGTTCAAAGAAGAAAGAATACAAAGTTTAAATTAGGCATATTTCTTCTAAATTTTATTTAATCTTTCTCTTTTATATAATAGTGCAGATTTTATATATACATATATATATATATGTATGTATATATATATATGTATTTATATATATATATATGTATGTATGTATATATATGTATGTATATATATA
This sequence comes from Rhabdomys pumilio, assembly GCA_030674055.1. Taxonomy (NCBI): domain Eukaryota; kingdom Metazoa; phylum Chordata; class Mammalia; order Rodentia; family Muridae; genus Rhabdomys; species Rhabdomys pumilio. The sequence continues at coordinate 16,550,189 of JANHMN010000009.1, forward strand.
TGTATATATATATGAAAATAGAATAAAATAAATAGAATAGAATAAAATAGTCTTAAATATTTTACTTTGCCATTTATTACTCTATATTAATAGAAATTTAATCTCATTTTGTTTAACTGTTATATACATTTTTATATTTGTTTATCTATTGCATATAGAAAATGTATAATGTTATATTATTTGTTAACGACTATATATTGATAGACATTAAGGTTGTTTTTTTAATATTTGATGTATTGTATGAAGCAGCATATTTAAATATAATGTAATATGCTAGTTTTATGACTCTCATAATAAATTCTATTGTATGTAGATACTTAATGTTAGAGAAAAAGAGATTTTTTTGATGATTTTCAAATAAAACGGTAGTCAGGAAGTAGAAATTTCTGGTTTCTATTAAAAACTCAGTTGTGTCATGTGATGTTTTTATGGAAGCTGTCTTACAAAAGGGCATGTATGTTTAGCTGAAAACAGACACATGACAAGGTATATGATATTTAGAAAGAATATAGACAATACCCCATAAAAGGTGGGCGAAAACTAATGCATTGATTTACTATGCAACACTTTTCTTCTGTCTTCACTGGTCTTCACTTTGTACAAAGAAATGCACCCAAAGTACTACTCATGGTATTTCAACTGCTTTTATGGACTCATGCTGGTTCAGGAGAACCATGCTGTTTTTGTTGTTTTGAACAACCAATCCTGACCTGATACTTGTTTGTATTTGCTACTGGAGTGGACAACTGGAATATTGACAATGAAGAGTGGCATTGCCCAAAAGAATTTCCACTAAACAATTTACAACTCTCATCTTATTCTTTTTTTTTTTCCTACCTTTGGTCAATAGGCTAAAAGGGACTTTGAAGCATTTAAGAATGTTAAATTATGTACATTTTGAAAATTTTAAGCCTAAAGTTTTTAGTATAGGAAAATAGTATACAGGCTTACAAAAGAAAAATATATACACCACTCCAGTGACAAAACCTTTGATTCACCATGCTGTTTTATCTACAAAATATGATAGGATAATTTTGTCACAAAGCTGAAAGATATAACCAATCAATAACTCTTTTGAATTAAGGCCAAACTCACCAAGATGGGATCAATTTTTATACCTTTTGCTTCATCAAGAACCAAAGACTAAATAGTTGGGAGACCTAGAGCAGAATCAAATAATGCTAGTGTCACAAAAGGGGGGGGGGGATAATAAAATGATTCTTAATTGTATTAAAAGAGGAGGGAGAAAGAGTGTATGTAAGAGGTACAGGATCTTTTGACCTCCTTTTTTTCTCTAATTGCTGTGGCTAGAACTTTCAGTATTAGATTGAATAGATAGGGAGAGAATGGCATCCTTGTCTAGTCTCTAATTTTAGTGGAATTGTTCAAGATTCTCTCCATTTAGTTTGATGTAATAGTTGGCTACTAGTATGTTATGTATTACTTTTACTATGGTTAAATATGGGTTTGGAATTCTCTTCATCTTTTCAAGACTTTTCAAATGAAGGGGTGTTGAACTTTGGCAAATGCTTTCTCAGCAACTGATGAGATGATTGTGTTGTTTTTTTTTTCTTTGAGTTTGTTTATATAGTAAATTACATTACCAAATTTCTGTATATTGAAAAAATCCTGCATCCCCAGGATGAAGCCTACTTGATGGTGGCAAATGATCATTTTGATGTGTTCTTCGATTCTGATTGCATAAATTTGTTGAATATTTTTGCATCAATATTCATAAGGGAAATTGGTCTGAAGTTCTCTTTCTTTGTTGAGTCTTTGGTTTAGGTATCAGCATAACTGTGGCTTCCTAGAACAAATTAGGTAATGATATTTCTGTTTATGTTTTGTGAAATAGTTTAAAGAGTATGTATATTAGGTCTTCTTTGAAGGTCAGATAGAATTCTGCACTAAGACCACTTGGTCCTTGGTTTGTTGTTGCTGTTGTTGCTGTTGGGAGACTTTTAATGACCGCTTCTATTTCTTTAGGGGTTATGGTACTGTTTAGATGGTTCATCTGATACTGATTTAACATTGGTACCTGGTATCTATAAAGAAAATTATACATTTTATCCAGATTTTTCAACTTTGTTGACTGTAGGCTTTTGTACTGGTGTCTGATGATTTTTTAAATTTTTTCAATTTCTGTTGTTATGCTCAACATTTCATTTCTGATTTTATTAATTTGGATACTGTCTCTGTGCCCTCTGTGCTAAGGGTTTAATCTATACTGTTAATATTCTCAAAGAACCAGCTCCTGGTTTTGTTTATTTAGTTCTCTTTCTTATTACTTGGTTGATTTTAGCCCTGAGTTTGACTATTTCTTGCTGTCTAATTCCTCTTTGGTGCAAGTGATTCTTTTTGTTCTAGAGCTTCCAAATGTGCTCTTAAGCTCCTAGTGTATAATCTCTACAATTTCTTTATGTGGGCACTCAGAGCTATGAAAGGAAGAAGTCAAAATATCGCTATTGCAGCTGATATAATTGTATACATATGTGACCCCAAAAATTCTTCCAGAAAGATCCTATAGCTGATAAACAACTTCAGCAAAGTGGCTGGATATAAAATTAACTAAAAAAAAAAAATGAGTAGGTTCACTCTACTTAATGAATAATGGGCTGAGAACGAAATTAGGGAAATGACACCACTAACAAATGCCATAAATGTAAAATATCATGCTATAATAAAGTAAGTAAATTCTAATAAAGTAAGTAAAAAATCTGTATGACAATAACTGTAATATTCTGTAGAATAAAATTGAAGAAGACCTCATAAGATGGAAAGACAGCCCATGTAATGTTTTGGCAGGATTAACAAACTAAAAATGGCCATCTTGGCAAAAGTAATCTACAGATTCAATTCAATCACCATCAAAATACTAACTCAATTCTTCATAAAGATAGAAAGAACAATTTGCAAATTCATTTGGAATAATAAAAACAAAAAACCAGGATAGTGAAGACTATTTTCAACAATAAAAGAAATTCTGGGGCAATTACCATCCCTGACCACAAGCTATACTACAGAGCAATAGTGATGGTATTGGTGCAGAGACAGGCAGGAAAATCATTGGAATAGAACTGAAGATCCAGAAGTGAACCCACACACTTATAGTCACTTGATCTTTGACTAAAGAACTAAAAATGTGCAGTGGAAAAAGATCAGCATTTTCAAAAATTGGTGTTGGAGGTCACCATGTAGAAGAATGTAAAATGAATCCATTCTTAACCCCTTGTACAAAGCTCAAGTCCAAGTAGATCGAGAATCTCTACATAAAACCAAATACACTGAAACCAATAGAGGAAAAAGTGAGAAACAGCTTTCAACACATGGGCACTGGGGAAATTTTCCTGAACAGAACAACAATGGCTTATGTTCTAAGACAGAAAATTGACAAATGGGACCTCATAAAATTGAAAAGTTTCTATAAGGCAAAGGACACTGACAATAGGGCAAAATGGCAACAAATGGATTTGGAAAAGATCTTTACGAATCCAACGTCCAATAAAAGGCATATATCCATTATACAAAAAGAACTCAAGAAATTAAACTCCAGACAAACAAATATCTCTATTAAAAAATGAGGCACAGAGCTAAAAAAAAATTCTCAGCTGAGAAAACTCAAATGGCCAAGAAGCACCTAAAGAAGTGTACAATATCCTTAGTTATCAGGAAAATGCAAATTAAAACAAACCTGAGATCCCACCTCACACCAGTGAGAATGGCTAAGATAAAAACCTCAGGTGACTGCAGATGCTGGTCAGAATGTAGAGAAAGAGGAACACTCCTCCATTGTCAGTGGGATTTCAAGATGGTGCAACCACTCTGGAAATCAGTCTGGTGGTTTGTCAGAAAGTTGGACATAGCATTGCCTGAGAACCAAGCTATACCACTCCTAGGCATATACCCAGAAGATGCTCCAACATATAACAAGGACATACACTCTACTATGTTCATACCAGCCTTATTTATATAATAGCCAGAAGCTGGATAGAACCCAGATGTCCTTCAACAGGGGAATGGATACAGAAAATGTAGTACATTGACACAATGGAGTATGACTCAGCTATTAAAAACATTGAATTTATGAAATTCTTAGGCAAATGGATGGAACTAGAAAATATTATCCTGAGTGAGGTAGTCTAATCACAAAAGAACACACATGGTATGTATTCACTAATAATTGGATATTAGCCCAAAAGTTTGCCATACCCAAGATACAACTCACAGACCACAGGAAGCTCATGAAGAATGAAGACCAAAGTGTGAATGCTTCAGTCCTTTTTAGAAAGAGTGAAAAATACTCATGGGAGCAAATGTGGAGACAAAGTGTGGCACAGAAACTGAGAAACATCCAGAGACTGCTCCACCTGGGTATTCATCCCATGTTTAGTCACCAAAAGTAGATACTCATGTGGATGCCAGGAAGTACATGCTGACAGGAGCCTAATATAACTGTCTCCTTAGAGGTTTGCCAGAGCCTGACATATTGATAGGTGGATGCTCACAGCCAACCATTGAACTGATAATGGGGTTCCCATTGGAGAAATTAGAGAGAAGATTGGAGGAGGTGAAGGTATTTGTGGCTCCATGGGGAGAGCAACAGTACCAGCCACCCTTCCAGGGTCAAAACCCCCAGCCTGGGAGCACATATGGAGGGACCCATGGCTCCAGCTGTATATGATTGGGAAGATGGTCTTGTTTGGCATAGGTAGTAGAGGAGGTCCTTAGTCCTGTGAAGACTGGGGCATCCAGTCTTCACAGAACTAAGGATAACATTTAAGCCAGTCCCAATTAAATGCTGTTGTTTTCGGGGTTGTCTTATACTAGCTTATAGGTTCAGTGGTTCAGTACATTATAATCAAAGCAGGAACATGGCAGCATTAAGGCTAGCATGGTACAGAAGAAACTGAGAGCTCTACATCATCATCTGCATCATCTGAAGGCTGCTAGCAGAATACTGGCTCCCAGACAGCTAGAACAAGTGTATTAAAGCCCTCTTTGTCAAGGCCACACCTATTTTAACAAGGCCACACCTTCCAGCAATGCCACTACCTGGGCCAAGCATATACAAACCATCAATTTTACCATCTCCATCTTGTTTGCATTAGTAGATAATGTTGGTGTCTCTGGAATTAGTGTTCTCTTTACCATAATGAAAGCTTCCAATTAATTATTTCTATACTCTGTATTCATCTGCTTTTGGATATTTTTATTAATTTCTCCCAAGTAGTTACAACAAAGTCTTTGCCAATCTTCATTGATTATCCATATATCAATAATTTCAGCATTAGTAAGAGGTACTATATTATCTACTGAATTTTTTCCTGAAAATTGGCCTAATCTCATTCTAGCTTTTATAATTAATTCATATATATGATATATATATATATATATATATATATATATATATATATTCAATTTTTTACTCCATATATAGGTTAAGAAAAATTAATCTACAATACCATCTTTCCTTTGAATAATGAGCTCAGTAGAAAAATGGTTTGAAGGTAAAATGATCGAGTTTAATTGCTATAAAGTACATTCATTCTATAATTAAAGATTACTGTATTATCTGAAAAAGTAAGAAAGACAGAGAGGGATGATGAGGTAAAGGAAAATGGCAATGGTAGAGGAGCAGCAAGGAGGACAGAGAGGAAATCATAGGAAGAGTTAAAGGAGAGTGAGGAGGAAAAGAGTGGGAAGATACAAGGGGGAGGGAGGAAAATGACAAAAACAGAAAGATGTGGGAAGATATAAGGGGGAGGGATGAAAATGACAAAAACAGTGAGAAAGAGAAGGACAAGTAGGAGGGAGTCATGATTGAGAGAAAGATTAAGGAGGTAAATATGATCACAGCTTGTTAAGAATTACAGTTATTTTTTAAATAAAAAAAACTGACTATTATTTGACTGTTATTTGTTAGCCCTATAGCTTTCAACTTTAAATTTATTTTCCTGATTGACTTCATATCATGAGGACCCTAGAACACAGGGCTTATTTTTTTCTAGCAAACAATTGCCTGTTTCTTGTTAAACTGTTACAGTTTTAAGAGTTATAGTTCATCATACTGGAGAACCCTAGGAAACAATTGTCCACAACATAAACTCAGAAAGCCAAAGTTAAATTATTTTCCACCAACATGATAAATACCTCCTCAGTTCTCAGTCATTGGAAGATTAAAGTGAGACATTTATTCTACTGGCTATTGGCTTCACTGTAGGGCACCTGAAATTCTCAGACAGGCTCACAATGTCAGTGACAGTGATATGTTTGTGTCTTTAAATACATACCATTGTGAATGCCAAGTTACAAAGATAAATTGTTCTGAGGAATAATAATAGGAGACTTTTTGCTCCAGAAATGAATGGGTTCTGATGGATCATTTCCCAGGATCCCAGGAGAAAGGCAACTTTTTATCCTAGGTTACTTCCCTTCCAATACTGATTTTCCCAGCTCAGTGCAGTAGTGCTATTCGTTCCTCTTTTTCAGCTGTCTGCTTTTAACATGACAGCCTATGCATTCGCTCTTTTCTTTCTTTCTTTCTTTCTTTCTTTCTTTCTTTCTTTCTTTTTTCTTTTTTCTTTTTTTTTTCTGAGACAGGGCTTCCCTGTGTAGCCCTGGTTGTCCTGGAACTCACTCTGTAGACCAGGCTGGCTTCAAACCCAGATATCTGCCTGCCTCTGCCTCCCAAGCACTGGGATTAAAGGTGTGTGCCACCACTGCCAGGCCTATGCATTCATTCTTACACTTAATGATTATAGCCCGAGAGCCACTCTCTGCTCTCTTTTGCATGATGCCTACCAATGCAAATCACTTTTGCCTGTTTCCTAAACATAATCCTTTCAAAGAGAGTATCTCTGTGTATGAATTGTGCACCTGTGTGCATGTGAGAGAGGAAGACAGATGTTGATGTAGAATATCATCCTGGATTGTTTTCTAAATTTCTTTGAGACATTGTTTTCCATTGGCATGGGGCTTGCAATTTCAGCCAGGCTGGCGGTCCAGTGTCTTCAGACACCATCATTTCCCATCACTATTGCTCATATTTCATGCATGTAAGAAAAACCTGCTTTAAAGTGATTGCTGCGGATCTGAATTCAGGTCGTTATGCTTGTGTAACAACATTTTCATAGTTACCAAAACCTTCCCATAACTATCTCTCAAAATTGTTATATGTCACATCATTAAAGGAGTCAATTAATTTAAAACTATTTTCAAAATGGTAAAAAAAAAAATGAAAACTTGTTAAATGGTACCCTGTCAGTATGTCTACACACATTCTTATTTCTGAGGTCAACAGCCTCAAAACGCAATATTACATGTCTAACAGACCCACCATCTAATTCTATTTTACCTTCTCTCTTTGTCTCCTTAGGCTTCGTACAAAATCTCTACAATCTCTCTACTTGAAAAGGTTTCTCCGACCTCTCTCACAAAATGAAATATGTTACTTTATAATTCAGATTGAAAGTCTTAGAATATTTAATATGTAGGAAAAAAAAATCTCACAGAGATTGGCTTTATTTATTTAGAAATATCTTCAACAGCTAATATGCATTTACAAATTACTGTTTAACAACAGAACATTCATTCACATATTAAATAACCAAATTCCAGTACTATATAGATCAATTTCTTAAGTGCAATAAACTTCTATGAATGCAAAAATATTACAGTGATTAATTTAAAATGATTTAAAAATTAATTAAATAATTAAAAGTTTCATAATGTTTAATGACAAAAGAAGCAAGAATATTGGAGTAATTCTAGATGTTAATATATTTGTAGTCAAACAAGTTATAAGATATGCTAACTTATAAGACTTATTGTTTATTCTTTTACTCTAGTTGTTATACCATATAGATATATTTCATAAGAACTTTGTAAATTAAGTAAGTTTTCTAGTATTTAGAATTGAAAAATCTCAGATTTCCTGGATTGTGGCTTTAGGGGCTACAGGTACATAGTACCACAGTGTCAACTTTAACTTGTAAGAATTAACATGTGACATAAATTTTTTGAATATAATTTTTCCAATTTTTTTTTGACATGGAACCAAATGCAAGCAAAGTAAGAATTCCAACCAACTGAAAATTGTCTAGAATAGCAAAGGAAGCCTGCAACACAATGAAAAGCAAACTTTAAAATAGGAAAAACAACTTCTAAAGTACCTGTCTGATAAGAAGATAAGAACAAAGATGATCAACAAACAAAATACCAAAAGCCAAGAAGAGATATTTCTCTACAGACAAATTGCCAAGTTGGCAAAAATTTGGGAAAGGATAACTCAACATTACTGATCATGAAGTAAATTAGGGTTTACACTAGTGATGCCTGCATTAAAGAATGATAGATACGTAAGTAGAATTGAAATAAAATTACAGATATGGATGAGTTTTTGTAGATTCTTTGGCAAAGATTCCTGAAAGGCCAAATCCTCCACTACAACCTCACTCAAGAGAAATATGACGGTTAAAAATTTATTAAGTGTCACAGTATGGAGTCATAGGGAAACAATTCTTAGATATCCAAGTTAGATATGAAAATGTTTTTTATGTTGAGAAAAGTAAAGAGAAAGGTAAAAAAAATTCTTGATAGAGTCTGAGTATTCTATATTCTGATTATGCCATTCTGAATGCAAATAAAATTATTAAATATTTTACAACCTTTCTTTTAGAGCAACAAGCAGATTTTCATCATGGGAGATTAAAACACAATAAAGTTTTCACAAACATGAACTACACTGTCAGATACCTAGTTTGGCCTAGAAAGTACAAACAAGACACTAGATGAAATTGACAAAGTAGAAAATAAACAGGCCATCCAAGAGACAATGAGAAAGAAATATTGCAGTGTTATTCAAGTACAGAATTAGAAAAAGAGGTTTAAAACCATCCATAGGATTTCATTTGGAATTTCCATCGGGTATTTGTTGTTGAAATTGGAAATGATGTCCAAAATACTCGATTGATAGGAGATTAGTGTTTGCCTTATTTCAAAATGACTTGAGCAATGATCCACCTTCATTTCACTGAAGTACCTTCATTAGCTAGCTGCATTTCAGCTCTTCATTGCAGAAATAGTCTTTTAAATTAGGTTTTGCTTCTAAGTTATGTTGTAGGAAAATAAAATGTACTGAAGCCAGCTTTGTCCATATTGGTTTGATTTAATAGAATCCACAGTTATTTGTGCAGATAGAGAAGGGATTCCAAGATATTTATTGAAGTCATAATTCAGCAGGTTTTCTTATGTCTTGTATATCTTATTTCTGTTGTAAAAATACTATTTTCACCAGTGATTGAGAATAATCTGCCTGTTCTACTATTAAATGCCATTTTTTTAGAGAGATATAACCTATGACCACTTGAACCTTCAAGAAGCCCCATAAAAAATTACAGGAACATTCAATCAAGGCAGGAAGAAGGTTCCTATAATTCATCTCTGATAGATTTTGGAACAGAGAACTTCTGAGTCCACCTCTCTCAAAAGAATAGCTCTAAGCCCATAACCATACAGATGACTCTGGTTAAACTTAGTAAACCCTACAAGGAAAGTAATATATATGAAGATTTGTAGGAGGGGATGATTTCAGGTGTTGAGGTGTAGTGAAACTGAGAGTGGTCAGCATGCCCATGGTATCAGGGTGCAAAATTATAAAATAAACAAATAAATGCAGAATCTACATGCAAAAGTATCAGAAAACAACTTTAAATGTTGGAAATATAGTTTATTACTGTATTTTTTCAAATGGGAATCCTCATGAGAACATTCTATGAAATAAATAACAAAGTCAAACATGATTTTTAAAATAGTTTGAAATTTCAAAATTGCTAAAATCCCATTCACAATTTCTAAAAGTGCTTAAAAAGTAAATGTATTGCATCCATGCAGTTAAAAACGTACAATTAATGCCGTGCGGTGGTGGCACATACCTTTAATCCTAGCACTTGGGAGGCAGAGGCAAGCAAATTTCTGAGTTCGAGGCCAGCCTGGTCTACAGAGTGAGTTCCAGGACAGCCAAGGCTATACAGAGAAACCCTACCTTGAAAAACAAAACAAACAAACAAACAAACAAACAAACAAAACTATACAATTAAACATACAAGATAAATGGATAAATACATGTTTCCAGTTTCCCATGGAAGTTTCATTGAACAGTAAACAAATATGTGATCATCTCTGTGAATGACTCTGTAACACCCAACTCACTGGTAAAAGAAATCTCAATCCCATTTTGTGTCTTTGCAATTGGTGGAACAATCTGAGAGACTACCATTGTCCTAACTGGAGAGCTGCTGGCATAAATAATATACTTTCTGATTTCTAGAAGACATAGGGTTATAGTCAAATAAAGAGTTTCAATTAGTTTAATATATCTCTTAGTCAAATGTGGGGCACCTTTACGATCTACACCACATAACAGAGAAAAAATTATTTAACAAGAAAACCTCATTTTATTGGTGAAGGGCTGTATTTCAGAATCAATGACAATTTGTGTAGACATTTGATAAAACATAACAAAACACATGGTTGTCTTAACACCTTTTTGTTTATTCAAAAATATCTCTTAACTTTATTCAATCACTCACAATTAAATTGATCATATTGTTGATCCTGTCCTTTCTCAAGAACATCTAGTAAACACCCATGAAAAAGATGATCTGCTCTCTTACGTAGAACACAGTCACACTATTTAATAGTACTAAAGCTTTCCATGGAGAAGGTGTTGGGCAATATATTCTTTTAGTAACATTTGATCAAAAGCTCACATAATTCTCTGAGTGGAGATGATTTTATCCCCATTTGAAGAATCACAGAAAAAAAAAACAAAGCAAATATGAATAAAAAGATTAAAACCACTACATGGAATTCATAAAATTTGTTTCCTTTTGATAATGAGTACTTTTTTATTTTTACTACTTTTTCTAGGTAGTCAAGGGTAACCTTGAACATGAGATCCTTCTCTGCCTTAAGCACTCTTGGAACAGAGGTGTCACCAAGCTAAGCTTACGTGTCTCCTGGGCTCAAAGCCAGGGCTTCAGATCTATCAGGCAATTGCTCCACCAATGGAACTACATTCCTAATCCATTTCATGCTAGAACATGGATAAAACTACACAGGGAACACTGAAACATTCAAGGTGATTCTTGCAAAACTGGAAAGCAGGTTGACGAAATGACCAAAGTAGTTACGTATGTGCTGGAGTACATTTGTGTGTGTGAATGAGTTACCTAGTGCTAATTTAAACTTATTTAGCAGGAGTTGTTTGTTAAATTATAATTATTTCCAGAACCAATTCAACATAGCTAGATCTTATTGAGATTATAACAAATGCAAGTAGAAATATGGTACATGAGATACTTTTCTCATTGTCAGCAGAAAAAAAACTGAAAAGAAACAACTTGTATAAAACACCTATGTCATCTGATCCTTCCCCCCACCCCAGGTCTTAGGGACCATCAGCTAGAAGGGTTAAAAGGACTATACAACTATAAGATTGGGGAGAGCCAGGGCAAACAATGTTTTCTGGGTATGCCATGGCTTCTGTACTCATGAAAACCCAGAAGATGGTGTCTGAGTAAGATCTGGACAAGATTAACCCACTCAAAGTTCCAACAGGAATGGGTGACAAGCTTATTGGCTTCTACTCTTATGCTTAGGACCTACTGAGACTAGGTGGCTGTGTGTTATGAAAGTCACTTTTCTCTAAGGGTATAGCTCTTAGTAGATGAACCTTTCCCTGGTGAATGTCCCAACCATATGAATGTATGGTAAACACACTTTGAGCTGGCAAGCTATAAACAATCTTAAAATAAAAGCATACAGTAATTAAAGAGCTGGATATGGAAAGAAGGGTAAATTTATAAGGAGTTAATGGAAATGGTAGTGGTGAAAATGAACAAAGTAGGATGTATATATTTATGAAATTCTCAAATACTTAATAAAACACAGTATATGAAAAATCAGTTCCACATAAATGAGAAAGATTTTATTTCAGTTTCTAATATCTAGTATAAATTGTGGTAGGAAAAGCATGGCAGCAGAAGCAGGTGACAGCTCATTACCATTGCATCTGAAGTCAGGAACTGAAGAATGAACCTGAGTATGGATGTCCTCCAAAACTCTACTGTCCAGCACTGTTATGCTCTTCCTAAAATGAAGCTTCACTTCTTAACATTCCCACAGACTTCTCAAAGAGAGTCATCAGCTAAAGTGCTAAAACATAGGAGCCTATAGCAAAATTTTTCACTGGAAACCACCATACCTGAAAAATATTAACTTTGAAGTAAAATGTCAAAACTCACACCCATTCATATTTACCATGCTTATGTTGTACCTTTCCATATCAACAGTAACGACGGGGATTCCCTATGCTTCCTAGACCTCTGTTGAGGAGTGTAACATTTATATTCCTAGAGTCTTCCGGCATTATTTTACCTTCTGTAGTCTACCCTCATATTTTCATCACCGTTTGTGCTATTCAATAAAGCCATATGATATACAAAATTGTATGCAATATGTGAGTAGAAAGCATATCACTTGCCGTAAGACTAATGTGCTCAACTGATCATCTGCCTTGTTTGAGTTTTACACTACCAACTGGCTTTATGCAAAGAGATTCTACTAATGATCAAAGCCAATATTTTACCTGCATTATTTTGTTTTCATACGGATTCAGCTATTGTATCAATAGTGTTTTGTTTTAATGTTAAAACTTAATTACACATTTTCAAATCATTGATAATATAAAAGTTTTCTTGCTTGTTAAAGCAGCAGATAGGAGTATTTTCAAAGGTTGATTTCCACTGTGTGTATAAGGTTGTTTGTATTTTGTGAAGTTTCAAGTTATAGGTGTACTGGAAGGTATTTTATTACTTTGTGTTTTGAGAATTCTGAATATTATAATATACCCCATTAGAATCAATGTACTGTATCATTACACATTGCAGATAAACTCACATCTCTAATGTAAGAGGAGTTATAAAACTGAAATAGAATAACATTTTTCCCATTTCTCTAGTGCTTTATGAACTTCATTTACTGAAAAACATAAAATGGTCAGTAAATATTTACTAGCACTTTGAAAGCCTCTGAAGACAAACTGAGTTGTACAGTATAGCTGGCTTTCTATAAAAAACATTGTTTCAAAAAGAACTCTGGCTTTTATTTTATTTTATCTTATTTTTAAATTTCAGTTTACATGCTTTTCTGTGCAAATCTACTTAAATCTGGTAGGAGACATTTTCAGTTTTTATTAAAATAGATTGTCTTTACTACTGACAAACATTCACATGGACTTGTTAATTTTTAGTTGTTTTATCAGAACGTTTATGATGCTTTATTAATTAATTTTGGTATGCATATGTATATATACATATATATACATATATATATGTATACAGATTTTATTTAATATAGTTATGTGTAAGACACCATTGGGTCTTACTCAAATGCTCTGAACTTTATATGATGAGGCAGATTTTTCACACTGAAAGAAGAGCTTTCAGATTAGTCTAATTCTGGCAGGTATTAGTTCTAGTGATCATTGTTTCTTCCTCTTGAATGCTAGGATGATAGACATGTCACCATGCCTCTTTTGAGTTTGGTGAGTTCTAGTGCATATATTTACATTCAGCTGTAATTGAAGAGCTGAAGATAAGTGTGTCTTGAAACAATTATCTCTAAATCATCAATTGTCTATCCAGAAGATGTATAACAGAATTTCCCATTAACCAATCTAGTGTGGACATTTTTAAATTGATGTTCTTTCTTTCAAAATAATTCTACCTTGTGTCACCTTGAAATAAAAAAAAAAAAGCTGTATAGACATGGTTCCTATTAATTTGTCTAGTGATTGTCCCTAAAGTATCAATGTCCCTATACCCAAGTGCTTAGCCTAGGATGTTCCTGCACCCATGTGTTCAAGAGATGGATGACCCTACACCCATGTTCTTTAGGAAGTGATAGTCATATACCCATGCAGTCTAGTAGTAGATGACCTTAAACCTTTGTCCTCAAACAGTTCATGGTCCTACACCCATGTACACACGTGAAGCGCTAAGAATACATTCACTGGGTTCTTTTGAGGAAATAGAAAGAACAGCACATGAAGTTGTAAAGAGGCTATGGAAGAGACCTGAAAGTGTGATAAATATGATTAAAAACACATTGTATATACACATAAAATTACAATTACCAAAGAATAAATATTTAAAAATATTACCAAGTGGGGTTTATTACATTTATTAAGCTATAATCTCTTCTGTGATTGTGTCTATATCAGAGTTTCTACAAGATAAACCAATGTTTGGCTGGGCAAATATAAGACCTCAAACTAATTAGACAGCTAATCTAACCAAATTTGTGGTTCCTGAAGAATAACTCAAAACTTTCTTTCATCCAACATTACAATAGATGTTTATTATATCAAATTTATGTATATATATTTATAAACATATACTTTTATATACAGTATAATACTAGCACATATGACTTTAGTACTGCTTCTGGCTGAATGGATATAGCTATATAACTTTAATTAAACTCAATAGCATATAATTTACTAATTTGAAAACCTACATCTAACATTTTTCAGTAAGGACCAAACACTTAGAAAGCACTGCCATAAATAATACTGGATCAACAAGTAAGAACAGTTAGGGACCCAGTGTTGTCATAGAAAGTATACTAGTTACTCTAAAACATTTATAAAGGCTTTCTACCATTTCAAAATAATTTGAATACATTATTTTATTTTGCCCACTAAATTATTCCATGATAGTTTTTCAGCCCATTACTATTTTATGAAGAAATATGAATAAAAATGTTTTGTTATATTTTTATAGGCCTCTATGAATAATAAAATAAATTCATAGAATATTTTTGAAATGTATTCAATATGAAAGCTTTTTACACAGAATTTATTTAAATGCACAAAGTAGATAAAATGAAGACAAACATCTTTGTTCATGCCTAGGAAGGATCAGGAAAGGTCTCTAGTCATTACTTTCCTGTCCTCCTCCAATTTCACATTGGTATGCATCCGTAACAACTGCTCTAATAGCCCACATGAAGCTTTACTTCTTTTAAAATTTTTTATTTTGATTGTTTCATCATTAATTCACCCAAAAGTAATCAGTTTCATGGTAGCATTTTACACATATTGTGATATTTTAAAATGTATTATCTTTCCCACAGGCTCATATATTTAAACACTTATGAGAGTATATAAAATTTTTAAACATGGGAGAGCATTGCTAGTGGAATTACATGATTTGGGAAAAAGTGCTTTGAAAGTGCAGTCTCACACCAGCTGCAACTAACTTTCTGCTTTTTGTGTGTTTAGTTAAAATTACTTCTCAGCCTCTTCCTTTGTGTTGCCATGCCTGCCTACTTTTATGGGCATCTGGCTCTCTGGAAATGAAGCTCTTCGTTAAGTTGATTTAATCATGTTATTTTATTACAGGAATAACGTAACTAATACCCATAATTTGTTTATGTAGACCCTCCTCACCCAGAGTTCTGTCCCATCCCCCGTATTTGGAGTAGGGACTAAGGACTTTAAAGTAACACAAAAGTTCTTTTTCAACCACTCATCACATCCAGTGGTTCTTTTTTTACTTTCATGCTACAAATATTCTGATTCCTTCTCTTCTTTCTCAGTAACTTTTCACCTCTTACCTTCCACCTTCTAGTTTCATAACATACCCTCATTAGTAATATATATATATATATATATATATATATATATATATATATATATTTTCTCTGCATATATGTTTAAATATACACATACACACACAAATATGCACTCTTTCTATTGTGACATTTTTGTCATTTATAAAATATACTTTTTCATATTTTTGTAATCATGTGAAAAACTCTGTGACTTACAGTAACTCAATTAATAAATTAATTGATGAAAATTTTTTCAATTTGAAAGTGGTGAGTTAATATTAGCCTATAGATGAATTTACTTAATGCTCTTAGTCCCACTCAATAACTTGAGAAGTAAGGAGGTAGAACTTCTTGATTAGGCCACTTCACAAACTTGAAAAGGAGAATAATACATCAAGTCCTGCAGGTCTCGAACCTGTTGAGTAGGAATTGTAGTAGGGTTGGTTCATAAAAGTTTGCAGCAAGTGAATGTGTCCCACTGAGATTAGACCAAACACAGCTCTGTTGTGGAAAGATTTTCTCTAGCTTCAAACATTCTACCCACAAAATAGGTCCTTAAGCTTGGCAGTTTCTTAGTTAACAGAGAGAGGAGAAAGACATAGGAGACTTTGAAAGTAAACAATATAAGGCAAAACCAAGTTTCTGAACCTAACAAAATACAGATATTCTCTTCTCAATGTTATAGAAGCAGTAAACAAGTTCTACGTAAAGAAATTCTCCAACTGGTTATATAGCCCTGTGTGTATGTCATATAGAGAGCTCTAGAGTCAATTTTTGTGTTTGTAACACTTGATTATATCTCTGCAAGTAATTCAAATCAATGTATTGGTTTGCTAATTAGACTTTGTTATAATCACTCTTTTTTTCTGTCTCTTCTTCCCTATAATGGATGAGTAGATATTTGTGTTACTTCTCTATAGGAACATTTTACATGATATATTCTCACTTGATATTCCAGTCAATCTAGATTAATTTCCTGTTCTAAAATGATTCAAGATGATTTTAGCTCTTGCATATTGAGGATGTATTGAGAAACACATGTTGTACAAAAACAGGAATCTCATACTTTTAAGTCAGGTCTTCATTAGGACTAACTACATTCACTCAGTGTCCTCAGCAGAGTGCAGGAGGAACATTGGGTGCCAATAATGTTATGTGCAACTTTTGGACAGGAGTTCTCCACATGTCTCCAGTAGTCTTAAGGTGTGAGTTCCTTTCATTCTCTTTCTGCTTCTTGTTATTTCATTGTGTGATCATGAAAGAGCTTTCTTACTTTTTTCTTTCCTTTTTAATTTTCAGTTGTACACTCATCATTCAGTCACAAAATTTCCAAGAAGGGTGTGGTGAAGTAAAGATAATTTTCTAGCATTTGTATGAATTCTCTTTTCTAGTTCAATCACTGATTGGCTACCAGTTTTCTGGGTTTTAAAACAAGATATTCTAGAGCACTGGAAGGAGTTCATGAGTAGATCTGTATTGATATTAATACCCTGAAGTGTTATTTTGCTAAATATCTAGTCATTTATCTTCTACATATTTAATCTCAGTCTTCATTTTCTATAATCACTGCATATTTGTATCAGAACTATTCATCAAAAAAGAGTTTACTTAATGAAATTCACAATGAAGAATATTTACTAAAAATAAAACATTCTTATTAAATAAATTGACATTGAAGGTATATTTTTGATGTAGCATACATATACAATGGAATGTTTTTGATCGTAAAGGAGAATCAAAATCCTATTGTTTACTGAAAATGAATGCAACTGGGAGAATCATATTAAACGAATTATAGAAAATTGTAGAAAAACAAATATATTTTCATTTATTTTTATAAATATTAATCTTAATTTTGTGTTCCTTCTTGTGTGACTGCATATATAATTTTTTGTAACAACCAGAAAAACTACATAATAGTGAGTCACTCAACATGAGTGCTATGAAATGAACTTGGGTCGGTGAGAAAAGCAGCAAGTAATCTGCTAACTCAACTTTCTAGACCTTTGCTTTCATTTGTGGTTACTAGATTTTGCATAATTGCACAAACTCAAGTACAAATCTATAATGAAAATGGAAATTAAGTTGTCTGAGACAAGGATAGAATACCAAGAGAAGAATTAAAGGAATAGAAGAAAACAAAAGAAAATATATATTCAATATTCAGTATAGATACCTTTAGCACTTAAAGATGGAGATAAAATATTAAAATTGTCTGTAACTTTCTATGTGACGTTATTTACAAACAACTGCAGTATTCCACAGAGGCTGGAGACAGTAGATCTTCCTGTAGCTGAGGATAAAGATAGCTGAAATATTCCAAACATGGGTTATGAAAACAAAGCTGAGATCCTCTGCAAGAGCACTATATGTTTTTAGCCACAAAGCCATCTATCCAGTCTCAAAATTAAAAAAAAAAAATAATTAAAAAGAAGCATTTTCAATTTATGTATTATTTTAAAATAGAAAATACAAAAAAGGATTTTAGCATTATATTTGCTGAGTGCCTGACAAAATATTAATACATTTGGAGCACTGGATAGGTTTTAAATTTCAAAGTAATACCAGATGGCAGAGTGGGTGGAAATATTCCCTGGTAACCTGTCAGCTTGATAGTCACTTCTTTAATTGTATTAATCTATTTTAAGGGGCTTTGCTTGTACATGACATAGTGTCTAAGGCAACAAAAGTAGTAGCATTTTTCTTACATGAACTTAAAAATTTGACTCCACGTTAAGAATTGGAAATTTTTTCTTACACACTAGAGATAATATGCTTTGAATACAATTTTCAATAACCTACTTTCTTCAACAAGGCTTTATCTCTTAATGGTTGTTTCATCTTCCTAGCCATCACTGTTATCTGTAGACCATTGATAAAAGATGTGAGATTACAATGTCTTCTGCTGGTATATAAAGAATAAGGAGCCATCACACATTGATGATGAGATTGTGGGGTGGATGCTCTTTTGGAAATAGACCATCTTTCAGACGGTTAAACTGAGTCACTAGGCTACCCACAATGCGTCCATAGTCACATCCTCCCTGTAATTATCCACATGAACTGATTCCTAAACAGACTTTCAAAGCCATATTCCTTACTCTTCCAAATAGAAACTACTCAGCTATTTATTGATGAAGGAATACCTAGATACGTAAGTATAGGTTATTCATGTATTAGTTGCTTATATTTTTATATTAATCATGAAAGTTATACTGTATTATTACTATTACTTAATTCTGTCACCAGATTTTACTATTTCCTTCAAATATTTAGCATACAAAATCATATATCTGAAATAATATAATATTTTTAAAGAGTTATTTCATTTCTTGTTTTATTCTGACTAGAATTCACTATGTAAAACAGGCTGTATTGACAGTTCTAACATTGTTTTGATCATACAAAGAAATTAACAGACCATGAACTGTGATAGTAACTGTCTGTGCCAATTCATATAATATTTTAGAAAGCTTTTTTCAAGTATCAGTGAACTGGTGAGATATTTGTCAAATTAGTTTGCTGTGCTCATTGACATTATTAAATTATTTTGTTCCTTATTCTGCAAATATTATCATTCATATAATTTAATATGCTTATGCAAGAAATACATGCCACTGAGGAAAAGATAGAGATAGTTATTATTTGTGATTCTTTATAGGACACTGGATTTGTTTTGTTTGTATTTGTCATTAATTTTGAAGCAATATTCCAGAAAATATTTACCTATAAATTTATTTTCTTAGGTTATCCTTTGGTCTTTGTGGGTTTTTTTTTTTATGTCCATGAATAGTAACAGTATATTAATTGGGAAAGTATTTATTTTTCTTTGACATGTTTATGGTTGTGGAGCTATACTGAAGCCCTTTCTCATGCAAGGTAGGAGTTCTTATTATGAAATACATTCCAAATGCCGTGCCAATATTTTGAAATCTTTAGAATTGATTAATTCAATCTAGGCAATTGCACCAATGAGACTGAATAAGTCTAGATATTAGTTTTTGTTGTGCCATATTTTTAAATGCTACTTTATTTCTTATTTTTTAGGTTATATTCAAATTTCATATTGCAGTTTGTATTCAGGTTTTATAGCTTCTACCAATGGAAGACTCTTTTTACATTTAATTTATGTAAGTTTTAAATTTCCATGTGCACTATTCTATTAAAATACTGAATATTTATCTGTGTCAATGAAAAATATTCCAAATTTATTTATGATTTTTAAATTGATATTTCTTTTCTTTTCTCTAAGAATTTCATTTTTCTTTTCTATCCTTAGTTATTGAGACTCTGATTAAACTTTGTTAGCTTTGTTGAACTGCCTTTTGCTCTACACATTTCCTGGAGTATATGTAATCTCTTGGAAATTTTAATTTCCTTGAGAAGATCTGAAGATAATTTGTGTGATATTTACTCTTCTTTTAGATAACATATTTTAAGCTATGTAACTTTTTTTCTAGGTTGGTATAACATCAAAACTAATGGATTCTATGATGTACAGTTTAAATATTCTAGGTTAATGAAAAAGAAGAGAAATAAGAGATTTGCTTTATATTTGTGCACATATAATTACTAAAATACTCCTGCTCATGAGAGTTATGGACTTCATTTCTGCACTATTGAAGGCAAAATTCTTTAAATGGCTGAAGAACAGAAACTTTCATTCCTGATATGCATGGGACATTAATTTAGTGTCATCTTGATTAGATTATTATTGTCCGTCAACCTTAGTTACATGACACTGTAAAGTTAAATGACCTGATAACAGAATGCATATATTTCAGACACACTCTTCCTTGCCATCTTTGTACAGACTTCAAGTATGCTGATAGTTGATAGTTTTAATAAACCTAGGCAGTATGGCAACCTGGTGATATTCACTATATCATGGAAGTCAGTACACTAGTAGAACTCTTTCTCCTTTTTCAAGAATACAATAAGGCCAAGAGTGCATAGAGGGGTAGGTGTAAAATGCAAAGTAGTTTGCTTTGTGCACTTTTGAATCACTAATACTGAGAGAATTTTTTAGTTTTTATTTTGACTTTTCTGTAATTGGAGTCATAAATTTTGGCTGTAAAAATATAGTCTTTAAATTTGTATCTTTATAATTCACAATGATGGGTTAAGAAAGTTGTAAGTAATGTTCTCCACATACACCTTATGGTTATATTTCTAGTTTCTAAATGCACAGAGGAAGCAACTACCCATCAACAGGTAGAATTCTCACATAGGCTCTCTGAGATAGGAAGTGAAGAATATTATCATTGTCTCACAAAGGAAAGAAGTTGAATACATTGCAATGGAATTACAATGATAAACAGAAAATTAATAAATACAGGGCTGGTGCTTCCCAACTCCTCATAATTCCACTTTTCTCTCTGATCAATCAATGACTATGGGTTTGAGAAATGAAAAAGTTCATTGAAACCATAACCAGGGAGCAAAACCAACTGACTGCTACAATGGATGTGGTTTTCTAGTGTGGATGAATTCTATTTCTTCTTGATAGGTAGCTATTGTTTCTTTCCTCTTACTTTTGAATGAAGGCCACTGGAAGCAGCTTGATTCTAGCTGTAATGAATTTAAAATATACTTTAAGATCAGTTTGATGTATTATATGTTAATTTTATATCAATTTTAAAAATTAGAATTTGAAAACCTGGGCAAATAATTCAATTAGAAAAGTTCAAATGAGGATCTTGAATGGCTGAGAAGAACTTAAAGAAATATTTCACATCCTTAGTCATCAGAGAAATTCAAATCAAAACGACACTGAGATTCCAATTTATACCAATCTGAAGAGTTTGGATAAAAAAAAATTCCACAGGTAACAGTAGATGCTAGAGAGGATGTGGAGAAAGAGGAACACTGCTCCATTGCTGGTAGGGCTGCAAGTTGGTAAAAACCACTTTGAAAACCAATCTGGCATTTCCATAGGAAATTGGAAATAGTTCTACCTGAAGACCCAGCTATACTACGCCAGGGCATATAGCCAAAACATGCTCTAATATATAACAAAGACACCTGCTCCACTATGTTCAGAGTAGGCTTATTTATAATAGCCAGAAGTTAGAAACAACTCAGATGTACATCAACAGAAGAATTGATACAGAAAATGTGGGACATTGACACAATGGAATACTACTCAGATATTAAAAACATAGACTTCATAAAATTCACAGGCATATGAATGTAATAAGAAAATGTCATTCTGAATGATGATACTAAGACACAAAAAACACACATGGTATGTACTCACTAATAAGTGGATATTAGCCTAAAGCTCAGAATACCCATGATAGAACCTATAAGTCATATGTAGCTTAAGAAGAAGGAACACCAAAGTATTTTCAATCCTCCATAAAACATGGAATCAAACAATCACAAGAGTTAGAGGGAAGAAGAAACCTGGGAGGGAGAGAGGAGGAGAAAGGGGGAAAGGGGGTCAGTATCAAGTGTATAGAGGGTCAGTTAATTGAATAGAAACAGGTAGTAGTGAAGGATGGGGAATTATGGGTTGCCATTACAACCTCCAAAATTCCAGGGAAGCAAGACATTCTCAAGACCAAAAATGATACCTTTATCTGAAATACTGAACAAAAGGTACATACAACCTGTAGAGACTACCTCCAGTAGATTGGCAAGACCCCCAGTTGAGGGATGGGGGCAGCTATGCAACTCAAAACTGTTAACCCAGAAATGTTCATGTTCAAAGGAAAGACAGGCTCAAAAACTGGAACAAAGACTGAAGGAAAGGCCATCCAGATACTGTCCCAGCTAGGGATACATCCCATCTGCAGACACCAAACCCCCACACTATTGCTGATGCCAAGAAATGCTTTCTGTCAGAACCCTGGTATGGCTGTTCCCTGAGAACTTCTTCCAGCACCTGAAAAATTCAAATAGAGATACTTACAGTTAATCATCAGAGTGAAATGGAAGAGTTAAGGGAAGAAATGAAGCATCTGAAGGGGATTGCAATCCATAGGAAGAACAATATCAACTAACTGGACCACTCAGAGCTCCCAGGTACTAAATCACCAACCAAAGCTATCCATGGCTCCAGATAAATATGTAGCAGAGAATGGCCTTATCTGATATCAGCTGGAGGGGATACAATTGGTCCTGTGGAGGATTGATCCACCAGCAATAGATAGTTTGCTAGAGCAGTGAGGTAGGCATAGGTTACTAAGTGGAAGAGCACCCTCATAGAGTTAAAAGGGAGGGGATAGAGGGAGGATATAATGGGGGTCTGTGAAGGGGTAAACAGGAAGGGGGATATCATTTGAAATGAAAACAATTAAAATGATTAATTAAAAAAGAAAGAAAGAAAGAAAGAAAGAAAGAAAGAAAGAAAGAAAGAAAAGTTCTTGCCTGTACTCAGAATATGTATGGTGTCCTCACATCAGAAGATGAGATTGTGCTTCTCCTAGGATGGTTTTAGATCTTAATAAGGCACATTCTTGTAGGGCAGCAGGCTGTGAGAAGCAGCTGGGTGTTTGGTTCAACATGAGTTTCGAACCCTGGAACCTTTGTTGGACGACAGGAGTTCAGCTATGCTCCCAGGCCTTGGTTCTTTTCACTTAGCTTCAGTCCTCCAATAACCCCTCCCACAGAGAGGTTAATGACCTTCAGTCATGAGGAAAGGTCCCTCAGGCTCTCTCACATTCAGATGAGGTATCTCCAAGTCCTCAGGACAAGCCAACAGACATTATCTGCTGTCAGACCCTAACCCACCCCAAAACTGTATATAAGGGCTATATTTAGGGAAAATAAAAGGTGTGTGCTCAAGAATAGTTCTGGTGTCCGAGAGTTTTTGTCACAAGAGCTGTAACACTTGGAGAAGAGCTCCGCTCTCCCAGAACCTGCCTCCTTGCCAGCTAGCCAGCTCCTTATCGGCCCAGCCCAGGCCTGGACCAGCTCAGTGCAGAGAGACAGGGGCAACATCTGGGAGCGACAGGTCAGTGACAGGGCTCCAAAGGCAGCTGCAGGGGCAGGCAATCTCCCCTCCTGTCCACACTCTGTGTCCTTTGGCCTCGACCTCCCTCATCAGGCTGGTCCAGAGACCTACAGACAGTAGAGATGCAGGCCGGAGGCAGTGCGGAGACAGTAGCAAGCCCTCCCTGCTCTCACCCTGTCCCCAGTCGTGAGATCATTGTGGGACACCCTCCAGAACAAGGGACCCACACATTCACCAGTAATTATGCAGGTTTGCAAAGTATTTTGCCCAAATTCAGCCCATCCTCATACCTAGTAATCTGTTTTAAACAGGCATCTTGAATAAGGCAGTGATGTATGCTGAGGCTCTAGAATCATTGAACAATGGGAAAGTATATTCTTAAGAGGAAACACTGTGAAGACTGAAAAAAGTAATGCCATCCTTCCTAGTTTTTCAGGGCCACACACAACATTAAGGTCTGAAAAAATATCTAGGATGTGAAGTGCCCTTAAACATGTCCTGATATGTTCTCATGGTCACTAAATCTGGGCTACACACTTCACATTCACTGAGAACAAATATTTACATAATTAGAAAAAGAATCTGTTTATTAGACATTGACATTTTCCCAGATGATCAGATAGATATGTGACTGAGTTTTAAAAATATGGGTTTGAGACTGAGACTAGAGAGAAGGTTCAGTCTGTAAGGGTACTTGCTGCACAAGCATGAGTATTTGAATTTTAATGCCCAACAATGGGTAAGTATGTATGTGGCTTTGGATATCTTTAACAACAAGACTAAAGAGAATAGAAAAAGAGTGGATGAATTTTAAGGCCGGTTGGCCACCCACCTTTTCCTTGTTCAATGAGAGATAATATCTAAAGGCATTAAAAAAAAGTGATAAAGCAGAACATGTAATATCTTGACTGTATACCTATGTCCTTGATGTTCATGAACATGAACATATATGCATTTCCCCCCTCTCACCCCCCGCACACATGCACACACACACACACACAGAGAGAGAGAGAGACAGAGAGACAGAGAGACAGAGAGATAGACAGAGACAAAGATATATATATATATATATATATATATATATATATATATATATATATATTCCCACACTATTGGGAAGATTTCTGCAGATCAATGAAGATGTCCTGTCTTATGATGATGCTAAATAGAAAAATAAATGTTTTTTTTTTAAAGTTCTTAATGATGGATGATTCTATACCAAAAAATATCAAGGCATGTTTGTTTCTCAAGAGGTTCTACCAGCACCTGACAAATACAGATGCAAATACTCAAAGCTAACCATTGCACTGAACGAAGTGGCCACAAACCAGGGGATGAACTGAAAGAGCTGAGGGGGATTGTAATCCAACACAAACTACATCAACTAACTAGACCAACCAGAGCTCTCAGAAACTAAACTACCAACCAAAGAGTACATATGGAGGGAGCCAGGGAGCCAGATACATATGTAGCAGAGGATGGCCTTATCTGACATCAATTGGAGGGAAGACCCTTGGTCCTATGGAGGCTTTATGCCTCAACAGAGGGGAATCCTAGAGTGGTGAGGTGGGAGTGAGTGAGTGAGTGGGTGTAGGAGTACCCACGTAGAGGAAAAAGGGAAGGAGAGGAAGGATAGAATGGGGAATTTGTAGAGGGATGATCTGGAAATTGGATATTATTTGAAAATGTAAAGGAATAAAATGATTAATAAAAAAAGTATTTCTAAAATTATATAGTAATGATTAAGCCCCTTATAATAGAACTGTTATTAAACCTGTTTCTCATAGGGAAAACTGCAATTAGAACTCTGGCAGTCTTCAAGTGTCACAAGATAATTGCTTATGAAATAGAAAACAGGCATTTACTACTTAAAATGCTCTCTATGTTGTTGTAAAACAGTTAAACTAAGGTCATTAAAGGAAACTAATGATTTATTGTAGGTACAAGAACAGAAAATAAAATTATGACTGAGTTTATCTATATAAACCTTCTATGATAACTTAGTCACAAGATTTATGATTTTTAACTTCCCATGATCTTGTAGAGCTAGTGACAGTTAATAAATGTCTAGCTAGATAACTAGTATTACTGAAAACATATGTCATTATCTATGATGTAAACTTATTCAATTTATAATTAGAATTTTTGACAAACAAAAAACCTGATGCTTGGAAAAACCAACTGAACTATTCCACTTGAAAAGATACAAAAAATTAAGAATGATTGCATTACATGGCACTATTATATCATACCTGGATAAGATAACAATATTAAGAGAAGGTATGAGGAGAGCAGAGTAGAATAACTTCAAAATTAAGAGAGCAATTTAGAAATTATGAGAACATGTAGTCTGATAGGTTTTATTGCTTTTACTTTCCCTTAGAAATAAAGAGGATATTAGAGTAGAAGCAGGAGTAGAGAACAATATGGAGAATGCAGAGAGAAAAAGAAACAAAGGAGAAGCTGCAGAGAGAGCCGGAATAGTAGGCAGACTTCTCCTTATAATGGGACAGAATAGTTTCTTCTTAACTCAGGGCAGGTTTAGTCTTATTAAAGAAGACAAAGCTTTCAGCTTTCTTCTTACAGACTTGTGTTTAATTCATTTAGCAATAAAAGGGTAAAGATTTTTTCTTTTTTCACCCAGAATGAGTGAGTACTTTCTGCACTGGCATTTGGGCTTTTGCTCCATAAGTATATCTAAGTATGAATGTGTGTGAGTGTGAGTGTGTGTGTGTGTGTGTGTGTGTGTGTGTGTGTGTGTGTGTGTGTATAAGTATGTAATTATGAGTTAAGTAAGTGGCTGACCCAACTGGAAGGCATGAAGTTATATTAGCATGTGTGCATAAATTTGTATATGAATGTATGTGAGTTTATGTATATTTGCTTGTGTAAATTTTTTTCTTATGTATGTGTCTCTCTCCTACTAATTCAATAAAAGTTTATTGCTCCAAACTTTCCTAATTCAATAAAAGTTTATTGCTCCAAACTTTCCTACCACCTGACAAGTGAGAGATGAGGCTTCTGGGTTAAAGAGAACAAAACCCTAACAATTAATCTTTTTTGTTGTTGTTGTTGTTTCGAGACAGGGTTTCTCTGTGTATCCCTGGCTGTCCTGGAACTCACTCTGTAGACCAGGCTGACCTCGAACTCAGAAATCTGCCTGCCTCTGCCTGCCAAGTGTTAGGATTAAAGGCGTGCACCACCTCAGCCCGGCTTAATTTTTTTCTTAATTCACTGATGTTTCTCTGTGAGTTGTTAAAAGCCAGAACCACTACAGTTTCTGGCCTCAGAGGATCTCAGACAGTGGGCCCAGCTACCATTCCAAAATAATTTAGGATCAGGACATGTAAGCATTATCATTTATATTAAAAAAGCAAACCTTATTTTTCACCATACCAAATCTTCCCTCACCAATACTCTTGCCCTTTGGCTACCTTATAGAGAAAGCCAGAACCCTGGAGCTAGCTTCCTATATCTATTTTTCTATAAAGCATTATTTCAAGACAGTAAATCTTGGTTGATTTGCAGAAATCTGCCTAATGATGTGGAGTAATACCTAGAGATTGTTTTATGTATACATACTAACAGGAAAGGAATATCAGCTTCAAGAAACAATCTTGCGATGAATCTCATTGGGACCTTGCCTGGTGGGCCACCTCCAGGAAGGCCCCCTGTTAGCCCATCCTAGTAGCTCCTGACAAAAGAGTTAGACACTTACAGCCTCTGGATATCACAGTCTACCCAAAATAGCCAGGTCAAAGTTTCAGTTCACACTGAGAGATCCTATCAAACAAAAAACATAGGGAGTATCTTAGCAGTGACAAATGCATTGATTGTTTGCCTCTACACACATGAGCCACAAGTACATGCATACCTGTGTCCACATGCACCTACTGACATATAAACATTCACCTATTCCAGAACAACACACACACACACACACACACACACACACACACACACACACACACA
>JANHMN010000009.1:16577808-16615005 GCA_030674055.1 Rhabdomys pumilio
CACACACACACACACACACACACACACACACACACACACACACACACCAGGTTGGGGGAGAGTGAGGGGGAGACAGACAGACAGACAGAGAAAGAAAGACAGAGACAGAGGCACATTGAGACAGAGACAGAGAGATAAAGAGACATGGTAGTACATGGATGGACAAAATAAATATGGAAACGAATGAGAACATGTTGGTTACATGTTTGTAGGAGACAGAATAAAATCCTTTAAAGATGTCTAGGACCTACTCTATGACATCTCTGAGAATATGTTATTTTACCAGTGTAAATATGTAGGCAGAAGTGATAACTAATATTATTGATCAAGCCCCTGAGCACCTCAGGTATACTGAGTCTAAAAACTTGAATCCTTCAAAACAGTGATTCATTCTGGGCTACAATCAATTAAAAGCACGATAAAAGGTGTAGATATGACAGCTTGAGAAGTGTGCCTCCTGACGGCTTGACAATGGAGGCAAGGAGCACAAGGCCAGGATTATAGGCAGCCTCTAAAAACTTCTAAATAAGCTATTTGTCCCTTGAAGTCTCAAGAAAAAATGCGCGCACGCATGTGCGCGCACACACACACACACACACACACACACACACACACACAATTCTACAGGTCTATATTAGGTCAGTGAGAATTCTAGCAAACTTTTTACCTACAAACTGTAAGATACCAAATGTGTATTGATTGATTCAAGGCAATCACTTAGTTGCTACTGAACAACTGTAACCAGAAACAAGCAATGCTATCAGGGAGCTACCCCAGTCAATAGATTTACAGAGGCAAGAACATCCTTGTTCTTTGATTTTTTTTTCTTTTGCAATATTTCTTTTGCCGGAATCTACTGTAGCTTGGATGACCTTCAAGCCAACTTAAAATATTAGACATAAACACATGACAAAGCTTTGTTGTGTGTTGCTCCCATCTTTCCCTAGAAACAGAATTCCTTTGTCAATAAAATTGCCATAAAAATAATCTCAGGAGGCCCAGGTTGACTTTTTTATTTGGAAAGCTATACATTTCAAAATCAATCTTATCACATCAGTTGAATGCTTGGAAGCAATTTTCAGTGAGAAAAATAAAAAAAATATTTTAGAAGTAGTGCATTAAGCATAAGAAAAATTGATTTTGTATAAGACATTTAAAATAATTGAAATTATTGTATCTATCTATATCAAGTAATGGACCCTTAGGATAGGAAAAGTAATCCCACTATGAAAATTTCAATGGTTTTTGATTTCCAGAAATTGGCATTGTGCTTCCATTTTTTGTGTCCTTGTGTTTTCAGAATCAAGTTTTCAATTTCTCCAAAATGTAGTTTATTTACCCTCAGATGAGGTGGTTCTGTATGTGCCTGTTATAGCACAAGACCAGAGGAAGTTTGCTACCCACTTCGAATTATAGAAATACGGACCCAGTCACTGTTATGGAAAGGTCTCGTAGAATCCTTTAGACCAATAGAGAAAATAATCAAAGGATATTCATCATGGAGGACAAATTAAAGTAAGATAAAGGTCCCATACACTCCTAGAATCTAGAGTTTCAAAAGATCTAGTGACTCTTGTCTAGAAAAGTCTGCAATGTTTTTCAGCAGACTCTGCTTTTGCATGGTACTATTCATTTTTTAACATTAATTCGCTATTTTGTTCATGTTCTGATTTTCTTTTTAGAATCCAGTTAGAGTGTATACAAGAGTTTTTCTAATCCATTTGTGTCTATTTATTACCATGAACATTCATTCACTACTTCATTTCTTAGAAACGCTATTTAGAGATTAACAAATAAGAAGAGTCTTTTAGGAGCTTTCATAGAAGTATTTAACACATTTTTTTCCCAAAGGGATGCAACATTTTTTTTGTCTTCTTAGCTTCTGTGTCCCCCAGCACCCTGTCTGCTTATTTGCTTTGTCAAATTTTATTGACATCAGACTTGAAATAAAACGCTCAGAGATTTTTTTTTAATTGGAGCTAGATGTCATTTGTCGAATTGGCTCAGAAGCCATCAAAACCAGATATTGTTAAAAGAATGAATACATCTTGTTTATTGATTCCAAACATGTCCTGTATTCCTCAGACTCTATTCAGGTAACTATAAATAAAGCTGAGCTGAGTAATTGTATTCCTCATCCCAGAAATAAAGGATAGTTAGTGATCCAAGTGCATTAACTTGAACAGAAGCACTAAGAGGCAAAACAATTGCTGTGTATGAGTAACCTGCTATATCCAAGGATCCATGGCATTTTTTAAAAAGAGACAACAAAGATAGCTTTGCACGTGAGAGTGTTTATAGAAGCATAAGGATCTGAATTCACATCTCAAGCACAAATGGAGAAAAATGTAGGCGTGGCAGTAGATCCCTATAATTGCAGCGTTGTGAAAGGAGGAACAAAAAGAATGTCACTGGTGCTTACAGACTACGAGCTCTTCACCATGGTTAGTGACAGACTCTATTTCAAATAAATGAGGCTGATATCTATAGAACAAGACACTTAGTGTGCTCATTGGCTTTTGAATACCAGAAGGATCACATAGATCACTCTGTATGCACATGTAAAATGAATATGGCATGAATAGAAATTTTCTCTCTGCATCTCTCTCTCTCTCTCTCTCTCTCTCTGTCACAAACACACACACACACACACACACACACACACACACACACACGCAGGCACGTACACACAGTCAAGAAAATTTTGCAGATTAGTTAATAGCAAAGAAATAATATCTCTATGTAGTATTTTGTTTAGATCTGGTAATAGCATTTACACAGCTTAGAAGGGGTCAACTATGTGTGTGTGGCATTTTCTGTTTTATTTAGTACTTAAATAGGAAAGCAGCTCTGTTAGCATCATTGTATTGGAAAGTAGAAACTCAGAATGCATCTATACTTGGCACAAAGATAATTTGCATACACTTCTCATTTTATCATTCTAAGATCCCTTCATAAAACAATCTGCAGAGATCATATGATGTTCCTAATTGCTCACTGAGGGTATACACACAATTAGCACTTCTGTTTATTTCTTTCTGTGTTTCTTTCTTTCTTTTCTTTCTTTTATTCTTTTTTTAAAGAAATTCAACCTTCCCCTACGTGTTCAATATAGTACAGAAAGTCCTAGCCAGAACAATTAGAAAACAAAAGGAAGTCAAAGAGATACAAATAGGAAAGTAAGAAGTCGAAATATCACAACTTGCAGATGATAAGATAATATAATTAAGTGACACCAAAGCATATACCAGAGAACTTCAAAACCTGATAACAACTTCAGCAAAGTGGCTAAATAAAAAACTAATTCAAACAAATAAGTAGCCTTTTTCTACTCAAAGGATAAACAGGCTGAGAAAAAAATTAGGGAAATGACACCCTTCACAGTGGTCACAAATAATATAAAATATGGTGGGAATCTAACCCAGGAAGTGAAAGATCTGTATGACAAGAACTTCAAGTCTCTAAAGAAAGAAATTGATAAAGATCTTGGAAGATAGAAAGATTTCTCCTGCTCATGGATTGGCAAGATTAGTATAGAAAAAATTATCATCTTGCTGAAAGCAATCTACAGATTCAATGCAATCCCCATCAAAATTCCAAATCAATTATTCATAGAGTTAGAAAGAGCAATTTGCAAATTTATTTGAAATAACCAAAAACCCAGGATAGTGAAAACTATTCTCAACAATAAAAGAACTTCTGGGGAAACCACCATCCCTTACCTAAAGCTGTACTACAGAGCAATATTGGTAAAAACTGCATGGTATTGGTACAGAGACAGGCAAGAAGATTACTGGAATAGAATTGAAGACCCAGAAATAAACCCACACACTTATGTTCATTTGAACTGTGACAAAGAACTATAACCATCCAGTAGAAAAAGGACAGAATTTTCAGTCAATGGTGCTGGTTCGACTGGAGGACAACATGCAGAAGAATGCAAATCGATTCATTCTTATCTCCTTGTTCAAAGCTCTAGTCCAAGTGGATAAAGGACCTTCACATAAAACCAGATACACTGAAACTAGTAGATGACAAGGTGGGGAAGAGCCTCAAATACTTGAGCACAGGGAAAAGCTCCTGAACAGGACACCAATGGCTTATACTTTAAGATCAAGAGTTGACAAATGGAACCTCATAAAATCACAAAGTCTCTGTAAATCAAAGGACATTTTCAATAGGACAAAACAGCAACCAACAAATTGGGAAAAGTTCTTTACCAATCCTACTCCCGATAGAGAGCTAATATCCAATTTATACAAAGAATTTAAGAAATTAGACTCCAGACAACCAAATAACCCTATTAAAATCGGGTACAGAGCTAAACAAAATAATTCTAAACTGAGGAAACTCAAATGGCAGAGAAACACCTAAAGAAATGTTAAACATCATTAGTCATCTGGGAAATGCAAATCGAAACAACCCTGAGATTCAACCTCACAGGTGTCAGAATGGGTAAATTCAAATACTCAGGTGATAGCAGATGCTATTAAAATTGTGGAGAAAGAGAAACACTCCTCCATTGTTGGTGAGATTGCAAGCTGATAAAACCACTCTGGAAATCAGTCTGGTGGTTCCTCAGAAAATTGGACATAACATTACCTGAAGATCCAGCTATACCACTCCCGAGCATAAACCCAGCCTTATTTACAATAGCCTGAAGCTGGAAAAAACCCAGATGAAGAAGTTGGATACAGAAAATGTGATACATTTATACAACGGAGTATTACTCAGCTATTAAAAAATGAATTCATGAAATTCTTAGGCAAATAGATGGAACTAGAAAATAACATTCTGAGTGAGGTAATATAATCACAAAAAAACACATGGTATACACTCACTGATAATTGTATGTTAGCCCAAAAGCTTGCCATACCCAAGATAAAACTCACAGACTACATGCAGTTCATGAAGAAAGAAGACCAAAGTATGGGTGCTTCAGTCCTTATTAAAAAAAAGAAACAAAATACTCATGAGAGCAAATATGGAGAAAAAGTGTGGGACAGAAACTGAAGAAGATGCCTTCCATCCGGAGACTGCTCCACCCGAGTATCCATTCCATATGCAGTCACCAAAGTCAGACTCTGATGTGGATGTCAGGAAGTGCATGCTGACAGGACTCTGATATTGCTGTCTCCTTAGAGGTCTGCCATAGCCTGACATATGCAGAGGTGGATGCTCATAGCTAACTATTGTACTTATCATGGGGTGCCCAATGGAGAAGTTAGAGAGAAGATTGAAGGAGCTGAAGGGGTTTGTGGCCCCACCGGGAGAGCAACAATATCAACTAATCAGAGCTTCCAGAGTCTAAACCACCAGCCTGAAAGCACATAAAGAGGGGCCCATAGCTCCAGATGTATATGTAGGGGAGGATGGTCTTGTCTGGCATAGGTTGGAGAGGAAGTCCTTGGTCCTGTGAAGGCTGGATGCCCCAGTGTCAGGGATGAGAGTGGGTGAGTTGGTGGGGGCACATCATCACAGAAGCAGGAGAAAGGGAAATAGGATGGAGGTTTCTTGGTGCAGTGGAAATGGGGAAAGGGGATAACATCTGAAATATAAATAAAATATCCAATAAAATAATCTAAAAAAAGAAATTTAACCTTCTGAGTCAACTAAAAACTAACAGAATTATTAATTTGCTCTTATTTTTAATTACCTATATTTACCAGACACTAAACTGTATTTCATTTAATAGAAAATATGTTACTACTACACAAAGGTGATATGGATAGTTTAAACTTTAACAATACTCATTGGAGACTGGAAAAAAATAAATAAGATATAACACTATATAGGGCAATTTATCCAATTCTTTTGTAGTACTTGATTCAAAGTAATTGATTGAAAACAAGATTAAACACAATATTCATGCTCTTAGCCTTTAACTACCCAGTACATAGCAATAAAGGGATTGTACTTTATTCTATCACTAAAAGACAGCTAAATGATTTCTACTTCTGGATGGATTCATGAGTACAATTGCACTTGGGCAGACATTTTGGTATTCATTTTGTCCTTTAAGAAACGATTACTTATGTTACTTGTGTTCATTTCTTAGAACCACTATTTAGGGATTACAGATAAAAAGAGTCTCTTTGGATCTTTCATAGTAGTATTTAACATATTTTCCAAAAAGGGAGGTAACTTTTTCTTGTCTTCTTAGTTCCTGTGGCCCCCAGCAACCTGTCTGCTTATTTAACTTTGTCAAATTTCATTGACATCAGACATGAAAGAAATTGAACAGAGATTTTTTTAATTGGATAACAGTATGTCATTTGTTCCATTGGCCCCAGAAGCTATCAGAACCAGATATAATTAAAGGAATGAATAAATACATATCAGTGTGTGAGTATATTCATGTAGGTACAGTGTTCCTCCCCTCAATGGTTATAAGATAGTAGTATAGTTTTCTGGGAGCTGCAGTTGCAGATAGTTGTGAGCCTCCCAACAAGTGTGATAGGAATCAAGCCTTGGTCCTCTGTAAGAACAGCATGGAATCATATCTACTTAGCCAAATCAGAAAGACCATTATAAAATGAATTTCTATTTTAGGTGTGTCGACAGTTTTGTTTTTGTTTTTCTTTTTGTTTTTGTTTTCTTTTTTCTTTTTCTTTTAATCTTATAATAGTTTTTCTTCTTTTTTTTTTAAAAAAATTATTGGATATTTTCTTATTTACACTTCAAATGTCATCCCCTTTCCAGATCCCCCTCCCAAACCCCTTAATGCATCTCCCCTCCCCTGCTTCTATGAAGGTATTCCCCAACTCATAAACCCACCCACTCCTACCTCTCTGCAGTCGAATTCTCCTACACTGGAGCTTTGAGCCTTTACAGTACCAAGGGCCTCTCCTCCCATTGATGGCCAACAAGGCCATTCTCTGCTACATATATGGCTGGAGCTGTGGGTCCCTCCATGTGTACTCCTTTGTTGGTGGTTTATTCCCTGGGAGCTCTGGGGGTTCTGCTTGGTTGATATTATGGTTCTTCCTATGGGGTTTCAAACTCCTTCAGCTCATTCAGTCCTTTTTCTAATTCCACCATTGAGGATCACATTGGGGACCCTGTGCTCAGTCCAATGGTTGGGTGAGAGCATCACCTTTGTATTTGTCAGGCTCTTGCAGAGCCTCTCAGGAGACAGCTATATCACATTTACCTTGCATTCAGCATTCTTTGAGACATAATAAACCACACAGACCTCAGGTAATAATTGCTACTACAGAAATTCTTCATTATTCAAGAGACACAGGCATGGAAAGAATTAACATTATCAGAATATAAACTAATTATTTGTTGTTATTACTCTTTGAGACAAGCCCTAAGGAGATGGCACAAGCTAACATTGAACTTAGGGGTCTGGTGCCTCTTAAGTGAAGAGGTTAAAGTAATGATCCAAGTTAAGAGGCTGTTGGCATTTAAAATGCCATTTTTTCCTTAAAATAGTTAGTTGGAAGAGGCAGATACATTCTTCTCATTGTATGCAAAACAACAAATATTTTCAATTTTGTGTTTTAATTTTTATACATAGTATCCATGTTTGTATGATGAAGTGATCCCAAAAATTCTACCAGAGTTCTTCTACAGCTCATAAACACCTGCAGCAATGTAGCTGGATACAAAATTAACGCAAGGAAATAAGTTGCCCTCCTTTAAACAAATGATAAATGGGCCAAGGAAGAAATTAGGAAAACCATACCATTTACAATAACCATGAATAATATAAATAAAATATATTGGTGTAACTCTAACCAAGCAAGTAAAAAACCTGTATGACAAGAAATTTAAGTCTGTAAAGATAAAATTTAAGGAAGACACCAGAACTTGGAAAGATCTTTCATGGTCATGGATAGTAAAAATGGCCACCTTACCAAGAGCAATCTACAGATTCAATGCAATTCCTATCAAAATTCCAATACAATTCTTTACAGACCCTGAAAGAACAATACTAAACATTATATGGGAAAACAAGCAAACAAACAAATAAGATATCAGGATAATTAAAACAAGAACTTTTGGAGGCATCACCATCCCTGATTTTAAGCTGTACTACAGAACGATAGTCATTAAAATTATATAATTTATCATAAAAACTAACACATTGATCAATAAAATAGATTTGAAGATCAGAATTTAACCTACATACCTAACAACAATTGGTTTTTTTTTATTTTCCTGTTTGTTTGTTTGTTTGTTTGTTTTGGTAAACACACTAAACTATACAATGAAAAAATAAAAGATTTTCATATAAATGGTGTTGGTATGCAGGATGTCTGCACATAGAAAAATGTAAACAGACCCATATTTCATTCGGCCCCAAACTCAAGTTCAAGTGGCTCAGAGACTAAATCTGAGAGAAGAGAAAGTGGGAAATAGCTTTGAATGCATTTGCACAGGAGACAACTTTCTGAATAGACAACCAATAGCTCAGGCTTTAAAACCAACAAAAATAAATGGGAACTCATGAAATAGAAAAGCTTCTGTAATGTAATAGACAGTGACAAATGGACAAATCAGCAGCCTTATAGAACAGAAAAATATCTTCGACAACCTCATTTCAAACAGAGTGCTGATATACAAAATAAATAAAGATATGATGTTTTTACAACTATTGCAATTCATAACACACAATTGAACCATGTACCTTTTGTTGTATACTGCTTTTAAATATATACTGTTTGAGTTTTCATCAAATATGAGAGTATCTCATTCATTAGCACATAATACAAAGAATAAATATTTCATATGCATACATTTGTATGTATTTCTTCATGAAATGAAAGGATAAGTTTTTATTGTGTTGTTTGTTTTCTAGCAGAAATGCGGCTTTAAATTGATTTGTTATTTTACATTTATTAAATTTATTGTTTTATTTATGAGTTTGTTGAATGCCATAAGCATGCCATATGTATATGTTGAAGACAGAGGACAATTTTGGGAGGTGTGTTGGGGGGGTCAAATTGGACTGCAACTCTAGACAAAAGTTCAGTCTCTGAAGGTGAGAATATTTTCTGAAAAAAATTTTTTTTTCACATTTTATGACATTTCAGAATTGTTTTCTTTAAAGTATCACAGCATTATTCTGGCCTTTTACATCAAGATTGTTTACTTCTGTGAGGTCTCTTGGTCTTCATTTACATGTGAGTGTTGGAAAAAAAAAGGCTTAAGAGAGTGGATTCAAATTCCTGCATCTCTAAATTAGTGTGGCTTTAATTTCCTAGTTCCCTCTAATTTTCTAAGAAAAAGTTAGTTTCCCCTCTCTGTAAATTGAAAGCTCCATTCCCAACTTAGAGAGGTATCTAAAGCCAGCTCATCATTTTTCTGGTGTAGAAACTGCATGTGGCGAGCAACAGAGCTCAGTATATAGCCATTGACTTAGCATGACCTAGCAACATGGGTTTGATCAGAACTGTAAAGAAACAAAAGGAGGAAATGAGCGAGGGAGGAAAGAAAAAAAAGCAAAATGAATAAGAAAAGAAGAAACAGTGTTTGAAAGAAAGAAAAAGAGGGAGAGAAGGAAGAGAAACCAAAAGAATGGAAGGGAAACAGCAAAAGATGCAATGGGAACAATAGAAGAGAGGTGAATGTAAAAAGAAATAAGAACATATAAAGAAAATAGAGAAGGAAGTGATAGGAACAGGGAGGAAAATACACATAGTCACTCTCACAGAGAGAGAGAGAGAGAGAGAGAGAGAGAGAGAGAGAGAGACAGACACAGACACAGAGACACAGACACAGAGAGACAGAGACACTGAGACACAGAAACACAAAGATATACACGGAGACACACACAGAAAGACAGAGAGACAGAGGCAGAGACCATGAAATAGAAAAAAGCAAATATGCATCTGTATAAACCGGTTGTTCTTTTGCTTACTAAATTGTCCCTTTACTGTGTAAGTAACAGTAATTGTTACCAGCAGCAGGATTCTAAAAATAATTGGTTCTTATATGTTCTTCTCATTGCTTTATTACTGTGGTCATTTCAGAAAATGCCACCTCTCACACAATAAAAGCAGAAGTTTTCACAACACTTCCCTCTCCTGCTCAGTTATGACTACACACCTTTTATTCTTTTCCAGTCAGTGGTGTGAAATACTGAGTGATGTCCTCTGTACGAAGTCATTCAGAATTCGAACACTAATCATGAAATTTACATTGTTTTAGTCCTGTAGTACACATATGAGGTTTGCATTTATAACACTTTGTGAGGCCGGGCGGTGGTGGCACACGTCTTTAATCCGAGCACTTGGGAAGCAGAGGCAGGTGGATTTCTGAGTTCGAGGCCAGCCTGGTCTACCGAATGAGTTCCAGGACAGCCAGGGGCTACACAGATAAACCTTGTTTTGAAAAACCAAAAAAAACAAAAAAACAAAAAAAACAAAAAAACCAACCACTTTGTGTTTAGTGAAATTAGAATCCAAACTTATTTTATTTTATTATTTATGTAGAGGCATATTCATGTAACTATGTGTGCATACAAGTGTAAGAGCACATGTGTGTGTGTGTACATGCAATCATGCACATGTGTGCAGATATCTGCAGAGCCTGTATTTCTCAAAGCTGGAATTTTATGTGGTTTTTCAGCAACCTAATATGGTTCTACACATCTAAATTTAGTCTACTCCAGCTCTGAAATGGGAAATCTTGAAAATAATTTGTTAATACTTGAAAACCAACCTAACCTCTATAAAAAAGAAAAACAGAAAATTGAGTTTTGCATCAGTAGAATAAATTTATTTATAAGTATTTCCCAATTTAGATACCCCAGAAATATTTACCTGTCTCTCCTTATTTCTGCTTCTCATTTATTTTTATTTTTCTTCTATTATATGTTTAAAATAGGATATTTCATATTCAAGGCCTGTCTTCAATTCACTATGTAAGCCAAGGGAGGCCTCAGACTTCATGTCTTCTCATCTCCACCTCAGAAGGTCTGGGATGACAAATATTTACTACTATACTTGTGTTTTATTTCATCTAATTTCATTCTATCTTCTGCATTTTCACTTGTTTTCATCATCTTCCATACTTACACTTTTAATGGGACTCTACAAAAGAAAAATAAAGTCATATTGTATTACAAATGTTCACTATCTAGAATGTTCCAGGTATAGGAAGAAAGGTTCAGCAGGATTGGCTTGGCTTGAGACCCATGGTCATGACCTGAAACATGCTTGGGAATTGTTGTACAGAATGGCAGATTCTAACTGACCAAGAAGACATGTTCAGCATGCCCTGCATTAATTGACATTTTAATAACACATGTTAATCCTTATTATATCTGAACAAAAACAAATGTTTAGATAATAGAAGAAAAAGGCAATCCTACATGTCTCTTCAGCTGATTTATTTTATGCAAGTCTCACACTCACACCTTGCCTGGCCCTCCTGGCTTAACACACATTCAAGGACAAGACTTTCCTAATTTGCTTAAAACACCATTATCATCCCCCTTTTTTTCTTCTCCTCTGACAGTACAAACAATTAACAGAAAATGAATTCCATTTAGTTTGACATGTGTCTATTTTGACAAAAAAATATAAATATTTTAAGTTTTCTGGGATGATATGGTAAATTTGAAGGTACTACTATAAGACACAGTGAGCACAGTATTAGAATAACAAAGAATAGATTCTATTTCAAGAAGAGAAAAATGTAAGGAGAGCAGAAAATCAAAGAATAGGGCAACTGAAGTCATGGGAGAATAGATTATGGCATAGTGGGATGGAGCAAGCACCTACTTTCTCCAGTGTCCAGTAAGTGCCAGACACTAAAGGCAAATGTGACATGACATTAAACCGTATAATTCAAGAAAAACCAAACAGCAGTCTTAGATACAGAAGTCAATAATTTTCTCCAAACCTAGGAGAGGTTGGCCATAACTGATTATTCCTTTGTGATGTCCCAAAATTTAGGAGGTTAATTTTGTCATTACCCTATTCTCAGGAGACTGTGGTCAGAGCCCACTTTTAATAAGACTCTATTTCTCAAGACTGACCTAGGCTACAGGATTTAGAAGAAGGATTCATCATAGATATGGAACTCTAGAGTTGATATTTCACATCAAAGGTAAGTAGATTTCTTAGATTAGAGTTGGGAGAGAAAGGAAAGAGGGCAAAAGCCAATGTGATAAAAATATGAATAGCTCAGTGTTGCAGAAAAAAAATGCAATTCACACTAAGCCAGTGGGCTTCAGTGGGCTGGCCAGCCAGGCACTGGTGGGCATGGCTGGCCTGTTCTCATCTCATTGAGACTGTCTGACTCAAGGATCCAAAATCTCCCCACCAAGTTTGCTAAATTCCCACTCATGACTGGCTACCATGCCAGCCTTATTCTTTAAACTTGCAACAGCCTTTTGGGGTGCCTTTCTGGAAAACTCGTGCTTTGCCACCATACTTTTCTCTCTGGAACCCAGTCGATCCACCACATGAGGGAAAACACCACACAATTTTATTTCAGAATCAATGGTAACTCAATCATTAGGTGCATCAACTAGATTCCTAATCTTGTAAGCCATATTAAATCTAAATTGTCCAGTGGTGAATCCCAGCGGATTTGTCATCTAAATCAGGGACCACCTGTAGCTATATCTTGTCCTCCCCTGTCCCTGTCCAAAAGCCCATCTCTTTTTCTTTATCCTGCTTCCTCCCTTCCTCTCTCCAATTGGAAGTCCTGCCTACTGGCCCAATGATTGGTTTCATTATTCATTAGAAAGATGACATAAAGTCCTGAGTAGTGATTCACTACTCATCCTAGGCAGCACCCCTCCCCCCCCAGGGAAGCTGAGTTAGCATCAAAACACAAACAACACCAGGGCTATCCACAACAGAATAGGCTCAGCTCAGGCACTGAAGGGCATGGGGTGGTTAGAAACTGACCACTCATCACACAAGGTGAACTGTGCAATTTGATAAGAATGAGCAACAGCAGATTCTGGTGCCATGTATCTGGCACAGTGTTCACTGATGAGACTCAGAACTCTAAAGCTTCAACACAGTTCTTCAATTCTAGTTTCTCCTCCCTCTGGCAAGTGCTTAATGCTGAGTGAGTTTTGCAACTATGCAGACTCATTAATAGTCCATCATTACAGACCTCAGGCATCTTCGCTAATCCTCAAATGCATGTAAAAGATTATTCCTGGATGGTTGCACAAACTGGAAGGGTTAAGGAACATATGAGAGACTTTCCATCTCACATCCCATCAGGCGCATGTGTTATATGAGGAATTCAAGTTCTGGTGAAACACATCACCATGATACTTGGTATGTTACCAATCAGAGTATAATACCAACATCAATGGTAAACATCAAAACACTTCCAATTTTAAACAGTGTTTTAAAACTATTCTTGAAGTATTCACAAATATATACAAT
The DNA here is from genome assembly GCA_030674055.1 of Rhabdomys pumilio. Taxonomy (NCBI): domain Eukaryota; kingdom Metazoa; phylum Chordata; class Mammalia; order Rodentia; family Muridae; genus Rhabdomys; species Rhabdomys pumilio. The sequence continues at coordinate 16,591,179 of JANHMN010000009.1, forward strand.
GTACGTGAATGTTTTTTCACAATTGTTCCCCCTGAATCTTCCCTATATCTCACCATCCCACCTCACTCTAAACAACATATCATTTTATCATTATCATTATCATCACCACCACCAGCAGCAGCATCTGCATCATAATTTTTATTATCAACATAATTTTATGATTGTTAATGAATTTCCCACATAGGTAATTTATTGCTCATCATGTGCAAGTAACTATGCAGCCATACACTGGAACATGGACAACCTACCAGTAGTTACATTCCCAAAGCAAAGTGAATCTCCCTCCTTTAACGGCCACTAACTGCTAATAGCTTCTCTTTACAAGTGGGACAGTGAGATCCCACTCATGTTAGACTTATGACTGGGCTGATTATGGGCAGGTCACCTCAACCTACCTAAGATCATGTATGCAACATATTTGTTCTTTCCAGAAGAAATTATTTTATAGCTCTCCTTCATTCTACAGCTGTAACATTCTTTCTATCTCTGTTTATGCCATGTTTACTTAGACAGAGATGAGAGAAAGCTGATATAGCCTAACCTTCTATATCTAAGCACTGAAAGTCACCTTCTTTAAACATTTTAAACAGTTATATATCTCTATAGTGATCAGTACCCACTGCAAAATGAGTTATTTTGCCAGACATAAGAGAAGCACAAATCATGGACACAAACAGTAACATGATCATTTATTGAAACAACATCAGTAAGTCTCCCAAAGACTGAGCTTAACTCATGAAGATGGAACTAAAAATGGACACAAGCTAACTGACAGAAGTTCTGTGAACAGAACACCGACCCTTAACCAGAGTGCTATGTACTCTGAACTCATGAGCTATGTCTCCAGTATCAGTTTTAAACAACTTTAAACTCATAGCAAATACATCATTTTTGACATTGTTTCCTATATTCCTATGTGATACAGTAACTGACTTTATAAATTTTTTTAGTATGTTTATCATGCTTGTCTTGGTATTGTTGCTGTGTGAGAAAATTGTTTTTTCTTTTTTTGAAAACAAATTGGTGGTTGAACCATATCTAAGAAAATCTCCAAATTAAATGTCAACAATACATCAATCAACAAATTCATAACTCAAAACACAGAAATTCAAAAAGAATGAGTTGTCAGTATAAAAATGGCTGAGAAACTATATGTATAGGAGTGGATAAAGGAACAAATTATTACTCACTGCTAATGATAAGATTCCAAGACTAAATATTCCACTAGAAAATATAGTAGGTTAAATAAAATATAATGGCCTAAAGTTGAATATATTCTATTAATTTGGGTCTTCCAAATATATCTGCACATAGCTTCTGGGAACCTGCCCTCAGTTGATTCTGATTGATAAATAAAGATGCCAGCAAAATGGCTGGCCAGGAAAGACCGAGGCAGGACAATACAATTCATGGCCTGGGAATCCCGAGGAAGGAGAAAGAGACTAGCCATGCAGGGAAATGAGAAATGCTCTGCCTGGGAAGCATGCAGGACATACAGGCACAGTCACCATGTGAAGGAGATAGGAAAATGTGGCTATAGAAGGCTGCCAAACTGGGTCCACGGCAGCTGAGCTAGAATATAGAATTTAGTAAATAGTAACTCAGGATAATATGTGGGGGGGTAGATTGACCACATGGAGGTTAGACAGTAGCCCAGCTATTATACAATTTAAGACTTATCAAAATATAAAGACAGTGTATGTATCTTTCATTTGAGAAAGTAAAGCATTGAGGTGGGTAGTGAACCCACAGACCAGATTTTATTAATTAAAAATTTAGTTCAACAAAAAATACTCAGACTTGATGAGTACTTTTCAGGATATCTATCAACACACAAAAAATATCACAACCATTTCCAAGGACCCAACATGTTCTTCTGTCCTCTATAGGTATAACTCCCATGTGTCTACACAAACATGTACAGACACATCAAATACATATAAAATACAATAAGTTTTGAAAAAAAAATTTCCTGAGACAGGATTTCTCTGTGTAGTCCTGGCTGTCCTGGAACTCACTCTGTAGACCAGGCTGGACTCGAACTCAGAAATCCGCCTGCCTCTGCCTCTCAAATGCTGGGATTAAAGGCGTGCACCACCACCGCTCAGCTTGAAAAAATATTTTTATACACTAAAAAACCTCCCATAGAAAAAAATTACCAATAATTCTATGTCACAATTGCATAAAAAGCAAACAAACAACAAAAACAAAACACACAAATGAACAAACAAAAAATAAGAGAGTATTGAAACCAGGAGTTTTCTATAATAAAATTTTAGTGAGCTGACTGAGGTAATTGAGTAAGACACTGACTGATTGAATGACCTCAACTCTTATAGTGATGAATTAATGTAAAATTAAGGATATAGTACAAGAAATGCCCTACAGATTCAATCCTGAAAAAGTAAACCAATATGGGAAACGTCAATAACAGACCCACAAAATATGTTAGAACCATAGTAACAAAATAATGTGATATCGGCACAAAAATCGACATAAGAAAAGTGCCAGGAGCCAAGCCCAGGAAATTACCTGCTGTTTTAGAAAGCCTAGTCAGCACAAGGTTAAGAAAGGACGCTCACAGTTCTCAGGTCCCAGGAACTTAAAGAACTTCTGGCATTTCCTTGGAGTTGGATATGAAAGTGGGATGGTCTAAGGCAATAAGGGTAGCCCTAAGCAATGACACTCGCCCAAACTTCCTGGTTTGCTGTGTCCTTATAACCTGGCCCCCAACCCCCTGAGATTTTCCTTAAAACAAGAAAGGGAGAGATGTTGGAGACCAGAGGCCCCTACGCTGCCGGGGTCAGCCAAAGGACAGAGGCTTTCCAGAAAAAGCGCAACCTTCACAGTTCCAGCAATGTCACAGCTCGACCTCAGAACGTTCCTCAGAACTTGAACATTCAGATGATGAAGATAAACAACAGCCTTGAGCAATAGATAACCGGACTAAGGACACTGGGCAAGGATGGGTGTTTTTACTTCCCTGTTTTAATTTTGCTTATATACTGCAAGCCTTGCCTCTAGTAAATGAGACCTTGACAACAGCTAGACTGACTCTGTCCGTTTTTTGCCGCATTGTCTCCCTTCTCTCTCCCACCCGTGTCTCTTTCAGGTGGTGGCTACTCAGGGACCCTGTAATAACTTTGCCCGCTGGACGGGACAGAAAAGCATACCTAATACAAGCATAGGTGATTATTTTGTGTAAAATATTCTAACATCACAAGAAATGATTTGAAAAAATGGGGTGATAGGTGATATAAATTAATTATGAGCCTATGGACATTTAATATTCAAATACAAAAAGAAGTATTTTCAATTTCTTCAATCCTCAGACCATTTGCCATCTGTATTCAAGATGTAGACAATTGTAAAATGGTCAAATGGGCCTGGGTTATAAAATTTCTTCTATAACTTTAAAAGCTATAAAACTACTTCTTCTAGCTATATCTCAATTCCCAAAGAAGACACAATATCTTGTAACAATACCAACAGCTGGAGACCAGGTGTTTAAATACCTTAGACTGTGGGGCAGTTTGTATTTAAAGCACATTAATCACCTTAAAGAAACAAGAAGTTATTTGGCAATCCCATATTTAGGTGTTGAATGCAGGTCTTAGAAATTTAGAAGACTCAGTTATCAGTGTTTTCCTGTCGGCATAGACTTCAAATATTTGTTACTTACATGATCACAGCAATAATCACATGAAAATTCAGTATGTTCAAAAATAGGCTTGACCACAGAGGTCCATAGACTGTTCAACTAGGGAATAATTTTGAAGAAATTTTCTTTGTAATAGCTCCTTTTTTTAACATTGCAATGTTTTTAATTAACATATAATTATGTAATTTCTCCTTTCTTCTACACCCAGATCATTTCATTCATTTCTCCACTTCTTCATGGCCTCTTTTTCTTTAATTGTTATAGTTCTCTCTATTTGTCTTTCCTACTCTCCCTCTCTCTCTTCCCCCATCTCTCACATACATACACACATGAGTATATGAACAAAATCTACTGAGTCTTTTTAGTATTGCTTGCATATTTTGAAATTGTGTACTTGATATTTGATAATGAATCAGTAGGTTTAGCCTTGAGAAAGACCAATTTTTCTTTTCCTATAAGTTCTTAATTGTCTGTACTTATTTGTCTAGGATTTGAGCCACATGAGGTTTTCAGGCTCTATGTTAACATGTCTACTGGTATTAACTCTCAGTTAGATATTTATATTGTTGAGATTTCCTGTGTATAGTTTGCCTCTATTTCTAGGAGACATAATCTCAGGACAAAAATTTTTGTCCTTTTGCTCTTACTGTAGGAGGCTGTCCCTGCTGACACCTGTGTGCGTAAAGTAACAAGCCGCACATGCACAGGATTTTGGGCACTCCTAATTTCCGATGTCACATCCACCATTAAATTGCGCATGTACAGCGCAGAGGAACCTGGGAGTTTGAGCAAGCAGCCAATCATGATTGTCCACTCCAAGGGCTATATAAACGGGTGCAAGAAGTCCGACCTCCTCTTCTTTTTGCTCTTGCTCTTCTCTCTTGTTCTTCTTCTTTCTTCCTCTCTCTATCTCCCCCAATCAGGTTGAAAGAATAAAGCACCGCGAAAGAATCCCCATGTGTTCGTGTGAGTTCCTGTGGGCAGGGATACCATGCGCGTTACATCTGGTGCAGAAAACCCGGGAATCTAACATCACCGCACCGAGGGAGCGATCTCTGCGTTCCGAGTGGATTCATAATCGTGGTGGCGTGATAAGGTAAGCTCTGAGAGACATGTTTGGTCTGGAACTGAGTCAGCTTTCCCCTCAAGAGATAGGAGTTTCGGTAGCCTTAGCTACCGCGGTAGCAGTGCTTGCATTCTTCCTTTTGGTTTTACGGGAGGGAAAAAAACCACTTAAAGATCGTGGCAGGTCGGAAAGCGTTAGAGGAAAAAGGAGCCAGAATGTCAGAAACAGAGTTGAGAAAAAGGCTAGCTACTCATGAAGAAAATAGGAAAGACGCGTGCAAAAGTACAAGCCCTCCCAAAGACCTTCGGTCTTCGGGAGAGAGAATATGGGGAAAGAATGTCCTGGGAGAGTTTCGTGAGAAGAAAAAATACCATGGGATAGGCAGCAGGCGCGGCAAGATGGAGGGCGGAAAAGGGCAGGAGATGGGAATCGCGTGGCTTCTCAGCCAGCCGTGGGTCCCCAGCACTCTTCTGCCTTATGCGGACAAGCTGCTCAGATTCCTCCCTTTCAGAGGAAGACCGCCGGGCGGTGGTGGTGGCACATGCCTTTAATCCCAACACTTGGAAGGTAGAGGCAGACAAGATTTTTAAAACGGCAGGCAGGCAGGATTTTTAAGACGGCAGACAAGATTTTTGGTGCATCCCCTACAAAGATTATTAAATGGTATCCAGATGCATTCGCTCATCTTGACCCTTGTAGGTTAAAACCAGCTGTTACTCATTTCGGAAAAGATCCTCCGTAATATTTGTCTTTGGCGCGCCAATGTCCACGTGTCTCAGTGTGTGTCTTTGTCCACGTGTCTCATTGTATGAATGATTGGTGGTCTATGTCTTATCGTGTTCTATGTTTAATGTTCAAAAGATCGTTTAAATTGCTTGATTCAACCCTTGCTCGAGTTTAACTTGGTTTTCAAAGGCAGTTTTAAAATGCCGAGCAGCGGCTGATAAGTTTGTTTAACACCTGTAGCTAGAGCTGAGCTGAGCTGAATAAAAGCCTTCCTAACAGCTAATTGTCGGTATAAGCTGCTTTTAAAGGGAACAATAAGTTCTTAGTTTCATTAAGGAAGCTAAGAGTGGTTTTGAAGGACCCTACCTCCAGTCTGGACCGGTGCTCACCCACGGACACTCAATCGTGAGTTTGAGAGGATGCATTTGTATAAGGTAATTTAATAATAAGGGCCCTTGGGTTAAAACCCGTCCCACGCAGGAGACGGGGGATTTCGAACCCGAACCCCAGAGGCGGGGGGCATTTTTGAGTAGGGGTAGAGAAAGACAAAAAGGTATGGCGCGGTTGCACACGGTTGGTATTTCTAATGTCAGCAACTTGCAGAGGTGGCAGGATGGCTAGTTAAGACTTATCTGGACATGCTTTTGTTTTTCTTTGTGGCCAGAAATGTGTCTTCCTGCTTTGGGCCTACCACACCCATAGGTGGATTTTCTTCCCTGAGGCTTGAGGAATGTATAGGGCAGTAAGGCCCAAAAGCCTACATTCAGTTCCACCTTCCTGGAGCTAGTGAGCCTGTATATATTTTGTAAGATGGTCTTCATAAATTTTCACTCTACAGTTTGTCTTAGAAAAATTGCTGTAACAGGGTGCTTTTCTCTTAAAATTACAACTAGAAAAAGCGAGAAATTTGTTCGGTCCAAATATATAGAAGTGTTGTCCCTTCATTCTTGTTTCTAATTAGTTTTAAGGTATAAATATATTCTTCATGTCTTGGTTATAGATTTTCAACCTATAGGTTATTGAGTATGATTAAAAAATTTTTTACAACCTTGGTAACAAAGGTTGGCTTAAGATTGGTAACTCAGGGTTAGAGTCATTCAGAAACCACATGTGTAAAGATAAAATTTAAGAACAATGTCTTTTTAGTGAAATATTAAAAGCTGCACTATCATGCATTCATATATAAGAATTGGCAACAAGATTTTGTAACATAAAGGTAATCTTCTTGGTGTTAGTTTTAGAGACTAATTTTAGAGAAAATAGATAGTTTAAAAATTGGTTTTGTTTCTTAAAATTATGGTTATGCTCTAATGTGGAAAAAGAAACTGTAAAAACATAGTTAAACTGCCAATATTCCATTGGCTGCAGTTGGTAGTTCAATCGTGAGTTTGAGAAATTTTGATTTGCCCATGTCTACAGAAAAAAGATACACATATCTTTTAAGGTTTAAATCTAAGTTTAAAAGGAAAAAATTTACAGTGCAATTCAGGCTGACAAAAGGCTAGGCCCCAGAAAACAGGCCAGAGGTTAAGAACATTTACATTTGAATTAAGACTATGCAGACTGAGCTCTGTGGAAGCTCAGGTGCTAAACTTTTCTTTTGTCCTGGGTCTTCATGACCAGATCCTAGAAATGGGTGCGGAATTCGTCTTTCGCCTTGTTTGTTTCTCGCTGGAAGAGGGATAAATCTAAGAGCCAAAGACTTTTAGAACAGTCTGTGGGCAAAGAGTTATGATAATACTGGAGACATTAAAATTATGCCTATTTCCCTCCATGAGTTATGAATGTACCTACTAATAAAAAATTGTTCAATTTGTTTCAATTCCTTTTACATCTGCTTCTTCCAAAGTTGTTAAAAATGAGATGCTTTGATTCCTCCAATATATATAACAATATTTAGAGGACAAGATTGGCTTTTATCTGATACTCTCACTCAACTAAAAAAGATTGGCTATCAAATTAATCCAAAAGAAAGTTCAAACTTAAGATTTATGAAATTAATGGGGCATTACAGCCTAACCTGCTTACTCCAGTTGCCATTCCAGTAAAAACATATAGAATTATTATAGATATTAAAGATGTTTTTTATACCATTCCTTTTCTGGTAAAGGTGAGAGGTTTACATTTGGTAAATTCATAATTTTTAAGAGCCCATGAAGTGATATCATTAGAAATATTTGCCCTGAAGAATGGTTAATTGCTTTACATATAAATATTATTGTTACTTTGATACTAAAAATTAAGAGTTTAAATCTTTTAGTGTATATTCATTGTGTGATACTTTATTAGCGGATTCCTCTAAAGGAGTTTTTCTACAAGCCTTTGCTCCAATATAACGAGCTTTAAAAGACCTTAGAGTAATTGCTACTCCAAAAGGAATTCAAAGGCAATATCTTTTCAATATTTGAGACCTCAGTTATATCCTAAACAGGTTGTGACATAGAAAATTATAATAAAAATAGATAGTTGGGGCTAGAGAGATGGCTCAGCCGTTAAAGGCTAGACTTATAATTAAAAATATAAGAATTGAATTCCCAGCAACCACGTGGTGGCTCACAATCATTGCTGGTGGTATCTAGCGCCATCTTCTGACTTATAAGTGTACATGCAACAAGAAAATGGTTTTAAAAGTTATTAAGAGATATTAATTGGCTAAAACCTCATCTTAAGCTTACCATAGGAGGATTTAACCCTCTATTTGATATTATCAAAGAGATACAAGTCCTAATTCCCCTTGACAATTAACTATAAACGAGAGATAGCTTTATTGAAAGTAGAGTAAACTGTTAGTTAACAACAGATCAATTATATAAACTGATAAATTGTTGGATGTTTGTGTTATTACTACTCATATGCCCATAGCAGCCCTTTGACAAAAGAAACCATTAATGTGGATTCATCCTTCTACATCTACAAGTAAAGTTTAAAACATCCTATTATAAAATTGTAATTGTGTTAATACAAGATTACAAGGTATTATAGAGTGGACTCATTACACCTTTACGTCCTATTTAATAAAGCAAAAAGGGGGAGTCGAGGAAACTCTACCCTCAGTGCCACGAGTCACCGTTTCTATAATACTTTTCACCCTTAATTTTTTAAATCTGGACAGCCAAGGCCACACGGCAGCTGACCGTCATTGTTTAGAACCTGACAGGCCAAAAGAGATGGTCAAGTGGAAAGATGCTCTAACTGGACAATGGAAAGGCCCGGATCCTATTTTAATAAGATCCCGGGGAGCTGTTTGTGTGTTTCCACAGGAGGAAGACAATCCATTCTGGCTGCCGGAATGCCTAACACGAAGAATCCTGATGGTGGGACAGGCGGATCTGAGACGGAGATTCCCCTTTTTCTAGGTTTTACTGCAGAACTGGACCCCAGAGTTCGAGGAAAAGCTGAGAAATCTTCGGCCCTCCCCCTCCTTTAAAAATGGGTGGGAATAGGCCTGCTATTAATAAAGATAAAAGGGAGTCTTTTAATAAAGCATGAGGAGAGGTGTGGAGAGGAACAGGCCTGTTTGGTATAACCCTAGGCTGTGAACACATTATTGGTTGGTCTGCAAACTCAAAAAACCCAACCGAAGTGTAATTAGGCGATAATTGCCCAAGTACCTGCTGCTTTAGAACAAAGTCCCTCCCCTAAGGTCTGGCTGTCTGTGCTACAAAGTAGCTAGCGCTTGAAGTCTCAGCTGTTGCACTCCACGGGTTCTACCCATTGCACTGAATCAGTGAGACAAAAGCCTGCGCTCTGCACATCTCTGTGTAGAGTGTATACTGTGATATACAGAGGATGTTCCTCAGAGATAGATTCCTCGAAGGCATGTCTAGTTGCACAGAGGTCGAATTGCCAAAATCCTCTCCCTGTCAAAGGCAATGGGATGGGTAGATAAAAGTACACTCATGGAATCAACGACCAGGGTGGAAATTGTTTACAATATCCCAATATTCTGCACAAGGGACTAGACCTCTACCTTCCTCTACAAGAGAGATAATTCAGAGACGCACCAGACGCCATCCAGTCTCATTTAATAAACAAAAAGGGGCGGATGTAGGAATCTGTCCCTGCTGACGCCTGTGTGCGTAAGGTAACAAGCCGCACATGCACAGGATTTTGGGCACGCCTAATTTCCGATGTCACATCCACCATTAAATTGCGCATGTACAGCGCAGAGGAACCTGGGAGTTTGAGCAAGCAGCCAATCATGATTGTCCACTCCAAGGGCTATATAAACGGGTGCAAGAAGTCCGACCTCCTCTTTTTTTTTGCTCTTGCTCTTCTCTCTTGCTCTTCTTCTTTCTTCCTCTCTCTATCTCCCCCAATCAGGTTGAAAGAATAATGCACCTCGAAAGAATCCCCATGTGTTCGTGTGAGTTCCTGTGGGCAGGGATACCATGCGCGTTACACTTACAGTTCTTGTGCTCTCTAATAAGAAAATTTCCAAAGCTTCTGTATAGGGGAATGTTGTTCTGGCAGCTGGGGCTGGGCAGCCAGAGTCAGTTGTTCTCTGAATTACGACTAGTTGTGGATTTCTGTAATTCTCTATTTTTCCTACATATAGTACTTTTTTGAATGGGTGGTCATAAAGCTATACTTTTCTATGGGTATGAATGTAAGTATTTAACATACATATATTTGTTTATTAAAGTGGCAATAGTAGGTTATCCTGTAAGGTTCATGATCTTAGTCACCATTGGCAGTTGGCTGTGTTTCCAGCACACAGTTATCTTTCTTTTGAGAGGTGAAATACATTAAGAGAACTGCTGGTTACTGCCAGGATACAAGTGTCATGACTGTACCTAAGGCACAATAACTTGAAATGCTGGTTATTGTTTTGGTCCATGTTTCTCAAAGCTGAGTAGTATTATTGATTACTTTACTCCTATGGCAGCTCATATAGCTCCTTCTGGTACTAGGAAAGACACATAGAAGTAGGCAGGTATCCCAGGTAGATCCTCCTTAATTTTTCACAGTCCTCTGTTGAAAATGTGTAGTGTCCTCAGAAATACTGATTGCATTTAACATCTGGGAGGTAACCCAAAACAGCACCAATAACCTATACTATTTTAAAAGCCAAACAGGGAGACTTGTTGATAGTCTTGGGGAAAACAAAATTACTTCAATTTGCATAACTTAAGTTAAGCTAAATACTCTATTCTAATATGTATTATATGTAAAATTTATGTAAACACAAGACAGTAAAGTTGTTGCTTTTTTTTTTTTTTTTTTTTTTTTTTTTGTCTTTTTGGCCACCCATATGGCTATTTATATATTTTAGCTCCCTCTTCTTTTTCATTAATAACAACCCTCACCAACCCCTCCCTCCAAAGCCCAGCATTCCTTTTGCCATGTTTCTTTCCATTTATGGACTGTCCTAGTTACAGTTTTACTGCTGTGAACAGACACCATGACCATGGCAAGTCTTATAAAGGACAAGATTTCATTTGGGCTGGCTCAAAGCAGCAACATGGCAGCATCCAGGCAGGAATGATTCAGGAGGAACTGAAAGTTTTACATCTTCATCTGAAGGCTGTTAGCAGAATACTGAATTCCAGGCAGCTTGGGTGAGGATCTTAAGCCCACAACTACATTGACACACCTATTCCAATAAGGTCACACCTCTTAATAGTGCCACTCCCTGGGCCAAGCATATATAAACCATCACATTCCACTCCCTGGCCTCCATAGGCTTTTCCAAACATATGAGTCTATGAGGTCTATACCTAAACATGGTGTAATGCAAAATACATTTAGTCCAGCTTCCAAAGTCCCCAAAGTCTAAAGCTGTCTCAAGAAAAAGTCCAATATTCAGAGTCTCTTCTAAGATTTATCCAATCACTTAACTCTAATCACAAGGCAAGACAGGAAACCAGATGGGTAAACCCCGAATTCTGCCTCTCCATGTCTGATGTCGAAGCAGTATTCAGATCTCCAACTTCTTTTCATCTTTGCTGACTACAACAAACTTCTTTTTCTTGGGCATGTTCTACTCCCTGTTAGCAGCTTTCCTCAGCAGATATCCCACAGCTCTGGTATCTCAAACATCTTGGGGTCTCCAAGGCAACTGCAATGTTATAGCTTCTCGTTTCCATGTCTGTGGATCACACATGATCTTCTAGGCTCCTTCTGGCCTCAGTTCTCCAGCTCTGCCCTCTAAGCCCTCTGCACTCATGTTGATCCACTCCACTGCTACTACTGTTCTTGGTGTTCATCTAATGGTACTAGCATCTCCAATAATCTAGGGTCTTCTGCTACAACTAGGTTTTACCAATAGACTCTCATGGGCTCTCTTCATGGTGCCAAGCCTCAACTCCTTTGGATAACCCCCTCAGTTCTGAGGCATAAACTGCTACTGAGGCTGCAATTTTACCAATGGCTTTTCATGGCCTCTCACAATGTCAAGCCTCAGCTGCTATTCATGATCCTGTCATGCTTTCAAAACCAGTACCATCTGGGTGACTCTTACACATTACCAAGTCCAGCTGCAACACAGGGTACAACCCTGGCTATCTCTGGACCACAGCTTCTTTGTGCTCTCAGAAAATACTTCCTAGAAAATTTCACCTCAATAATGTTGGTCTCTTTTTAATCACCTCTAATTTTTTAGCTCCAGCTAACCAGAACCAATTGTCCCAGTAGTTATTTCTATGTTTCACTCTATGCCAAAACCACATGAGCAAAGCTGCCGAGTTATGCTGCTTCCAGGATCTGGAATATGGCCCCTTGTTCTATGACATTATGACCAGCTTTCTGTTTATCAACTCCTTCACTTCCTGAGCTTGGCTGTCCTGGAACTTGCTCTGTAGACTGACTTTAAACTAAAGTTTTGGGCAACCAAACCTGAATTTAAAGTTTGTTTGCTTTTTTACCTAGAACTTGCTCTTTTCTAGGTTGGCCTTGAACTCAGAGATGTTGTCTTTGCCTCCTGAGATTTAAGGCTTGTACTTTCATGCCTGAATCTAAATTTAGCTAGGTAGAATCTTACCACAAGGTCATTATTCCCATTATCTGTTATCTCCTAGAACACATGATTAGGCTCCATTTCCTTTCTGGTGTCCCTTTAATACTCAAACCACATATTTTATATTTTTTCCTTTCTAAGTTTTCTATGCTTGTTCAAAATCCTACTCTTGAGACTTAACCAGAGAATTAAGTCCCTGTTGAGATTTTTTTGAGACTTCTTTTGTCAATGCAATTAATAAAAATCTCTTTACCTAAGCCTCTGGTAGGCTATTCAGACAAAGGCAAAAAAGCAGCCAGATTCTTCACCAAAATACCACAAAAACAGTCTTTATGCCTCATCTGAAACTCGTCTCCTCTGAAACCTCTTGGGCTGGGTCAGAACAGTACAAATTACTGCCACCAACAATGTCTTCTATATTCCTACTATGATAACCCATGAAGCTTCATTTAAAGCATTCCACTACTTTCCAAATAAAAAGTCCCAAAATCCACATTCTTCCAAACAAAAGCATGGTCAGGCAAATCACATTAATACCCCACTCTTGGTACCAACTTCTTAATAAGGTTTTTACTGCTGTGAACAGACACCATGACCAAGGCAAGTTTTATAAATGACAACATTTAATTGGAGCTAGCTTACAGGTTTAGAGGTTCAGTACAGTATAATCAAGGCAGCAACATGGCAACATACAGGCAGGCATGGTCCTGGAGGATCTGAAAGTTCTACATCTTCATCTGAAGACTGTTAGCAGAATACTGACTTCCAGGCAGCTAAGGTAAGGGTCTTAAGCCCACACCAACAGTGACACACCTACTCCAACAATGCCACACTTTCTAGCAGTGACATTCTCTGGGCCAAGATTTACAAACCATCACAATGACTATCTTATTATTCTCTTCTATACCTGTCCCATTGTGGTCCCTTTTTAATTTCCTTGTATATATGTTCATGTTTTTCTACCACTGTCTATGGGGTCATATTCACTTCAAATAGTATATAAGCCAGTCTTCTTGATTTTCATAGGATAACTTAATAATTTTCCCATTTAAGTTAATGTTTTTCATGATTTTGTCATATATATTTATTAGTATGGATAGCCTCCAGTTTAACATGTATGTTTAGCATAAAATCATGCTGAATTTTGTTGAAGGCAATTTTTTGTAATTCTATTGTGGTTATCTTATAATTTTTTGTTTGTCTACTTTCATGATTGATATTTTTAATATATATTAAACCATCCCTACATTTTTCCAGAAATCCATCAATCATCTAATCAATCAATCAGTAAGTAAAAACAACTTAAATTTTCATGGTGATTGTTTTGCTGTATACATGATTTATTACATTTGACTATGTGTACCTGATATATTTGGTCCACAAGTATAATTTTGAAGATTTTTGAGTCTATATTTACCAAGAACATTGAACTATATCTGTGTTTTATTGTTTCATGTTTACGTGTTTGTTGTTGTTGTTGTTGTTGTTTTGTATTAGAAAAATACTGGTTATGTAGAGGAATTTGTAAGCACTCATTAATTTTTTAAAAATGCTTTAAGAAAACATTGGGCTTAAATCCTTTCCAGAGTCATGTAGTATTCTGCTGTGAATACATTTGTGCGTGAGAATTATTAGTCAGAAGGTGTTTTCTTATTACTTTAATATCCTCATTTTTATTGGGTCTCTGTAAGTTGTTGATCTGTAGGCTTAGATTTTTCAAAATGTTTTTTATTTAGGATTTTTATACTCTTCAATCTCCCTTCTAGGCCACATACTAAAGATAGAGAAGAAAAAAAAATGTTTAATAAAAAAGGAGGTTCTGGACCTGCTTTGGGCAATTTTACTCTTCATTTCAGGACACCAGCAATCCAGTCCAATAGCAAACGCCATACTCCAATCACTAACTGTGTCTCTATCCAACAGAAATAGCAAGGCTCTACCAAGTGGGCATGGGTCAAATAAAGTGGCCAGAATTAGCTTGAATACCATGAAAGGATCTTTGGTGCATTTCTCTCTATGAAGTGAAGAGGAGCAAAGACCAGTGAAGAATCAAATGTTTGCACAGTGAAAGAGTGCAAGAGCACTCTTGTGCAGTTTCACCACATGTCCTCTCAAGTGACTGTTTTCAGCAAAAAAATTAAAAATTAAGTGCTCTCCCACAAGACAGCTTCTTGAAAAATTGATGTTACAGCATTGAGTTGTTAAAGAAACCCAAATTTCCACTTTATATCCTCCTTTCTGTTTAAAAACAAAGTTTTTTTCTAACAATTTACACACAATAGAAATAAGTATAAAAGCCATAATACTAGAACTTTAAATCACTCTTTAAATAAGCTACTTACATGCAATTTATTAAAAAATTAATAAAACAAAACAAACTTAAATTTCTGTCAAGATAAAATAATCAAACAAAACAACCATAAATATTTATCATTAAAAATAGTCAAACATAACAATCTTAAATTTCAATCATGAATCAATAGTTAAACAAAATGATTTTAAATTTCTAGCAATATGTTTTAATGTATGCTGAAGTAAAATATTTAAGTCTGTTAGATATTTTTCATGTTTTCTTTTTATTTTTTGTTATTGTTATTTTCTTTTCCCTTCAATTCCTCTATTATTAAATACAGGGAGAAATCGCTCATTCAAATGTTATAAATTTCACCCTGACAAAGGTAATAATTATCCTCTAAAAAACAGTAAATCTATTTGTAACTCATAAAATTACAAAACCTATCCATCCCAACTTAAAGAACTTGAACAATAATCTGACAATTGCTTCATGCAGAACTGGGGCAAAGAATTCCTGTTTTGTGGCCTGAAAGGAAATTAGAAAAATGATTACATAAAAAAGCTAACTATAGCATTTCATGTCCAATTTCAATGTTATCAAGTCTCTGTTTGATCTATTATTTTGGCTATCCATTTTGAGGTTGATTTGCATGAATATTTTGAAAAAATCTGTAAGTGAAATAGTCTATGATAGTGAATCACCTGGGCTATTTGCTTTGTGAAGATATTCATGTCTTAGCTGATAGCAGGTTTTCCCTGGACTTATCTAATCTTTTAAGTTTTGTTGGTAACCATATTTTTTGCTTCCCTATGATTACATGAGTATTCCTACATACACACCATAAAGCTATTCCAGGTTTTCATTATAATGTCAACAAATCCTTAAAGTTTATAAGTATATAGTATATAGTTTCTCATTTTTTCTGTTTTTATTGGTTATTTTATTTATTTACATTTCAAATGTTATCCTCCTGCTTGGTTTCTCCTCTTCAAACCCACTGTCCCATTCCCCTCCTTTCTGCTTTTATGAAGGTGCTTCCCCACCCAACTACCCACTCCTGCCTAACCACCCTAGTAGTCCCCTACATTGGGGCAATGAACCTCCACATGACCAAGGCGTCCCTTCCCACTGATGCCAGATAAGGTAATCCTCTGCTCCATATGCAGCTGGAGAATTGTGTCCCTCCATGTGTACTCATTGGTTGGTGCTTTAGCCCTTGGGAGCTCTGGGGAGTCTGGTTGGTTGTTTTTCCTCTAGGGTTATTTTTGTTGTTTTTCCTCTAGGGTTGCAAACCCTTTCAGCTCCTTCTGTCCTTTCCCTAACTCCTCTATTGTGGTCTCTGTGCTCAGTCTAATGGTTGGCTGTGAGTATCTGCATCTGTGTTGGTCAGGCTCTGAAAGAGCCTCTAAAAGAACAGCTATATCAGGCTCCTAGCAGCAAGATATTCTTGACATTAGCAATAGTGTCTGGGTTTGGATCCCTAGGTGGGGCAGTCTCTGGATGCCCTTTCTTTCAGTCTCTGCTCCACTCTTTGTCCCTGCATTTCCTTTAAACAGGAGCAATTCTGAGCTAATGTTTTTGAGATGGATGAATGGCCCCATCCCTTAACCAGGGGCTATGTCAAGTAAATGGTTATGGTCTCTACAGTTTGTTTCTCCCCTTTGTTGGGTATTTTGGCTAATGTCATCCTCCTTGGGTCCTGGGAGCCTCTTGCTTACTTGACATCTGGAACTTTCTAGTGTCTACCCCTGGTTCCCCATCCCCCACGGCTACATACCTCCATTCAATTTACTGACCCTCTGTGCCTCTCCCTTAGTCCCCTCCCACATCTGATAATGCACCCCCCCTTTCACTTCCCCTCCTCTCTCCCTCTCAGTTCCTCCCTTTCTCTACCTCCTGTGATTATTTTGCTCTCTTTTCTAAGTAGGACTGAAGCCTCCAAATATTGGTCTTACTTCTTCTCGAGCTTTATATGGTCTATGACTTGTATCGTGAGTATTCTGAGCTTTTTTTTTTTTCAATAGCCCAGTGTCTCTCAGCTGCTTTTGTTTCTTTTTCACCAACATTAAGAAAATTTAGAGTTAATAAAACATTATTTAGAGAGGTTTTACTCTCTTGTTTCTTTAATAGCATGGCACTTTTTTTAAAGGTATGACTAGATCTTCCTACTGCTTGTTGTGTGGAATGATGTGGTATATCAGTATCATGCCTTATATTGTAATATACAGAAAATTTCTTCAACTAATAGGATGCGTATGAGCATTAGCAGTCTTTATTTGTGCAGGTACTTCCATAACTGTCATTAAGTCTAGTGAGTATGTACTGCCACAATAAACATTTGTGGAACTTAATGAAAGTAGTTGCCCATTAAAACTCTGAGTAAGACGTAATGGTATGATGTATACATATGTATCATACCATATCCATATATAATGATATATACATATATATCATACCATATCCATATATAATGATATATACATATATATTGTACCATATCCATATATTATGAGATATCATTATATATGGATAACATTATAATGCAAAATTGATCTCCTTTTAGTTTAACTTTGCTCACAGGACTGAAAACATGGATTTTGAGTATAACTTTTAGTTTTTAGAAATTAATGTAGTAGAGTTCTTTTAAGTATTTTCAATTTTCTTTTACTCCTTTCCTATCTAATTCTCCTAATTTAAAACATCTCTCTTTATTTTATTTATTTATTTAATTAATTTTTTTGGTTAGGTGAAACTAGGTTCTGTCAATTGTATTGGCTCACAGAACCAACCCTTAGATTCATTGAGTCTTTCTATTGTTTTCTTTTCTTTGATTTTATTTCATTAACATCTGTCTGTTGTTGTTGTTGTTGTTGTTGTTGTTGTTGTTGTTGTTAAGTTTTTACTATTCCATAGATGTGGTTTTAGTTTGTTTTTATTTATCTAAGTTCTTGAGTTACATTAATAAATTAAGTCATTTATTTGTCATGTTTCAGATTATTTTAGTGCAAATACTTAGTATTTTACAGTTTCCTTTGATGTTTCTCTGGCATTATGTTTTCTTTTCCTTATCACTTAGTTCTAATGTTTACTTCTTTTCTTTCTTGATTTCTTTAATCTACTAATCAGTTGGCAATAAGTTGTTTAATCTCCATGTATTTGTGTGTTTAATTAGTGCACATTTATTGACTGTTAATTTTAAGTTTTAAAGTGTCATGTTCAGATAGAAAAAGATTTATTTCAATTTTCATGAAGTTGTTAAGATTTAATTTTTGTCCTAAAATTTGTTTTACATTTAAGAAGTTTTCATGAGCTCCTGAGTAAATGCATATATTTTGGTGTTTGAGTAAAATAGTCTAGAGATAACTATTAAGTCTATATGGTATACAATGACATTTAATGTTATATAACTATTTATTTGAATCTAGAATATCTATGTACTAGAGAACTTAGATTTTTCAAAACATCGACTCCTATAGAGTTGAAATCAATCTGGGACTTGAAGAATAGTAGTACATATTTTATGAAATTGTATGAAGATTGAAGATAGTAATGTATTCTTTGTTAACTTTTTCTTTGTTAGAATGAAGGTTCTTTTTTGTGTGTTCTGATTACATTTAAATTTAAGTCTATTTTTTCAGATACTGGGTTAGCAAAACATTTTTGCTTAGTGGTCTCATTTTTATGGAGAATATTTTCCATCCCTTTTCTTTAAAATGCTGCCTATATTTAAAGCTAAGATGAGTTTTTTATACACAAAAGAAAGATGGATTTTTTTTTTTTTTAGCCACTGAACCAGCCTGTGTCTTCTTTTTAATTTTTTAATATATTTTATTGGATAATTTCTTTATTTATATTTCAAATGTTATCCCCTTTCCTGGTTTCTCCTCTTCAAAGCCCCTATCTCATCCTCTATACCCCTGCTTTTATGATGTTGTTCTCCCAGCCACCCACACATTTCCAAATTAACCATGTAAGATTTAGTTTGTTCTATGTGACATGCCTGAAAATGCATGAAAATTACCTCTGTTCTTAGTGCCAGCATTCTGTAGTTTTTATTGCACTTCAATCTCCCTGAAAGGCAAACAAGTATAGACTAAAAGCTAACAATGAAGAAAAATAAAGATATGTATTTTATTTAATTATGTTGGTAGAATATAAATATTACTCTCTTCTATATAAATGTTTTTCTTATATGTGTATATTGTGTTTTAAACATACACTTTCCAACCTCCCCTACACCCTTTTTTTTATGTTTTTTCTCCCAGGAGATTCTTTTTGTTCTCCTAGACAATTTCAATTCGTGTGTGTGTGTGTGTGTGTGTGTGTCTATACATGCATTATTTTAGGTGACTATAAAATTTAGTGCCCATCTATGAGGGAAATCATTCAACATTTGTCTTTCTGAGACTGACTTAATTTACAAAATATGTTTATCATTATTTACATCCATTTTCTCCTTCCTAATTTATTCTTCTTTGTGACCAAAAATATTCTACTATGTATATTAACCATGTCTTTCTCATCTGATCATTTATGGTTAAGCACCAAACCTGGTGACATATCATTACTGCTGGAAATAGTGATGCAATAAAGACCAGTGTTCAAGTATATTAGGAAGTGTTGCCTTAGAGTCCTTTGACCAATGCCCAGGAATTATAAAAATGGATGATATTACAGCAACATTTTAGAGAATTCTGGTGGCATAGCAAGTTCATTCTATTATTATTTTATGGCATCTATTAATTTGTAGTTTATCATAGATTCACAAAATCATTTAATACATATACAACTTTTGATACAAATTGAAATATTGGCTTATTTCAGATAAACTCTATATATATTGAAAAAAGCCATAACCTTATCTAGACTTCAGATTTTTGGGGAGGGATTTATTATTATTTTATGTGCGTTGGTGTTTTCCTGTATGTCTTTGTGAAGTTGTTGGATCTTCTGGAACAGACAATAGATAATAGACAAAAAGGAATAGACAATAGAGGAATATACAATAGTCAAATAGAGAAAAGTAATATATAATAGAGTTGCAATCTGGGTGCTGGAAATTGAACCCCAGTCCTCTGGAGAGTGGGCAGTTCTCTTAATCGTGGAGCCATTTCTACAGCCCCTTCTGTCCATTCATTTTATTTGTATATATAAAACTTTGAAAGTGAATCAATTTATAGTTTATTTCATTTTCTTTTCTTTTTTATTGGATATTTTATTTATTTACATTTCAGATGTCATTTCCTTTTCCCATTTTCTCTTCCTAGAACTCCCGTATCTCACCCCCTTCTTCTATTTGCTTTTATACCATTTTAATTACATGAAAGTATTAAGGTCAGTTCTAGGTTGAGGAATTAGCAATACAATAGATACAAATAGTCAAGGAATAAACAAGGCAATAAACAAAATTCCATGAACACTCCTGTGATCACTGTTTCTAAGGGCTTATCAGGATGACTGAAATATCTGAGTCAACTTCACAGTCCTAGCCCAATATCATTTTCATGTCTGAAGCCTACTTCCTTGTTCTAGCCTAAAATTTAGATTCCTGTCTGACACAACTTCTTTGTTCAAGCCTAATATTTATATTCTTGCCTGAAAATACTTCTTTATCCATTCTTACTTAGCTTGTTGAAACATTCAAAACAATACTTTTTCTAGTTATTTTTGTAGGTATTGTCAGTATAAAGTTCATTATTTTTCTTTTAATCCTTTCATTGATCTACTAATAATCTAACTACATTGTCACAGAGACAAAGTAATGATTCAACAAAGCCAAAAATTACCACATTGTAATTGTTTCTTTTATCTAGACAGGTACCTCTCTCCTTGCATCAAGAACATAACACAGATCTACCTCACAGAATTTTCTACCCAGAGAATTAACTCATACCTATTGAAGATTTTTGCTCGGTGGGCCAATCCTTGTGGGATGGAATTTTCTTCACATTATGGTGCGGATACCAAATTAAGTAATCTAATCAAAATGTTAAATTATACATCAAATATTTAGGTTTTCATAGTACCATGACAAAAGCAGATTTAAACAAGATAAATGATTAGATTGTTATAGCAGAAACTCAATCCAATGTCCCTGACTTCAATATGAAGTACAAGACAGGCATTAGGATCACATCCAATATTTACCTGAATTGAAAATATTCAGGTTATATTTGATCAGTTTATGTTCTGAACAAACAGAAGTAAATTTTGAAGCCACCAAAACTTGAGACGTGGGTTGGGACAAAGATCAGGAGATAAAGTGGATAAAGTAATTGTATACAAATATGGAGACTGGGTACATAGCAACAATGTGAAAACTGGAAGCTCACAGTAGCTTCACAATTCAATCTGATGAAACTTTTTTATATAAAGTTACAAGGAGGCAGGCTTTCTCTAGGAATGTCATCAGAAAGATATTGTATTCAGGAGAAAGTGAAGGATATTCAGTCTTGTAAGAGAAGCATGTATGTATAAACCTATTGAGTTTAGAAACAATGTCTTCATCCCCTTTGGTTGTGATGGTTTCTTTAAGTGGAGTATGTAGAGCCTGCCAGTGGCTTGGGGTGGATGAAAAGGTATGATCCTGAGAATGTGACGTATAAGAAAATCGGATTTATGGGCTAATTTCAGGCGATTGAATTGTGAAGTAAAGGAAGAATACAGGTATTTAATTAACAACCCAGGGTGAGATGCATAGGTGAAAATTTTTGCTGCTCAATGTTTTTACATTTTATCAGGTATTAAATTAGCAGTGTTTAGAAAGTTGCTAAAAAGATTAATTTACATAAAGAAAGATGTACCATAAAATAGGATCCTAATATCTCCCAAAATCAGCAACATTCCTCTGAAACCAGTGGATATTTCATCATCTGTGGAAAAGCAGATAGAGATATGACAAAATAAATAAAAATGAAAATCAGATATTCTTCACAATGACTATGTGCTTAACATAAAATACAGAATAAATAAAAATGAAAATCAGATATTCTTCACAATGACTATGTGCTTAACATAAAATACAGAATCTGAGTACTAGAAGAAAAAGAAAGGCAAGTACTGAAGGAAATACCTCTACATCCTTGTGAACCACCCAGTGATTGATCCACCTACTCTGCTCCCACAGGGTAGATGAATTATTCTTATTCTACAGCTTGATTAAAAGGAACTTTGATTTTGTGTGAGGTGAGATTGAGTTGAAATCATTTCAAACCTATTTATTCAAATAAATAGGAAAGATATTAGATGACTGTCAAACATTGAGGCATGCAATCTGCAAAGCTATTTCTGCCAGAGAAGTCAGAGGCTCTTTCAAGATTCCACACTGAATCACTGTGCATTTAAACTCCAAAAGCAAGACAACAGGTTCAAAGGTTCATTATATTTTTATCTACCTGAAAGAAATTATAGCCAGCTCTGGAATCTTCTAAACATTATTCATTCACATATTTACCATTAGACAAGAATAATTTTAAATGTATATTTCATTGTTAGAATTAACTCAGTGTCTTGCCCAATGTTTTATTGCTGAAAAAAGACATCCTGTCCAAGGTAACTCTTATAAAGGAAAGCATTTCATTGAGCCTTCTTTACAGTTCATCAGTTTAGTTCACCATCCTCATGATACAAAGGTTGACATCAAAGTTGAATCCTATATATCCAGACCTATAGGAAGGATACAGAGAGGGGCACACTGGGCCTGGCTTGAGCTTTTGAAATCCCAAAGCCTATCCCCATGCACATATTTCATCCAGGACTACACCTACCCCAACAAGTCCACACCTCTTATTCATTTAAAATACTTCAATTCCATAAATATTTAAATATATGAGCAACAATTTATAAATGGGACTTCATGAAACTAAAAGGCTTCTGTAAAGCAAAGGACACTGTCAACCGGATGAAATCACAACCTACAAATTTGAAAAGGGTCTTCACCAATCATACATACAACAAAAGACTAATGTCCAAGATATATTAGGAACTTAAATTATATTCCAAAATAAAGAAATACATAAGTAACCCAATAAAAAATTGGATACACATCTAAATAGAAAATTCTCAACAGAAGAATATCAAATGGCAGAGAGGCACTTAAAGAAATGTTTAACATTGGGTAAATGCAAACCAAAATGACACTATCATTCCACTTTATATCAATCTCATACATATACAACCACTCTGAAAATCAAACTGACAGTACCTCAAAAAATGTATATAATTCTACCTGAAGATGCAGCTATACTGTTCCTGGGCATATATCCAAAATATATGCCACAATACCCCAAAGGCATATGCTCCATTTTGTTCATATCAGCTTTATTCATAATATCCTAAAAAGTGGAAGCAACCAAGTTGTCCCTCAATTGAAGAATGAACACAGAAAATATGGTTCATTTACTCAATTTTATAATATTAAGCTATTCAAAACAGGGACACCATTAGTGTCTCAAACAAATGGTTGGGACTAGAAAATTGCATCTTAACTATGGTTACAAAGATCCAAAATGACATTCATGGGTATGCTCATTTACATGTGGAAATTAACCAGAAAGTATAAAATAAACATTATACATCTCACGACTCAAAGCAAGTAAACAGGATGGAAAGCCCAAATGAGAATGCTTGAATCTCACTTATAAGGGGGAACAAAATAGTCTTGGAAGGCAGGGGAAAGCAGAGATCTGCTGGGAGAATGGAAGGAGGAGAAAATGAGGGGGTAAAAATCAGGTATGGTGGGAAGAGAGGAGAGAAGTCCAGAGAGACAGGAGAATCAATGGAAATACACATCTGCCTGAGGTCTGGGAAACCTCTAGAATGTCCCAGGGATCTAGAATTGGGCAGGCTCCCAGGACTCAATGTGGATGACCTTAGATGAATTGCTCAAGAATGGGGACATGGAATCTAAAGAACCCACCTCTAGTTGTCTAACAGGACACCCAATAGATGGGGACACAAATCCCCTATAAAACTTTCCACCCAAAATTGCTCCAGAGTAAAAGAATGCAGGGAAAAAAAATCAAACAGAAAGTTTTTCTTTCCTTTTCTTTTCCTTTCTTTCTTATTTTCTCTCTCTCTCTCTCTCTCTCTCTCTCTCTCTCTCTCTCTCTCTCTCTCTCT
>JANHMN010000009.1:16615015-16671204 GCA_030674055.1 Rhabdomys pumilio
TCTCTCTCTCTCTCTCTCTCTCTCTCTCTCTCTCTCTCTCTCTCTCTGTGTGTGTGTGTGTGTGTGTGTGTGTGTGTGTGTATGCTGGAAATTGGGCATGTCCCAGAACACACAGGAGCATATCAGTGGATACTATAGGAGTTGGTTTTCTCCTTTCACTTTGAGTACTAGACATGTAACTCAAGTTTGTAGACTTAGTAGCAGGCACCTGTATTTGTTAAGTCTTCTTAAAATTTCAATATATCTCAAATATTACTGATGTTCCCTGTAAAATATCTCTTCATATAACACTGAATTGCCCAAAGTATTCTAGCTTCCAATTACTCCTTGGCTTTATATCCTTTTACTCTTTATTTTACTCTGCTGCTCCATGATGCCCTCTTGGAAAGTTTTTGCCCCTCAGCAAGTCCTTTTCCTTTTCCTGGGATTTCCTTTCTACACAGTGCATCACACTCCATCTTACCTCTTCTTTTCCTCTGGTTTGACTCACATGGGATACTTAGTTTCCAAGACACTCATAATTTTCTATTACCTTCCTGCCATCTTTCCATGTGTTCCTTACTAATACGTTTTTAAACTTCAGCACTTGGCTTTGGCTTTCTTTCTATATTCTATCAATCATTAATCTGTCTTCTATCTGCCTATCTATCTATCTATCTATCTATCTATCTATCTATCTATCTATCATCTATCTATCTATAATGTACTGTGTCCTCAAAGTTCAGAGGTTAAATTCAGGTGATGTTGCCTGCTATTATTCATATTGTTTACTGAGTCACAAACTCTCACTAGCCATGATTTTGCTGATTGGGCTTGGCTGTGTGGCTATTTATTCTATCTGTATTTGTATCACCAGCATATGATTTTAAGACAGATTCATAGATGGGTTGATATTTGGCTCTTTAAGCCTTCCATCACATTAATAACTAAGCATTTTCCTAGCCCCAATCTAAGGTTCATTTTAGAATTTACAGCTGCCCAAATTCTAATGTGATTTTTGAGACTCATTTAATTGTTGATTTGCACTACTTCTATTTGGAAAATGTTCTATAGGACAACACTCGATTTCACTCCTGCTTCTCAGGGATAAAATAGAAGTGAAATTGACCAAGTACTCAGTGAATAAACTGAGTACTAAACTAAACTAATAGAAGACCTGAGAGCATGTGTTTTCCCATGGAAATACACAATAAATTCCAGGTGACATTTATCAATGAAGAAATTTGCTTGAAATCCCAATTGTTCTGCATTTCCTTCTCATTTATAGCAAACATTTAAACCACAACTTCCTCATATATCACCCCTCCTTACTTTTGCATTACTTTTCTCTTCCGTTCCCTTCCCTTCCCCCCTCTCCTCTCCTCTCTTCACCCCTCCCTCTCCCTCCACTCTGATCCTCTCCTCTTCTCTTCCCTTCTCTTCCCTTCTCTCTCTTCTCCACCCCTTCTTTTCATTCTCTCTTCTTCTTACTCCTTCTTTTCCCTTCCATTTTCTCACATTTATTCCCCTAATTTACTCTTTCTCTCATCTCTTTACTACCCTAGTTTTTAATACACACCCTGCCTTGCCTTACCCTACTTTGTTTATCTGGCATAAGTTCTCATAATCTATCCTAGAGTGGAATGGAACAAAATCCTTCTGCTTCAGCCTGTGAATTGCTGGGATTACAATCATGACTGAAAATTTCAAGGTTGAGTTGTGCTGCTCAATAAAAAATTTGATATCACTTTTAAAATAAATGTAGTGTGTGTGTGTGTGTGTGTGTGTGTGTGTGTATTTTCAAAGATATGCAAACATATATATGTATGTGCAATTGGAGGCAAGAGATATGCTTTTGTTATTGTTCCTCAGTAACTATGTTTGTTCTTGTTATTTAATAAACAAGAGTTACTTTTAATTAACTGTTATTGAGTAGGGGTACCTCAGCATCTGTGCTAAAATAAGAAGACAATACTGTAAATTTGATTTGCTTTTTGCTCCTTTATAGGAGGTGTAATCATATCATCAATTCCATGTTTTCACTTACCAGTTCTACCATAATTTTTGAGATAGGATCTCATATTATCTAGGACTCACTAAATAGACTATACCAGAAGTCCACCAACTCCTATGGCATCGACACCTCGTGTATTTGGGATTATAAGAGCACACCATCGTTGTCAGCATTTTGAATGCCTTCTGGGGATCAAAGACAAGTTGTGTAGCCTACATGACTGGCATGTTTCTAACTCACCTATCTTCACATTATTAATGTAATTTTAAATTAATTGCAGTAGTTATGCCATCAGTAAAATTTACATGATATAATGCTAAACTTAAAAAAATACTCAAAAATGACAAACTTCATGGTTTTAACGGTTCAAGATAAACTCTTTGGTGACAATTAGGACATTCATTGTCTTATGCCAGTAACACCTCCACCCGATTAAAAAAAATACATTATCACCACTCCAAAGTAAGACATTAGGTTCTACAAGCAATGTGCTTTCCCTGTAGCACTCAAGAGACCTCTATTCTTCTTCAAAAGTACTATTTATTTTACTTTTATCATCTCTATAGGAATATGAATATTTCCCTGCCTCTAGTTAGACTGAGTGGTACTGATATGCTGAAAATATCTTTGTACTTTCACTGCAATTCTTTTGTTGCTGTTTTATTTCTGGATTCTCAGTTCTGCATACTTGGCATCTTTCTAGACATGCAGCAGTACAACATGGGGATCATATTGTAGTTCTTTTATATGTTGAGAATAATTAAGTCTGAAAGTTTTAATATATTCTCTTTTCATAAGTGTATGCTGAATATTCTGATCTCTTTAAATTCCACATGAATATATGCAGAAGCATTAAATAACTTAACTGTCCCCTTTCTAACTTTTATTTCTTAGAAGTCTTTATATATCTTCTTCATGCCTATTTGTTCTGGTCATTGTTTCTGATTAAATTGCAGCATGACAGTCAGTATCCTTCTTTTGTCATAAATTTGTAAATATATATGTATATTGCTGTTAAAAATGACACTAGGTTTAGACTATCTAGAGATGCTCTATGTCTAGAATGGCAGAGAAATTTGTAACTTTGTATTTTTAATTATAAAAATATTTGGGGTTTTGTAAATTTGTAGTTTGAAATCTTAATATCTTGCATTTTTCTTTTAAAAATATAATATTAATTGATTTTTTTTAATTTGGAAAGATTCATATGTAATTGTCATCTATTCTTTGGAATCCTTTGTGTTGTTTCTTGTATTTGAATCTCTGTTTGATTCATGGTTGCTACAACTTTGCATCTATAAGTCCTTGTACTGTATTTTCTTTGTGTGGCTTTTGCATTAAAGTCAAAAGTAGAACTTAGGAAGTCAAACAGGAAATATTGTTTCCTCTTCAGTTACAGCAATATTTGAGAAAAATAGTATATTTTTATATATGATAAAATTGACACATGATACAATTTGTCTTCTAAGAGTTTAATTTTATATTTATGATTTAATTTACTTATTTATTATAAATGTATTAATTTTTTCTAAACTTTATAATCATATTTGGATGAGTTTTTCTAGGATATTGTTCTGTGCAGGATGCTTAGTGGATAGTTAGTAGCATATGTTGTTACCTTCAACTTATCATCAACTAAGCTATAGCCTCAGTATTTATTTCAATGTAGTCAGATGTCTCTTTTATTTCTGACTATATATTTTCATAATATTTTTCAGAGATCTAGTTAATTATTTAGGCACTTTGTTCATCATATTAATGAAACAACTGTTGGTTTGATGCATCTTACCCCTTTTCTACTACTTTTCATATATTTGCAATAAAATATATTGTAATTTCTATATCCAGTTCCAGTTTACAGATATTTAGAGTTTAAAATAAGTGACATTTCATTTTGTAATACAAGGTAGAACTTACTATAAATTTTCCTCTGTGAACCTTCTTTCATGAGCCTTTTCTTCTAGTATGTGATCTCTTTGTGTTCATTTATCTGTGACTGTTTTTCTAATTTCTTAAGTGTATTTTCTTTTGAACATTTTCTGTAAGTGTGCACTTATCTGCACTACATATATTTGCCATTATTCTGGTTTTTCTTCAATATTTCAGTTCTTCCTACATATTGGAAAATTATGTACATAAAATTTATAGTTGTTTAATTTTTTGTAGTTTAATCTCAGGATTTGTTTCTTTCTACATGACAGGATTATTGTTTTTACATGAGCCTGGAAAAATCTTTTTCTTTTTCTTACACATGTTTGTGTAGAATTTGAAGTTCTTAACTTTTAATTAATTTCACTTTAGTCACTATATTCATTATTGAAAGATGAGAATGATAGGAACATAGGGAGAGAAAATGCCATAAACCTTCCCTGGTACTTTAGATTTTCTATTTTGGGTATGTCTTTGGTGGCTGTGAACTTTTGTCTGTTTCTAAAATTTTGACTAAGGTAGATTTTTCCATTTGTTTTATTTTTCTTTTATTTTTATCTCTTCCTTCTTCCTTTTCCTTGAGGGGAAAATAAAAATCAGAAGATTGGAAGTTGCCCACAGCAACAGTTTTTTGATATCAGTGTGCCACATTTTTTACTTTGATTTTAAAGAAGAATGGATAGGGTGGAACAAGCGCATACTCTGGTAGACAAAATAGCTCATTTCCACCACAGACATAAGATCTTTCTCATCACTGTCTTTACCCTTTTATGAGTGCAGCTATGTAAATATGCTGTTATAAGGATATGAATTTAAAAGGCACTCTTTATTCAAGGCAGAAGTCACCTAACTTTGATCAACCCAACTCACCACGATTGTTTTTAATGCATCTGTTTATTTTCTTGGCAGAAGTCATTTGCTTTATTTGGGAACAGATGTTTCTGTGCTTATTTGAAGCAAAAATGTCCCCACGCTGAAGTTAAACATCTCTTTACAATTGTTGCCTGAGACTTTGTCTATGTATACAGTTAGTGATCAATGAAAAACTCATTACCTGTTTCATATCTACAGTCAAGGCAACAAACTATTAATACTGATAGTGTGAGAACACACACAAATAAATCATATCCACATAAGTTCTCAAGTTCTCAAGCATATTGTTCTCAAGTTTCTAAGATGAGAAAACATTTATAGCTTTATGAAAACATTCTTAGAAATTGGTATTGCTTTAATATCCAGTAACTGTCATGGTACATTTGATGACAATGCATCATATTATTATATATAAAAGTTGAGTATAGGATAATGATAGCAACATACAGATTTTAAGGAGAAAACTACCTTATGGAGGAGCTGGAAGTCTCTGTTTATTTTCATACCATTTACTGATAACTAATTCTTCCAAACAAAAAAGTTATCAATCAATGTCTTCACCCATTCTTGTCAAAAATAAATTACACTGTTCCCTGAAGCCATTCTTCTAACTGTGACTATATGATCCATGTCAATGAGAGTAGGCTTGTGCTGTGGAGCAAAACTACTGTTTTATTTGCGTCCATCCTTACTATCTTAGGAAGATTCAGCCCTTCTGGTTTCTTTTACTTTCTTCCTCTAGTAAGTTTTAACAGGAGACCTTATGTCCATGCATGTTTCCTACCATCATAAGCAATGCTAGTAAAATTTATCTTATGTTTTGTTTCTGAAGCACTCTACCCAAACTGAAGAAGCCTCTTTTCCCAGCATGAGCATCCTTATTTGGGAGTCTATTGATGACTCTAGCAAAACCTCACTATCAGTCTTTCTCATCTTTTTCTTTATTAACTCTTGTTTTGTTTTGTTTTTTTCAAGGACACATTCACTATTTCAGAAAAATCCAGGAAGTTGACAGGGATGTGCTGAAAGTATAGTGTAAGGCTCTTCTTTGTACATTTTTCTGATTTTCAAACTAATTTCATGGGGATATATAGTCCTATCCTACATATAGGGATACATATCTCATGTGTGCATTGACAGTTTCCAATTTCATATGCAGCATCAACCTTGCAAATATTTTTGATACACTATTAATTAGCTGATTATATGTTCCTCTGTACATTTACTGTGGACCTACACAAATTATGCTAAATTGTTATTGTTAATAACAAATATTAAATACTAGGGTAAGTAGGTTAAAGATTACAATATACTGGGGAAGGAACATTATAAGGGAATGACTCCAGTAAAAAAAGATATTTGAATCTTGTCTTTCAAATGCAGTCATCAGCCTAGATTGTACTAGTGGACTGTATTCTACAGCATAAACTGGTTCTCAGGACGTGTCACATTGACTGTAGTTCCTCATTGCCTCAACTTTGTGTCTTCAGAAGTTATTTATCTCTTGTTCTAACAGAACCAGAACACAGCCTTCCTTATGACCTTTCAGGTGGCCTGAAATTACTCTGAACTCTACGTCTTAGATCATAATATTATTTCTACTCATATGTGCTGTTCCAATGATCAATCTCTGTTTCTAGAAAGCAAATACAGTCCCCAGTACCTGTTTTACACTCCAGATTGCCTTTTCTTCACACTGCCTCTCATGGAAGTTTACTGAGCTGATGATTATCTGCTTAGCTTCCTAACACTAAAAGATAATATTGGAAAAAATAAACATTTGTCTTATTCTATATATTTTCCTGATATTGGGTAAGAACCTGATCATATAGTTGCTAAAATGTGATGTATTTAATGAATAAATAAATAGATTTTTTCATTAAAAAGTAATTTTAAAATAGAGCAATAATCCAAATGATTATCTTAAATTCTCTAGGAAAAACTCAAATTAATGAGGATAATACTCAGAGATGTTTAGTTGTATCAATATATTAATCTCTGCCAAATAATGAAGGGATTCTGTAGAGGTCTTTCCATGTCCACAATGTAAAATATGTATATAGGCCATGTACAATAAAATAATATAAATTTCTTACTTATATAATAACATGATTCAGTGTGTTCATGTTTTTCATTAGTCAACTCTGGTCTTTTGTAGAAGAATACTTTTTCCTTGTGATGATATTATAAATTCTAGCACTTTTCATATATGTGTGATTGAGTCCCAGATTATACACCATCAGGATTTCTGAAACAGTATGAGTAGTACAGTTTATTATATTAAAGATTATTAATGTGACCTGCATTCATACATTTGAGTTTTAAAATAGTCAATATAATGATATCATTTACCAAAAACACTAGAGATTAAAATGTTATTTCTGAGAGCAATTTTTAATGAGTATCTATATAAAATGTTTGTTTCATAGAAATGTAATAAAGTGGCTAAAAGTAGCAAATATTTTCTCCCAAATTTTTTCACTGATATTTTCATTCAGATAATTATATAATTAGCAAGAAATGTCTTCATGTCTTTTTGTATACACATAAGAATAGCGTGATGTACCATTCTATTCTTAATTACAGTTTAAATCAAAGAAGTACAGCAGGAACTAAGGAGATAGCTAAGTAGACAAAAATGCTTGTTACGCATACATGTGGCCCTCAGACTCATGCAAAAATCTTTTTTGTATGTGAAACCCCAGAATGAGAAGTGGCAGAAACATGGGGCTGCTAGGAATTAGTGGGTGCAAGCACAGGTCAGCAAGAGACCTTGTCTAAAGTGAGTATAACCAAGAGTGATAGAGCATGACAGACAGTCTCCATTGGCCTCTACCCAAACAAGCTCAAATATTTACATGTACCCAAAGATGAGTAACCAAAAAATACATACGCACATGTACACACACACACACACACACACACACACACACACACACTAGCACCCCCACAAGATTAAATCCCAGCCTTTATTCTTAGAAATAGAGCATACAAAGGAAGAATACAAACGATTTCATGCAGAAAAAAGTACTTCAAAAATGGAAGAGGCACAAAGTCAAGCTTTCCCACATTTTCTACAATTATTTCCATGACAGTAAAACTGAAGCCTACCTCCCCGTATCCACTGTAACTGGGAATAGATCACACTTACCTTTGCCCTTGAGTTCATAGAATTTTGATTGTCTTTGACTTTGAGCAGATTACATTATTTTCACAACCTTTAATTCTTAATCTTCACATTACAAATTATGATTTATATTTTGTGGTAAGATTGACTTAAAAATGGGTTAAAGCTTGGGTATAAGTTTCACAATGAGGTTGCCTCCTTGGGTGTTCTTAGAAACAAGTTCTTCAGCATTCTTCACACAGCTGAAATTTGGTTGTTGTTGTTTTTGCTGATACTGTTCACAACTAATTTATTGTATATGAATTACATTCAGTCCTGCCATATTATTCATCCTTCATTCTGACAATTTATAGAAAAGTAAAGGGTGCGGGAATGATACTGAATGAATTTACACATGAAAATTTCTTTGGACTGTGAAGATAAAAGATTTGGTCGACTCTAGTTGTACCAGTTGTGGAAAATGGAAAAACCCAATGCATTATTCAATCTGGTTGAAATTCAAAACATCCAACATCACTAATATTCAACTGCATCTGCAAATGTATTTGCACTTAACATTTTTGCATCACAGGTAACTTAAAAAATAAAGCTAAGAAGTATGTGTTCATTTTCACTGGCATCAGCAAAATAATCATTTTCTAAGTTCTTTAGGCACTTTCAGTGGTACCCAGTTCATTTAAAATTCATAAGAGAAAAATCTATGTAATCCTTGCATGTTATAAAAGAATTATTCAAGCCTGTTTCCCACTTTCTCTTCTATTAGATTTAGTGTATCTGGTTTTATGTTGAGCTCTTTGATCCACTTGAACTTGAGTTTTTAACAGGGTGATAAATATGAACCTATTTACATTCATCTATATGCTGACATCTAGTCATTCCAGCAACATTTGTCAAAAATGCTGTCAGTTTTTTCATTGTATGATTTTGCTTTCTCTGTCAAAAACCAAGTGTCTATATGTATGTGTGTTTATTTCAGGGCCTTTGCTTCCATTACATTGATCAACCTGCTCTATTTCAATACCATGTATTTTTTTTATTACTATTGCCTTATAGTACAATTGAAATTTAGGGTGTGATGATATCTCTAGAAGTTTTTTTACTATACAGAATCTTTTCAGTTATTATGTGTTTTTTGTTTTTTTTCATATGAAGTTGAAAATTTTTCTTGTAAACTCTCTAAAAATTGTGTTATAATTTCAATGGAAATTTCAAATAACATGTAGATTGCTTTGGCTAAGATAGCCAATTTTTACTATGGTAATCCTACTGACCCATGAGCATGGAAGATTTTTCCATCCTCTGCTATCTTGTTCATTTTCTTTACTCAGAGACCAAGTTTTTGTCATATAAGTCTTTCACTTGTTTGGTAAGTATTACATGTAATATTTTATATTATTCATGACTGTTATTAAGGTTGTTGTTTCCCTGAATTTTTTTGTCAGCCTTTTTGTTGTTTGTATAAACTAGGGCTATACAGACACTTAGTTTTCAAGTGTTTTTCAGCAGTAAATATTCTTTGGTAGGATTTTTGGGATCACTTCTGTATACTATCATTTCATGTGAAAATAGAGAAACTTTGACCTATTATTTTTTAATTTTTATCTACTTTAGTTGTCACATTGTCAGAACTTCCAATACTATGTTGATGAGATACAGAGAAAATAGACAGACTTTCCTTGCCCATGATTTTATTAGAATTGCTTTAAGTTCCTCAAAATTTAAATTGTTTTTGGCTATTGGTATGCTGCATAATATGTTTATTGTGCTTAGGTATGTACATTGTCTTTCTGACCTCTCCAAGGAATTTTGTCCTGAAAGGCTTTAAGATTTTGTCAAATGATTTTTCAGCATCTAATGAAATGATCACACATTTTTTAGTTTATTGATATGTTAGATTATATTAATGGATTTTCAGATATTGAACCACCCCTTTATCACTGGAATGAAGTCTACTTGATCATTATGGATGATATTTTTAATGTGTACGTGGATTATGTTTGAGTGTTTATTGAATATTTTGGTATCAATATTCATAATGATAATTGACTTGAATTTCTCTGGTTTTGTTCATTTTTTTGTATGCTTTAGGTATCAGCATGACTGTGCCCTCATAGAATAAATTTAGCAGTGTTCCTTCTGTTTCTGTTTTCTGGACTAATTTGAAGAGAATTGGTATTAGTTCTTCTTCAAAATTCTGAATGCCAGGCATTGGTGGTGTATGCCTTTAATCCCAGCACTTAGGAGGCTGAGTCAGGTAGGCCTGATCTACTGAGCGAGTTCCAGGACAGCCAGGGCTATACAAAGAAACACTATCCCAACAAAACAAAAGAAAACAAACAAAGAAAAATAACAAACAAAAAAGTCTAATAAATTTCTCTGCTAAAATCATCTGTCCCTGGGATTTTTTGGTTGATAGACTTTTAATGACTACTTCTTTTTCCTTAGGGTATATATAACTATTTGATTAAATATAAACTATTTGAATAGTTTACCTGATCTTGACATATTGTTTAAGTGGATTCTATCTCAAAAATCATCCATTTCTCCTACATTTTCCAATTTTGTGGAGTGCAGGCTTTTGAAGTGAAGCCTAAGATGGAATTCAACAGAAACAAAAGAAAGAGTAAAAACTCATGAACACTGAATTCTCTACTCATTGACCACTGACTATAAAAAAAGAAGTCAAAGACTTTCTAGAATTCAATGAAAATCAAATCACAGCATAACCAAACATCCAGGTCACAATAAAAGTAGTGGTAAAAGGAAATTTTATAGCATTAAGTATGTTCATAAATAAATTGAAAATATCTCATACTAGCTACTTAAGAGTATATCTTATAGCTCTAGTACAAAAGAAGCATAAAGACCCAAGAGAAGTAGAGGACAGGAATTAATTAATTGCAGCACTGAAATCAGTAAGTCAGGAAGAAAAAAACAATACAGAGAGTCAGCAAAGCCAATAAATGGTTCTTTGAATAAATCAACAAGATAGATATACCCTTAGTCAAATTAAATAAAAGGCAGAGAAATAGTATCCAAATAGAGAAAACCAGAAATTAAAAGGGATACATAACAACAGACACTGAGGAAATTCAAGAAAACTTTAGGTTTTACATTAAAAGCCCATGAGTTTTTATACATTCCTTAAAATTGCCTAAGTTTGAAGCTCTGACACTCAGAATAGTTCAGAAACCTATTTTTGTCCACACAGAACATGCATTCCTCATGACTCTGCTTATTTCTTTACTACAAATACTGTGTTGCAGTTCTAGATATAGCCTTTCCTCTGCCTCAGTCAATAAATAAAACAGGTTAACTATGAGAAGTACTCTCTTAACATTTACTTTTGATGAATGTAGTTTTTCAGGAAAGTTGTAGCTCTACAGATATTGTACAGGGTACTTTTGGATAAAGGATCCAGTGGTGGAGAAGACACTGTGTACTATTCTTGAAAGCCATGATAATTAGCCTAGTCTGTCCACTTGAAAGAGTTTAGAATCACCATAGAAATAGACATCCATGCACATCTGTAAGGGAGTTTGTAGGTTGCTATAACTGAGGGGGTAAAAACTATCCTAATTCTGAGTAATATTGTTCAATAGATTTGGGTCCCAGACTGAAAAAAAAAATAAACGGTGAGCTGAGTTCCTGCAAGTGTCACTTTCTTCTTCCTGTACATAGCTGGCAACTGACCAGCTGCCTTCTCTTCTTCCCATTGTACTTTCCTCCTTAGTCGATGGTAACTACAACTGTGAACCAAAATAAACTCTTCCTTTCTTAAATTGCTTTTGTCAGATTTTATTTTTGTCACAGCAAGGAGATGTGGAGATAATATAAAATCCTACATCTCAAGTCAAAAATGCTTCTAATGTACCATGTGGTCTAAGAAATTCCTTTTAACAAAATTGCTACTCCTGAGTCAACAAATTATTATCTGTGGTGTCAATTCTGGAATCTCAGCCAATACTACATAAGCATTAGTTAAGCTGTGATGGTGGAAGAAGATATTTGTTGGCATGATATTCTCTAAAGAGACAGTCACTGCCAGATGTGCTTTTTTGAATGAGCAATGGTTTTTTAGAGCCAACATAATCCATCTATTCTATTTATTCCAAAATTTTTTATAAAGAATATGCTACTGAGATCAAAGGTAAAGATGTCTGTATAATTCCGAAATTTCATGTTGTCTTGGGGCAGAGGCAAATCTGAGATTTTTATGAAGCTGGGAAACCCAAGTATTAGTTACAGATAGCTTTAGAAACAAAACTCACTCTTTGGAAAATATTATCTTTGAGCTCTGGGTAAAATTTGGAGTTAAAAGTCTTTGTGTTGATAATAATTAGTCAATCACTATCCATACAGAATTCTCTCTCTCTCTCTCTCTCTCTCTCTCTCTCTCTCTCTCTCTCTCTCTTTCTCTTTGTGTGTGTGTGTGTGTGTGTGTGTGTGTGTGTGTGTGTGTGTAGCTCTGTATGTGTGTGTGTGTATCTGTGTATGTATAAAGTGAATGAATGCATGCTGTATGTGGGCATCCAGGTGCATATGGATATATGTTTGTATGATGCTGCACATCAACATGCGGTATCTTTTTTAATAATTCTGCACCTACATACCCACTTTGAGACAGCATCACTTACTAAGATTGAAGCTCACACAAGCACCTAGGCAGGCTGGCAGCTAAAGTCCAGGCACCTTTCTCTCTTGTAGTACACAGTGTTGAGATGCTTGGCATGAATTTCTTTTATTTATTAATTTTATATGAGTGGTGAGATTCATGCTTAGATACTCAGGCTTGGCTATCAAGCACCTTTCCACTTAAGCCTTGACTATAGTTGTACAGAATTATTCTATTATGTTGATTTCATGTAGATTCTGCTATAATTAAATGATTCTATATCTACGGAGAATTTTTTATTTTTCTCTTTATCTTAGGAACAGTCTCTGTCCACTTGCATATGATGTTTTAACTTGTGTTTTTTGTCATATTTGTTCTATTCAAAATTGTGAGGTTTAATATCTGCCAAAAACTATTCAAGTCGATCAACATTGTGTACATATTGTATTACATGGAAGTGAAAATTAGTGATAAAATTAAGATTGCTAATCTTCAGATCTTAAATAAGAACTTCCAGGTCAAATACAATAAACATTTATAATTTGACAAAAGAGAAGATAAGTTCTCCCAGATAAAATCTCTCAGTCTAATACTTAGCACTCAACAAAACACCAGCTGAGCATCTCTTCTTTCTGCACACATCTCTTCTCATCAACCTTCCCCACTTGTCTCTGTGTCACATCTCCCCACTCAAGCAGATATCTCTTCTTCAAGAAAAGTCACACCTACAAGAAAAAACTGATGACCTATTTACAGGCATTCCCTACTCTCTCTTTTCTTCCCAGCTCCACTGAATCTCCAGAAAATCAGAGACACTGTGAATAGACATAAACTAAGTATAGTAAAAACAGAGGAATGAGCAAAATTCTAGATCAAAGGCCAAGAAAATAACATCAACAAAATCATAGAAGAGAATTTTTTTAACTTGAAGAACAAGATTCCTCTAAAAGTACAAGAAGCATACACATGACCAATATATTGGACCAAAAAATAAATTTCCAACAGTACATAATAATCAGAATACTAAACATACAGAACAAAGGAAAAATATTAAAAGATCCAATGAAAAAAGTAAAGGTAACATATAAATATTGACATATTGAGATTATACATGCCTTCTTGAAGAAGCCTCTAAAAGCTACAGGGACATGACAAGTGTAGTGCGGGCTTTAAAAGACCTCAGAAACCAGTACAGACTGCTACCCACAACAATTTCAATCATTATAGATGAAAAAATAAGTTACTGCATAGTATTTTTAAATTTAAATTTAAAAATTCTTTTCCATAATTGCAGTTTTTCAAAAGATACTAGAAGGAAAACTCTAACTCAAGGATATTAAGTATACTCATGAAAGCATAGGCAATAAGAAATCTCACATCAGCAAAAACAAAAGAACAAAATTGTACACACACACACACACACACACACACACACCAACAACAACAACCACACCAACAGCAAAATAATAAAAATCATCAACATTGGTCACTAATTTCTCTCAATATTAATACTCTAAATATGATACTAATACTCCCTAAAAATAGACTAATAATTACAGAATGGATAAAGCAAAAGATCCATCCTTCTGTGGCACATGGGAAACAAAAATACTTTCTAAAATTTAATGAAAAGATATACACAGTATACAAAAACTTAGAGAACACAATGAAAGTGGTACCAATAGGAAAGATCATAGCACTAAGTCACTGCATAAAAAGTTAAGTAAAATAAAAAAGAGCTATCTAATACTAGCAACTTAACAGCACACCTGAACACTGTAGAAGAAAACAATGTAGAAGACTCACAAGAATTAGATGGCAAGAAATAATCAAACTGAGGACTAAAGTCAATGGAGTAGAATCAAAGAGAACAATACAAAGAGTAGGTGAAGCAAGAGTTGATTCTTTGAGTAAGTCAAAAGAATAGACAACCATTATACAAACTAACTATAAAACAAAGAGAAAATATCCAAAATAGCCAGATCATAAATGAAAGGTTGTCATAACAATAAACATTGAAGAAATTCAAAGAATCCCTGGTTCATACTTTAAAATCTTGTACTCCATAAAATTGAAAAAAATATTTATTATAAATAAATTGACCAAAGTT
Source organism: Rhabdomys pumilio (assembly GCA_030674055.1). Lineage (NCBI taxonomy): Eukaryota > Metazoa > Chordata > Mammalia > Rodentia > Muridae > Rhabdomys > Rhabdomys pumilio. The sequence goes on from JANHMN010000009.1 coordinate 16,629,663, forward strand.
AAATAAAACCTGATAAGTAATTTAAATAAAACTTAAACATCTAAAGAAATAGAAGTAGTCATTAAAAGTTTCCCAAACTAAATTGTTTACATCTAGACTGTTACAGTATATGATTCATACAGATTTCCACATAAGAAATAAGATCAATATTTCTTAAATTAATCTTCCAAATAAAAAGAGAAGGAATGTTGCCAAATTCATATTATAAAGCCACAGTTACTCTTATACACAAGCCACACAGATTCATCAATGAAAGAGAATTAGAGACAAATTCACTCTTGTAAAAATACATGCAAAATTGCTCAATGAAACACTTGCAAACAAAATTAAAGAACATATCAGTAAATAATTTCCTATGAAAAAATAGGTTCCATCTCAGAAACCCAATATATAAAAATCAATGAATACAATCTACCTTGTAAACAAATTAGAAGAAGAAACACTGCTATCATATTAGGTACTATAATGCCTTTCATAAAATCTAACATTTCTTTATGACAAATATCCTAAAAAATTTAGGGACCCAATGACTTCTTAAACATAAAAATGTCAATATACAGCAAGTCTATGGCCTGCATCAATTTAAATGGCTAGAAACTCAAAACAATTCCATTGAAATCAGGTTCAAGAAAAGCATGTCCGTTATGGTACCTTTGTCACTAGCAATTACAGATTCAATGTAGACCTCAAAAAAATTTCAATATAATTCCTGATAAAGCTGAAAAGAACAACTTCATATAGGAAATAAATAAATAAATAAATAAATAAATAAATAAACTTCATATATCAACAACAACAATAACAAAACCCAAAAACCGAGGATAACTAAATCAGTCTTGAATAATAGAGGAACTGCTGGAGTATCACTATCCCTGACCTCAAACTGTGTTCCTGATCTATAGAAATAAAGATTAAATGATATTGGCATAAAACCAGACAAAAGAACCAATGTAACTGAACTGATGACCATGCATAAACTCATATAACTATGGACTCCTGATAGTGACAAAGGAACCATAAACACACAGTGGAAAATAAAAAACTTGTTTACCAGTTGGCCAACTTAGATGTATACATGTAGAAGAATGCAATTAGATCCTTGTTCACTATTCTGCTCACAAATCAAGTCTAGGTGAATCAAAACCTCCATCCTAAAACCAAACACACTGAAACTAACAAAAGAAAGTGTTGGAATATCCCTGAACTCATTTTTACGTGAGAAGACTTGCTGGGCAGAGCACCTATTGTAACATTTCTAGAGAAGTAAACAGAAACATATGATTTAACTTTCTATTAATTTAAAAGATTTTTGCTTAAGATGACAAGTTAGAACCTGCATTTCTTTGTTTTGGTAATAGAAAAGACTGTACAAAAATGAGTAAATGGTATTAGTCAAAGAGAAAGAAAAGAACATCAGAAATATATATATCAGAAATATATCAAGATAAAATCCTTAAATCTTTTGCATAAAAGCCAATAGAAACCTGCACTGCAAATATTATGTTTTGATCAGTAGTAGTAACCAGAAATATAGGGAAGATTATTGAAAATAGAAAAAAAACTTAGAGCAAAGCTATTAAAATTAGGTGCAAGACATGACTGTCCATTATCCATACTTTAAAATTTTGTGTTTGAAGCACTAGCTGGAACTACAATGCAAGAGAAAGGAAATAATCTTTATAGAAAAAGAAGAAATTAAGCCAATATAGGTCATGGACCAAGTCAGAAACCTAGTAATATTTTACTGAAGAAACATAGCAATAAAATGATTCATAGTGACATGCTGGTATACCAATGATCACTGACATGTTCAGGCCATATTAGAGAAGCTTCTTCATGTAGTAGATACGAATCAACAGAGACCCACATCCAGACAATCTGCAGACAGTGAAAGACTTTGAAGTTCTGAGTTTTAAATGGAATTTCTTTGCCAAACTTCTTCACTCGACACTCCACTCAAGGAAACAGTGTCTTACAGATACAACAGGACTGATGCATTCCCCAAAGTATAGCATCAGGCACAAAGCCTGCCTAGGTTTAAACCAGATGAGTCTCAGCAGTGACTGAAAAGAGGAAGTGGATACAGGGTCCTAAACTCTAACTAAAAATTTACCTACAATTGATACCCCTGGCAGATGAAGTGTCAATTTTCAGTTTTCTCAAATGGATTGTCATTGGTATGTCAACCATACTCTTTTGCAGGTTCCATGCTCAAGAGAACTTGGGTAGCATAAAATGAACTCAGAGGTATTTGGTGTTTTGTGTGTGGGGAGGGATTGTTTGTTTCTTTTTGTGTTGTTTGGATATTTTCTTTCTTTCTTATTTTTTGATATTTTGAAGTATGATCTTTTGGTTGTTTAATTTGATCTCCATTTTTGTGTGTTGGCAGTTTAGTACTTGTCTTCTATTTGTTCAATTTCTTGTTATTTGAGAAAGACAGAAAGAAAGAGAGTGGCAGAGTGGGAGAGGGAAAGGAAAAGAGAGACAGAGGAGACAATGTTTAGAAGGCAGAGAAGTAGAAAATATGAGAGAGAAAATCATGATAATATATTATATGAAAAGAATTCAGGTTTGCTCTTGCTATTGCTATTGTTTCTGCTCCTGCTCTGTTTTCTCATCCTTCCCCCCTCTCTCTCTTCTCTCTCTCCTCTCTCTCTCTCTCCTCTCTCTCTCTTCCTTTCTCTGCCTCTACTACTCTCTTAACTCCCCTCCCTATGCCCTGAATAAATTCTCTTCTATACTAAAAAAAGAAAAAAAAATGAAAAGTATTCAAAACACATTCTTTTTGACTAAAGTAGAGAAGTAAAAAGGAGTTGGAATTGAATCAATTTTGTAAGGAAGTTTGGTGTTGAAGATATTTTATGTTACTTATATTTTGACAAATATTTCTTTCTGTCTTGTAGAGAACGAGAGAGTAAGAGGAGAGATAAAGAGAGAGAAAGAGAGAGAAAAAAAGAGAGAGGGAGAGAGAGAGAGAGAGAGAGAGAGAGAGAGAGAGAGAGAGAGAGACCCTCATGTATGTGGAATGCTGGAGATGGAGTTGCAGGTGGTTGGGACCTACATATGCATGTGCTAGAAATTGAACTAAGATCCAGTACAAGAGCAGAACATGCATTTAACTACTGAAGCATTCCACTGTCCTCTTCATCTGAACATCTTTATTTCCTAATATATTATAAAATGTCTATAACATAGTGCTATGAAGAAAAGCTATATTATAAATATAGTTGCATTTAGTTTTCTATAAAAATTCATGGAAACCAATATATTGCATACATTTTCTCAGCAATTTTCCGTATCTCTGTGAGATTATGGTAACTTTTATTTTTAAAAATAGTATATACTTTATTATTAAGCATATTATTTCAGATATTATGTTTGTCTTTTTTATTTACTTATTTTTCTGTTGTTAAATATTTGATATTCTAGTCACATTAATTTACACATACATTATATCACTGAAAATTTTATCTAAAATGAGATTAGGAACTCTTTCCTGTAGAAAGAGTTTAAAGAGAAGACTTTTGAAGAGGACTTGAGTGAAATCATTAGGATCTTTGTCCAGTGGTTCACAGATGCCTGTAGTTCTAGCTACAAAATAACTGATTGTCTTTTCTGACTTATGTCACAGCTACATGCATATACACACACAGGCATGTGCACATACACATTCAAAGATAATGTATATATCATTATTTAAAACCAAATAAATTTTATGTGATGAGTTAGAATGCTAGGATTCATACTGTTATCCTAACAGAAAATAGTATGTACTTTTTATTTATTCTATAAATATTCATATATTTATATCTGAGCTTGTACTCTTCCAAATGTAAATAAGGTCAGCATGATCAGCAGGGTTAAGAAGGAAACACTCATCAATGGCAGACCATTTGAGTATGAACTGTGCTACACAAAGTTACTACCTCAGATGTAAAATTTGCTAAAAGTAACGTAAGAAAATTCTAGAATAATATGTCCTATTAATGAAGGCAGCCTTTTTAAATGACCATATAAAAGTAGCATTTTTACTTCCAATCATTTACATTCTAATAGTGGTGATTCTGTGACATTCACTATATTCACTCTGTATAAAAATATACAAAGTTTAAACTGAATTAGCTTGAATTATGTGTTATGGTTGCCCAAATTCTTTGGCCTATTTATTTTTCTTATTATAGACAAGACCATTTTAGCAGGTCAAATAACTTGCCCTAGATCAAACAAGTAATAAAAGAGAACTGGCTTGGTTTTGATATCAGTTTTTTGTGCTTTTTAACTTCAGCTTACTTTCATCTGTCAGAACCCATCAGCATCCTTGTTCCAATGGATGATAGAGAATACTAAAGTAAGTTTATTACTGCAAGGTTCTCATTAATTTCCAGTCCATAACAGCATTAAAGTGCTCAGGCTGCAAGCTTAGTTTTGGTAGCTGTTCTAACTCTTTAGATCTTTTTCTCCCACAATAAGATAAAAGTGCATATTTGAACTGGACTTTTAATTTTATTTTTATTCTGTCAGATGTCCTTTTTATTCATTGGAATTTCTTAACCCCAGTTAATACCCAATTTGATTCTCTCTTAGTTTAAAATATTTATAATTATTTAAAAGATCTTATTTTAATACACTAAGCATAGACATTTTCACCAAATATTCATGGAAACAGAATCTTTTCTTTTTACTATTATATACTTTGGGCAGGATTCTATTTCCAGCAATCACTAACTTTGTTGCTTTAATCAAGATCCATGATGCTTTTGAAACCTTGGTTTCATTATCTTTAAAATAGAGAAAACTCCTACTTTATGACTGTTATATAAATCCTAGGAATCTTCATTGAAAGAATTTATCTGTTACCAAGTGAGTAAAAACAGCTGGATGTCTAAAGTTCCATGATACTCTGATGGAGATGTTTTGAACCACATCTGTTGAATCAAATTATTTATCACATTGGCAGTTTTGCTACCTGTCTCAGTTGTTCAATTTTCTAAATGAAAGGCACATATACTGCTTTTCTATTTAATATGCATTAACAACACAATAGCTTGGCCACTGTCTAATCTACATTGGTTTACAGAGTTACTACTTACTAAATTATGTGTTCTATCTTAGCTGCTCTGGACCCAGAGGACTGCCCAACTGGGCTGAGATCTTCGACTACTTCACATGGTTGTCATGCCACTCTGTATAATATGTCTTAGGCATGACACCTCTCCTCTTCTTCTGGTCTCAAGCCAGGAAAATTGTCAAAGTCCCACTTCTGTCTGTCCTGCCCAACCATTGGCTGCTGGCATCTTTATTTACCAAATGAACATATCATAGAAACATTTGCATCTGTTGTTTACAACAACAGCTCACCTTGGTTAATTTTACTCTTTGTCAATGACAAGATCAAGGAAGTAAATACATGTGCCAGCTACAGAAGGATGTATCTGACCTGAACAATAGCTTTTTTGTTTGTTTGTTTGTTTCATGTAATTCAGTTGTCTCTTGTCAGCTTGTATTAATTATCTTTTTTACAGAGGTGCTAATGTATGAGACAATGAAGGACTAGGAACCAGAACTCATTGCAGTTCTGCCTGCAGCAAGTGCATCCTCAGAAGGAATGCTTTATGGTCCTGGCCCTACCAGTTTTTCTGCCATATTCTCATCATAAATAAATCTACACAAGTTCCATATATGTGGCAACTTGCTACAAAATAAATTATGTATATATTTGAGTATTCTCTGCCTAAGAACTAAATAGAACAATAAGCAAGGAAGAATGATTGGTGATTTAGAAAGGAAACAGAATTCATGTTGAGTTAGTATTTAATAAATGGAGCTTAGATGCCCAACCATCTAAGTGGTGGTGGCTCTGCTTAGCTCTGCTGCCACGTTCTGAGGCCAGAGGCCACATGCACACCACAGCTAGAAATGGTAACCATCAACCCTGGCACATATGAGATGCCAGTGTGGGAGATGGCTCTGCCAATCTTCCACACTTTCACCACAAATTTGGGTTGAGCCCAGACCATCCCGCCATCCACGAGGTACCCAGTAGAAAATGAGACTCCAGTGCTTAATGATTAATCAAAGGCTTTAAAAGTTTGATAATGCTCAAATTAACAAGATGTTCATACAATTGGAGGTGTATCCCAATTAACTAACCTAGAAATAAGTTGTTATCTAGGACTGCTTTCAGTCCAAGAGTGTTTTTCCATCCTGCTATATCTCTGTCTCTCCCTCACTCCTCCACTTTCTTTTCCTCTTCCTCTCCTTACTCCTCCTTCTTCTCTCCTTACTCCTCCCACTTGCCGGGAAAATTTAGTTCTCAATTGCCCTACTGAATGCCTCATAACATTGTATATCTCCAGAAACAGGGAATCCAAAACTTTTTGCATACTCTATGAGCATTTCCAGACTCACATAGAGACGTACAGCACTCACATCATTAAAAATGAAATAGAGTTATAAAATTCAATTTAAGATAAAATTATTTATGTTTGAAGTATAATATTCTCACAAATTCCTAGTCAAAGATTTGCTAATTTTTGATTAATTCTTATTAAAATCACTCAATATTTTCTCACTGTTTCTTATGGTTCTGCTTTTAAAAATGTTCTGAATGATTCTACATCCTGCAAATTCAAATATTTGTCTCCATTATTCAATATCCATTCTACATCATCAAAAAATAAAACAAAAACATTCATTTTGTATAATACACTCAAAGTTAACATCTGTTAATGTGTCCATTGATTTATTATACCCAAGATGTAGAAAGAGAAGGTTCTGAACTGTAATAACTGTTTTTTACTGAGCTTTCTATTTGAACTTAATTAAACATTTGAATTTTTTCATTTCCATTTTAATTTCTTTTTTTCTTTTCATTTTTTCTCTCTTCTCATACAATTTTACCAAATTTTCTTTGGATAATGTTTTCCTGTGTGACACACCTTGAATGAGGTATCATTTTGCAAATTATTTTTATTCACTTCCTCTGTTTATTCTTGGAAAATATTAAATCTTAAAATTCTAATCCATAAACCTGTACTACTAATTATGTTCCTATGTCTTCACTAATCATTTCATAAAGGTTCTTTTAAAGACAACTTTATGTTCACAACCACCTCTTAAGCCTACATAACAGACTGCATGAAACTGCTCTTCCTAAGACCCTGAGATGGAGAGCATTAATGAGACAGTCTCTGTAGGCATATGCTTAATTAAGGGCACTTCTTAATCACATCTTCATCAGCTGCTGCTCATAAACAACTGCGAGAAGAACATTTGTTAGACCTTTCGGGTTAAAAACATCTCCCTTAGGTTTTTATTGCTTTTATTTACTTTGTGTGTGTGTTTGTTGAGGTCTGCACTGTCCAGCTTGGGGACCACTGTGTCCCACCTAAGCTGCTGCTCTTGGTCTTCAGGTCAGGATCTAGCAAGAGAGAGAGTGGGGATGAAGGGGAAGAGATGGGAAAAATGGAGACAAGACAGAGGTTCTGATCAAGTCTCAAGTTTCCTTTATTGTCTCCTTCATTGAAGGGAAGTTTAGGGTATTTATACTCTTTGCCACGTGCCTGGTAGGCATGGATACCACATGTGCCTTGCAGCTGGGGCCACTAGACAGCAAATCAAAATATGTGGGATAAACAAGATATTTATCAGAGTGTGCTCACCTGTTGTAAGGTGTTGAAAAACAAGTCTCTTGTCAGGGTATATGGCTCAAGATAGCCGCAAAGATGATACCCGCTTTTTACTATGAGTTGGCTCCCAACAGGTGTGTGTGTGGGGGGGGGGTGTGTATGTGCATGGTGGGGAAAGAGATAGACATACCACTACATGGATACTGAGATTAGAGGACAACTGGAAGAATCAAGCTCTCTTCTTCTACCATTTGTGTACTAAGGAGCTAACAACAGGCTATGAAATAAATGTCCTTCATTTTATTGGATATTTTATTTATTTACAATACAGATGTCATCCCATTTCCCCTCTCTAGAACCCCCTATGCAATCCTCCCTCTTCCTTTATGCTTTTCTACCATTTCAATTACATGCATGTATTAAGGTCAGTTCTAGGTTGAGGGTCTAGCAATATAATAAATACAAATATTCAAGGAAAAACTAATACAATAAACACAAATTGTCAAAGAAAAGGCAAGGCATTAAATCTGATTACATAAACACTCTCATGATCACTGTTTCTAAGGGCTTATCAAGATGACCAAAATATCTGAGCCTACTTCTCTGTCCTAGCTCAAGGTCATTTTTGTGTCTGAAGCCTACTTCCTTGTTCTAGCCTAAAACTTAGTTTCATGTCTGAAATTACTTCTTTTTTATAGCCTAATATTTAGGCTCCTGCTTGAGATTACTTCTTTGTGCTAGCCTAATGTCAGATTCCTGCCTGAAGCCTACTTCCTTGTCCTTGGTCAATGTCATATTCTTGCCTAGCAGTCCATTTCCTTGTCTTTTGGCCAAGTCAGATTCTTGCCAAGCAGCACTAAATGCTCTCTGCCTCTCCCCCTTGGTTATTTCATTAACAAGACTGAGCCTGTTTTAGGTGATCTGACAAGAATGCCTTCCTTACCTGTCATGGAATATGCATTGCATTTTCAAAAGCAATGCACTTCTATCTTAGTTTGGCAAGGCTTTATGCAGAATCTTACCGATTTTTGGCTTGGCAGCCTGTTAATTTAATAACTCTGTCTGGGGATCCATTTTCAGGTTCAAGCCACATACTTGGCTGCCAACATGTTGATGTTGTTCAAGAATACCTTTAAGACAATGGACAGGAATAAAAGATTTCCTAGGACAAAAAAAGCTAGTATGATCAAGCTATTTATGCCAGTATTGAAGGTTGATCAAAAATAGAAATAGTGACCTCATGCTATGGGTAATTTTATCTTCAGTATCTCCAGCATTAATGCTCAGAAGAGCAGCAGGCTTGAAATTCATAAGCTCCCTATGTATTGTTAAAGCATCCTAAGAGGTGTTAAAATTATACCAAATACACTGCACATGTAATTAAACTTCTTCCTAATCATAATGACTACCACTGTAAATTGTAATACTAACATGAATCAAATGATATTTGGCATGACACTCAAGATGACTCCTTAATAAATATACCTCAGTGACAAAGACAGATATAACCTCAGATGAAATGGCTGGAAAAAAAACATTTACAATCAAATGTTCCCAAGAAACAAGCTGGAGTAACTATTTCAATATCCAATAAAATAGAGTATCAATCAAAAGAGATGGGAAGGACATTTCATATTCATCAAAGAAAAAAATCTACCAAGATGAAGTCTTTATTCTGAACATCTATGCCCCAAATGCAAGGGCACCCACGTTTGTAAAATAAAGTTTTCTAAAGCTCAAAATATACATGGAACTTCACACAATATTAGTGGGAGACTTTAGCACCTCACTATCACCAATAGAAAGGACATTGAAACAGAAATTAGACAGAGGCACAGTGAAGCTAAGAGAAGTTATGAAACTAAGTTGATTTAACAGATATCTACAGAACATTTCACCCTAAAAGAATAGAATATACCTTTCTTCTCAGCACCTTATGGTACCTTCTCCAAAGAACATAAAACAAGACTCAACATATACAAGAACATTGGAATAGTCACATGTATTCTATCAAATAACTACCACAGACTAAGGCTGATCTTCAATAACAACAAAAACAACAGAAATCCTTTGTGGAAACTGGACAACTTGGTGGTGGAAGAAATAAAGAAAGAAACTAAAGACTTTCTAGAATTTGATAAAAATAAAGGCACGGCACACCCAAACTTATGGACGTAATGAACGTAGTACTAAGTGTCTCCATAAGGAAATTGGAGAGATCTTATACTAGAAACTTAACAGCACATCTGATCATACACCATGATCAAATAGGCTTCATCTCAGAAATACATAGATGGTTTGATATACATAAATATATCAATGTAATTCATGATGTATACAAACCAAAAGAAAAAAAATTACATGGTATAGAGAGCCGCGGTGATCGGTGACAGCATTTGCCATTACAAGATGGCGCAGGCATCCGCTGCTCCAGTGGGTAGACAAAGCAAATTGTGCATGTGCAAGTGGTGAAAGCGCGCCAAATCACTGCCCAACCCAGGGCGTCATACGGAGTTATGGGCAAGCAGCCAATCTAAAGTGAACATGCCTCTTTAGGGTGTTTATAAGTGGTGCTTCTCTGGGGCTCGGGGTCTTCCTCCCATCATTATAATAAACGTCTTGCTGCAGAAGGATCCTGGTGTGCCTGTGTGCGTTCTTGCCGACGAGACAATTGCCCGGGGCACAGCTGGTGCCAAAACCCGGGAACCTGCCATCACCAGCACCTAGGAGACCCTCCATACTCGGGGAGGATTAAGAACTGCAGGATGAGAGATAAGCTCTGAAAGGTATGCTTTTTGATCTAAGTCACCTCCCTGCCTACTTGGCTGGAGCTCTAAAAGCTCTCATTATTATGCTAATGGCACTCGCTCTGTTTCTTTTGGTTGCATTCTGCTTTCACAAACATCTTTGTTAAAACTTTGTCACTGTGGGGCACAGTCAGACGAACACACATAAGCAGCGTTGCCCCTCCCTGTGTGTCAGCTTCTCTCGTAGACAAGAGAGCAACATGGGAGTTTCACATTCTGTGATCATGGTGCTTCAGTCGCTTTTGCAACAGCATGAGTTGAAAGTTCCTACAAGGACGTTAGAAAGGTTTGTTAAGGAGATCGACCGTATAGCGCCCTGGTATATATGCTCCGGGTCGCTGATGCTCGCCTCCTGGGACAAACTGGAAGGAGATTTAATTAGGGAACAGCGAGAGGGGAAATTAAAGCCTGGAACACGGCCACTATGGAAACTGGTAAGATCATGTTTACAAGATGAGAAGTGCCTCTTCTCTATCGCAGCAGGTCAGGGAGTGCTAGAAGAACTACAAGACAGCATGTCAGAAACAGAGCGGGATAAGAGATTGAGTACTCATAAAGACAAAGGAAAAGGTATACCCAAGAAAACAGACCCTTCCAAAGATGCCCAGTCCGCGGAAGTGAAAGATGAGGGAAAAAACGCCCTGGGAGAGAGACACAAGAGGGGAGGGAGGGCCCCGAGAAAGAAACCTCTTTATCCAGTAAAGGAACTGGAGGCCTTAAGTCTTAGTAGCTCTGAGTCAGAGGAATTAAGTCCCTCTGAGGAGGGAGAATTAGATAAGGAGGCGACCCGCTATGAGGAGGAAAGGCGCCATCTGGATGAGCGGCTGCTGCTGCAAAGTCGAAGGCAAGGGAAGGCGGGGGGGGGGGGGGGGGGGGGGGGGGGGGGGGAATGGGAACCACACGGCCTCTAGGCCTGTCGCGCACTCCCTCCCTATTGTTCCCTGTGCCCCTCCGCCTTATGCAGACAGGTGCTGCTCAGACTCCTTCCTTTCAAAGGAAGACAAAAGAAGGATGTTATAAGCCTTTCTGGTGTTTGAGGCTGTGGGAGAAGGTCTTGTCCATGCACCAGTAGAATTTGCCCCTATAAAGGAGCTTGCTGAATCAGTTAACAAATACAGAGTTGATGCTAATTTCACAGTCATGCAGCTTGAGAGACTCGCCACTATATCTATGACTCCGAATGATTGGCAAAATACAGTAAAAGCTGCTCTCCCTAATATGGGACAGTACATTGAATGAAAAGCCTTGTGGCATGATGCTTCTCAAGTACAGGCAAAGGCCAATGCTAATGCGGAAGGCAATCAAAGACAGTGGACGTTTGAATTGTTAAAAGGGCAGGGACAGTTTGTTAACGACCAAATAAACTATGATTGGGGAGCATATGGCCAAATATCCGCTGCTGCTATTAAAGCCTGGAAAGCCCTTTCAAAGAAAGGTGAGGCTGGGGGACATCTAACAAAAATATTACAAGACCCCCAAGAGCCATTCTCAGACTTTGTTGCTAGGATGACAGAAGCAGCAGGCAGGATTTTTGGAGACCAGGAATGGGTTAAGCTATTGATAGAGCAATTAGTATATGAAAATGCCTCACCAGAATGCAAGACAGTTATTACCCCTAGAAGAAGCAAAGGGCTGACAGACTGGATAAAAATCTGCCAGGGACTTGGAGGCCCACTAACTAATGCTGGACTCACTGCAGCCATTCTGCAAAGCTAAAATCACGCAAGTCCTGGTGTACGTAAGATCTGCTATAATTGTGGCAAGCCAGGTCATTTGAAACGAGAATGTCGTACTCCCATACAGAAAGACCTCCTGGGTTATGCACTAAATGCAGGAAGGGCTATCATTGGGCCAATGAATGTCGCTCAGATAGGGACATTCAAGGAAAGATTATTCAGCATGATCCCTCCCCTGCAGGAAGACATGAAGGCACTCCAAAAAACGGGTATCAGGGCCCCAAGTCTCAGGGCCCCAAAAAGTATGGGGCACAGACACAAAACTGGAGGACGTTTGCAGCTGCAGAGCCACAAGAGGCTCCGCAGGATTGGACCTCTGTTCCACCTCCCAATTCTTACTAATGCCACATGTGGGTGTACAGCCTCTTCCAGTTGATTTTAAAGGTCCCCTGCCTGAAGGAAGTGTTGGCCTTATTTTAGGTCGCTCCTCTCTTGCCTTGAAGGGGCTTGTGGTTCATCCTGGTGTGGTGGACCAGGATTATACCAGGGAACTTCAGGTTATCTGTTCTTTTCCACAAGGCATATTTTCTATCTCCCCTGTGGATAGGATTGCTCAATTAGTTATTCTTCCAAGTTTACATGATTGTATCCCCATCCACCGGGGTGCCTAGAGGTGCCAACGGGCTTGATTCTTCAGGAACTGACTTTGCTCACCTGGTAGTTGATCTTAAAACTAGACCCACTTAACAATTAATGATAGAGAGGAAGAATTTTATAGGAATTTTAGACACAGGAGCTGATAAAAGCATTATTTCCTCCAACTGGTGGCCTAAGGCATGGCCTGTTACACAATCATCCCATTCCCTACAAGGACTGGGATATGAGGCCAGCCCTGCAGTCCGTTCACGCTCCTTGACTTGGCAAGAACCAGAGGGTCAAACAGGAAGTTTCATACCTTATGTGCTTCCTCTCCCTGTTAATCTCTGGGGAAGAGACATCTTACAAGACTTAGGATTATCATTAACTAATGAATATTCTCAACAAGCTATTGATATTATGAAAAAGATGGGATATAAGGAAGGAAAAGGCCTTGACAGAAAAGAACAAGGAAGATTAAACCCAATCTCACAAGAAAGTAATACAGGAAGGCAAGGTTTGGGTTTTCTCTAGTTGCAATTAAGGGTTCTATGCCCATACCCTGGCTTACAGAGGAGACCTTGTGGGTTCCTCAATGGCCCCTATCCTCTGAGAAATTGGAAGCTGCTACAAGGCTGATTGAAGAACAAGTACAGCTTGGTCATTTAGAGCCTTCCACCTCTCCTTGGAATACACCTATTTTTGTCATAAAAAAGAAGTCAGGAAAATGGAGACTTCTCCGTGATCTAAGGGCCATTAATGCACAGATGCGGCTGTTTGGCTCAGTGCAACGAGGCCTACCTTTGCTCTCTGCTTTACCTAAGCAATGGAGGATAATAATTATAGACATTAAGGATTGCTTTTTCTCCATTCCACTACACCCTAGAGATAGGCAAAGATTTGCATTTACCTTACCTAATGATAATCACCTTGAACCAGACAGGAGATATCAGTGTAAAGTTTTGCCTCAGTGTATGGCTAATATTCCTACCATGTGTCAGCTGTATGTACAAATGGCCCTTGAACCAGTTAAGAAACAATTTCCCACCTTGTTATTGGTCCTTTATATGGATGACATTCTTATGTGCCATAAGGAGTCAGTTATTTTGCAGACCTCATGCCCTCTATTAATTAAAACATTGGGAAAATGGGGCCTACATATTGCCACAGAAAAGGTTCAAATTTCAGAAATAGGCTCCTTCCTAGGAACAGTTATTTACCCGGAAAATATAGTTCCTCAGAAATTAGAGATTCGCAGGGACCATTTACGTACCTTAAATGATTTTCAAAAATTATTAGGTGATATAAATTGGTTAAGACCATTTTAAAAAATTCCCTCTGCTGATTAAAAACCTTTGTTTGACATTCTGGAAGGGGACACTCACCTTTCCTAACCAAGGGCCTAAACGCAGGCTGCAAGCGTGCCTTACAAGTGGAGGAAAATGCCTTACAAAATGCCCAATTAAAACGTATTGATATAACCAAACCTTTTGATTTATGTGTTTTTAAGACCAGACATTTACCAACTGCTGTGTTATGGCAAGATGGGCTCCTACTATGAATCCATCCTAATGCATCCACTGCAAAGATTATTGAATGGTATCCAGATGCAGTCGCTCAGCTTGCCCTTCGTGGGCTAAAAGCAGCCATTACACACTTTGAAAGGGATCCTAAGGTTTTAATAGTGCCGTATACTGCACATCAGCTTCAAATATTAACTGCTACCGCTGATGTTTGGGCGGTGTTGGTCACCTCCTTTAATGGCCAAATAGATAATCACTATCCTAAACATCCTATTTTACAATTTGCCTTAACTCAAGCTATGTGTTTCCGCACATTATATCTCAGAAGCCGCTCCCAGATGGAGTGGTTGTTTACACAGTTGGGTCAAAAACAGGTGTGGGTGCCTATGTAGTTAATAATGAAGTCACAGCCAGACAATACCATGAGACCTCACCTCAAGTTGTGGAATGCTTGGTAGTATTAGAGGTTCTTGAAACTTTCCCAGATCCTTTTAAATATTGTTTCAGATTCCTTTTATGTAGTTAATGCAGTTAAAGTTCTAGAGGTTGCTGGATTAATTAAACCCTCTAGTAGACTTGCAGAAGTTTTTCAAAAGATTCAATTTACCCTAGTCAATAGGAGATATCCTGTTTTTAATACACATATCAGGGCTCACTCAGGTCTACCGGGACCAATGTTTCTTGGAAATGACCTGGCAGACCGAGCCACAAAGTTAATAGCTGTCGCCCTATCTCCAAAATTGACTAAGATTGTCAAAGATTTCCATAAAAGATTTCATGTAACTGCTGAGACTTTACATCAGAGATTTGACATTATCAGAAAAGAGGCTAGGGATATAATGACTCAATGTCAAAACTGTTGTCAGTTCTTATCAGTGCCTCATGTAGGAATTAATCCACGAGGAATTCGGCCACTACAGATTTCGCAAATGGATGTTACTCACATCCCATCCTTTGGCAAATCGAAATATTTACATGTCTCCATTGATACTTGTTCTGGAATTGTATTTGCTTCCCCATTGGCCGGAGAAAAGGTGGCCCATGTTGTTCAGCATTGCCTCGAGGCAGGGAGTGCCTGGGGAAAGCCTAAAATTCTTAAAACTGACAATGGATCAGCTTACACTTCTCATAAGTTTGGACAATTCTGCCACCAAATGGAGGTGACCCATCTAACGGGTCTACCATACAATCCTCAAGGACAAGGCGTTATAGAAAGAGCTCATCGCACTCTTAAGTCCTATTTAATAAAACAAAAGGGGGGAGTCAAGGAAGCTCTACCTTCAGTGCCACGAGTCACCGTTTCTATAGCACTTTTTACTCTTAATTCTTTAAATCTGGACAGTCAAGGCCACACAGCAGCTGACTGTCATTGTTTAGAGCCTGACAGGCCAAAAGAGATGGTCACATGGAAGGATGTTTTGACCGGACAATGGAAAGGCCCGAATCCTATTTTAATAAGATCCAGAGGAGCTGTTTGTGTTTTTCCACAGGAAGAAGACAATCTGTTCTGGCTTCCAGAAAGACTAACAAGAAGAATCTTGGAGTTGGAAGATGACCCCCCCCCCCCCCCCCGACAGATTCCCCGGCTGATGGTTCCAGTCTTTACCCTCTTTCTCTGGATTTGGGTTCCTAGTATAAGGGGGGAACAACGATGGGCTATATTATCTGCCTACCCAAAGCCTATGCCAATAAGACACAATTCAGTTGTTTTCCAAAAGTTTTTCATAACTAATAAAACTGTGGGGTTGCCCTATCTCCCTAATGACACCCTTGAAGCACCATTGGGAGAAAATCGTTCTTTACCCGAGGCAGGCTCACTTTGATTTCAAAGTGATGCATCTGATTCAGGAGATTGTATCAGGCTTTCGAAACAATTATTTGGAAAGTTTGCAGTTACTGGGGGAGGCTGGGTTTCAGGTAATAATAATCAAAAAACGAGCCTTATAAATGCTTCCATGTGGCGAGAGGTCACTTTGATAAATGGCACCTTTTTTACTTCCTATGATATAGAGGATACCTATCACAGGCAGCCCAGGTTACCCTCCTATTGTAGAGGAGAGGATGAAGAAATTCTGCCCTGGTCTGACTGTCAATCTTCCCTCGCTCAATGGGCAGACAATAATAAGAACTTCTCTGTTTCATCCGATATGATGGCAAAGAATAGACTTAGATATCATATGAAAAAGGGGCTCTTTTTACATGATTTAAGGACTAATCCCTTTCATAGGTGGCTGCTTTGCGGAGAGAAGGGTAGCTGTTCAGATCTCAATGCTATGGCCTTCCTTCAAGGCGGATCAGTGGGAAAATCCTCTGTTACAGTAAACCTTGCAGGAAATACAACTAATTATAGTACTCTTTCTTATGAGGTTATTGGGTGGAATGAAACCATGATAGAAAGAATAGATTACCTGCCTACGCCTGTGTGTGTTTATCCTCCCTTTTTGTTTCTTCTTACTAACAAGTCATTTGGTAATTGCACCAATGAGACATGTTGTATGTCATTGTGTTGGAATTCTCAGCAATGGACCCTTGCCAGGGTGGCTAGGGTCCCTCGACGGATCCCCGTTCCCGTGGAAACTCCATCCACCCTATCCCTATTTAGACAAAGAAGAGATTTTGGCATTACTGCTGCCATAGTAATGGCCATCTCGGTCAGTGCAATCGCCGCAACAGCGGCTGGAATATCCATGTCAAACACTGTTCAAACAACTGCTGCTGTTAATCAATTATCGACTACTGTGGCAGATGCCATCAATCAGCATAATTTAGCCTCAGCCCAGTTAAAAGGGGGACTGATGGTTGTTAATCAATGCCTCGATTTGGTGGAAGAGAGACTGGATATTCTTTTCAGTCTTGCTCAATTAGGATGTGAAAAGAAGAAAGGAGCACTTTGCATTACTAGGGTGCAGTATAACAATTTTACCCGGGCAGCTAATCTGTCCAAAGAATTGTTTAAGTATCTTACAGGTAATTGGTCTGAAGGCTTTGATGAAATCCTTGAGAGACTACGGCAAGCAGTGGTGACCATCAATTCTACACGAGTGGATCCGTCCCTGATGGAAGGATTCTCCTCTTGGATTTCTTCGACCATTTCTTCAGCCTTTTCCTTCTTTAAAGAGTGGGTGGGAGTAGGCCTGTTTGGTGCAGCCCTATGTTGTGGATTAGTGTTCATGCTATGGTTGGTCTGCAAACTCGGAGCTCAACAAAAACGTGACAAGGTCGTTATTACTCAAGCACTTGCGGCCCTAGAACAAGGCTCATCTCTGGAGATTTGGTTATCCATGTTAAGGAAATAGCCAGCAGACAGGTCCCTCGGCCGTTGCACCCCAAGGGATTAGCCCATTGCACTGGGTTGGTGAGAGGTCCTAACCTGGCTGGTCCTTATCCTTTTAGCCTCCCCAAAAAGGCGAAAACAAGAAACACATTCCTAAGATATCCATGTCCTCTTCAGCCTGTTCAGTTAAGAAATGGCATAGACTCCACCAAGCCTTTTCTCTCTGGGCATCCCTGAGTAGAGTGTATACAGGTGATATACAGGGGTTGTTCCGCAAGGATAGATTCCTCAAAGGCATGCCTAGTTGCATGGAGGTTAAGTTGCCAAAACCCTCCCCCTGACAAAAGGCAACGGGATGGGTAAAGCAAAGTACACTCATGGAACCAACGACCAGGGTGAAAATTCTTTACAATATCCCACTATCTTGCACAAGGGACTAGACCTCTACCTTCCTCTACAGGAGCGACAATGCCGCTGAGTATATGGCACAATTTGGAGCATTGCCAACCATACTGAACATCTGCTTGTCCGGTTATGGCCTCTTAGGAGTGGTTTGTTGCTCATTAATAAAACAAAAAGGGGGAGATGTAGAGAGCCAAGGTGAGCGGTGACAGCATTTGCCATTACAAGATGGCGCAGGCATCCGCTGTTCCCATGGGTAGACAAAGCAAATTGTGCATGTGCAAGTGGTGAAAACGCGCCAAATCACTGCCCAACCCGGGGCGTCACACGGAGATATGGGCAAGCAGCCAATCTAACGTGAATATGCCGCTTTAGGGTGTTTATAAGTGGTGCCTCTCTGGGGCTCGGGGTCTTCCTCCCATCATCGTAATAAACGTCTTGCTGCAGAAGGATCCTGGTGTCCCTGTGTGCGCTCTTGCTGGCGAGATGATTGCACGGGGCACAACATGGTCATCTGTTTAGATGCTGAAAAATCCTTTGACAAAATACAACACCCCTTCATGTCAAAAGTTTTGGAGAGATCAGGAATTCTAAGTACATAACTAAACATAATAAAAGCAAAATACAGCAAACCAATAGCCAATATGGAATTAAATGCAATCCCACAAAAATCAAGAAGAAGGCTGTCTGTCCACTCTCTCCAAATGTATTCAACATAGTACTCAAAGTTCTAGCTAGAGCAATAACATAGCAAAAGCACGTTGAAGAAGCATGTTAAAAGAATCATATTACCTGATATAAAGTTGCATTATAAATCTACCGTGATTAAAACAGTATGATACAGGCATGTCATAGTTTAATAAACAATGGAAGAAAATAGACAGGGGAAACACAGTATATGCAGTATGAATAGTATAGTTAATTTATCTATGATAAGTTTATGAAAATGACTCAACACAGAAACTGAAAGAGTTAAAAATTTTTAAACTATCCACAGATGGAGTCAAAAGTGTAGATGGAGTCAAAAGTGCAAATCAGCTTGTTCTGTACTCTGGGCTCTAGGAAATTAGCTATCCACAAGACAAAATAGATGAGATAGAAGTTCAGAGCTGGGAGTTCACGTCGGCATGACCCAGTGCTATGGGTACCAGGAACAAACAAACAAACAAACAAACAAAAAAACAAAAAAAACTGGCCACAAGATAGATTGAATAGGGTTTGAGCTGGGAGTTTATGTCAGCGTGCCCGTGCACACTGGATACCAGGAACTGAGTTGAAATAAGGTTTGATTCTTAGAAGAAGAAATGTTTGTATGAGATATTTCCCCCCTGATTGTTTCTTGAACCTGTCACCGAAGTTGAACACTGGACAGGTGCTTTCTATAGATACTTAATCATGATTTCCCCCCACACCCCCCTTGTCTTCTTGGGTTTCGGTCCCTTTACAAAGGTTTTCCTCTTCTCTAAGGGGGTCGTACTTCATTGCTTGCCTCTGCATAGGACAGGCTAGAAGTATGGCTTTAATGCATTGAAATCAAATATCCCCCTTGTATTTGCATCACGTTAGGTGTCTTGCAGTTATTGGGGTGGCTGTGAATTCCCGTGGGTTGAGAGGGAGTTCCTCCCTTCCTTACAAAACCAATGGTTTCTCAATTAAATCAGCTTTGGAAACTGAATAAACTCTTCCAGTCTGCAACTCTGCCCAGGTCAAATCAGGCATTGCTATCCCTCCCACACCTCAGAGAGAATCTGTCTGTCATAAACAGGGTCACAAGTGAGATCTGCATTCCAATACCTGTCCCAGCTGGGTACCTAACTGAAGACTGCTGGAGACACACCTTCCTTCTGGTCTGCAATTCCACCTGGGCAGATAGGGCACTCCTGTCCCTCTCCCACACCATAGAGAAAGTCTGTCTCCCAGGTCTTTCCTAATCAGGGACAAAGAAGGGTTCCTTACATTCCACCTGGGCATCCATCCCATCTACTATCACCCAAGCTAGACGCTGATGTGGATGGCTGGAAGTGCATGCTGTCAAGAACATGATAAAGCTGTCTCCTTAGAGATCTGCCAGAGACTGACACATTCAGAGGATGATGCTCACAGCTAACCACTGATACGATCAAGGATTTCCCAATGGAGAACTTAGAAGACTGAAGGAGCAGGAAGGGTTTGTGACTCCAAAAGGAAAGCAACAATACCAAACAACCAGAGCCCCCCAGGGTCTAAACCACCAGCCTGGGAGCACATAGAGAGGGACCTACGACTCTATTGGTATACGTAAGGGAGGATGGCCTTGTTGGGCATAGGTGGGAGAGGAGATTCTTGGTCCCATGAAAAACGAACACAGAATGGGGGGAATGTGATCGTGAGGAAGGGGTAGTGGGGGTGGGGAAATAGGTGCAGGCACAGCCTCATAGAAGGGATAGAAGGAGGGGGAATGGGTTAAGGGGTTCCTGGGTGGTGGGGGAAATGGGATCAGAGGATAAAACCTGAAATATAAATATTATAACCAACTACATAAAAGGGAAAAAAGTTGTTAGAACCAACATCTTAAAAAATAATGTCAGCCCTCTAGGAAAAAATTTTTTTTTCTTGATACAAAAAAAAAAAAAAAAAAAAAAGATGAAGGGTTCCCTAACCAGAGACAGCAAGGTCTGCCTCACAAGTGGTCTGCTCTAACTCACTCACAGAGCTGGACATTACCTACAAGGAGAGACAGGCTCTAGTTAGAGAACTCTAAGCCAGTTAACACCAGAGATAACCAGATTGTGAAGGTAAACACAAGAACATAAGCATCTAAAACCAATGTAACTTGGCATTATCAGAACAAAGTTCTCCCACCACAGTAAGTTTTGGATACCCTAACACACCTGAACAGCAAGATTCTGACCAAAAATTTCATCTCATGAAGATGACAGAGGATTCTATGGAAAATATAAATAACTCCCTAAGGAAATACAGAGGAACACAGGTAAACAGGTAGAAGTCCTTAAAGAGGAAACAAGTAAATCCCTTATAGAAATACATAAAATAAAATTTAAAATGTCAAGAAATTGAACAAAACAATCTAGGACCTAAAAATGGAAATTGAAAGAATAAAGAAATTACAAATGGAGGCAACCTTCAACATGGAAAACTTAGGAAGAGATCAAGAGTTACAGATGTAAGCATCACCAACAGAATAAAAGAGATAGGATAGAGAATCTCAGACTTAGAAGATACTGTAAAAGATATTAACACAATGGTCAAAGAAAATAAGAAGTACAAAGAGCTCCGAATCCAAAACATCCAGGAAATTCAGGACACTATGAAAAGACCAAAATGAAGAATAATAAATAGGAGAAGAAAAAAGTGAAGATTTCCAATTCAAAGGGCCAGAAAACATCTTCATCAAAAATCATAGTACTCTTTAACCTAAAGAAAGAGACAGCCATAAACATAAAAGAATTCTAAAGAACACCAAGTAGATTGGATCAGTAAAGAAAATCCTCCCATCACATAATAATGAAAACCCCAAATGCATAGAACAAAGAAATAATATTAAAAGCAGTAACTGAAAAAAAGGCCAAGTAACATATAAAGGCAGACCTATCAGAATTACACCAGGCTTCTCAACAGAGACGCTAAAAGCCACATGATCTTGGACAGATGTCTTGAAAACCCTAAGAGAAAATAAATGCCAGCCAAAGGTATTCCATGACAAAACCAAATTAAAACAATATCTTTGTATTAATTCAGCCCTACAGAGGATACTATAAGGAAAATTTCAACACCAGGAGGGTTACTACCCCCATGAAAACACAAGAAATTATTCATCTCACACACACACACACACAAAAAAAAAAAACTAAAAAGAAGAGAACCACACAAACATAATACCACTTCTATTAGTAATCCACAACTGTGTTTGCACATGGTGATTGCATCTAGGAGGAGTCTCCAGGTGGGGCAGTCTCTGGATTGTCTCTCCTCTAGTTTCTACCCCACACATTGTCTCATATTTTCTCCTGTGTGTATTTTGTTACTCTTTCTAAGAAGGATCAAAGCACCCACACTTTGGTCTCTCTTTTTCTTGGGCTTCATTTGGTCTGTGAGTTATGTCTTGGGTATTGTGAGATTTGGGGCTAATAACCACTTATCAATGAGTGCATACCATGTGTGTTCTTTTATGATTGGGTTCCTTCACTCAGGATGATATTTTCTAGTTCCATCTATTTGCCAAAGAATTTCATGTATTCATTGTTTTTAATAACTGAGTGATACTCCATTGTGTAAATGTACCACATTTTCTGTATCCATTCCTCTGTTGGATGCCATATGGTTTCTTTCCAGCTTTTGGCTATTATAAATAAAGCTGCTATAAACATAGTGGAGCATGTGTCCTTTTTATATGTGGGAGTATCTTTGGGGTATATGCCCAGGAGTGATATTGCTGAATCCATAGGTAATATTATGTCCAATTTTCTAAGGAACCACCAGAATGATATCAAGAGTGGTTGTACAAGCTTACAACCCCACCAACAATGGAAGAGTGTTCCTCTTTCTCCAAATCCTTACCAACATATGCTGTCATCCAAGTTTTTAATCTTAGCCATTCTGACTTAAATATCAGGGAGTTTTTTGATATGCATTTCCCTGATGACTAAACATGTTGAACATGTCTTTAGGTGCTTCAATGCCATTCAATTTTCCCCAGGTGAAAATTTTTTGTTGAACTCTGTACCCCATTTTTAATAGGGATATTTGATTGTCTGGAGTCTAACTTCTTGAGTTCTTTGTAAATTTTGGATATTAGCCCTCTATCAGATATAGGATTGGTAAATACTTTTCCCAATCTGTTGGTTGCCTTTTTGTCCTATTGACAGTGTCCCTTGCCTTACAGAAGCTTCACAATATTATGAGGTCATATTTGTCAATTCCTGATATTAGAGCATAAGCCATTGGTGTCCTGTTGAGAAACTTTTCCCCTGTGTCCATGTGTTGAAGACTCTTCCCCACTTTCTCTTCTATTAGTTTCAGTGTGTCAGAGTTTATATGGAGGTTCTTAATCCACTTAGACTTGAGTTTTATATAAAAAATAAGAATAGATTTATTTTATTTGCATTTTCCAACATTCTGACCTCCAGTTCAACCAGCATCACCTGATGAAAATCCTCTTTTTTTCACTGTATGGTTTTAGCTCATTTGTCAAAGATCAAGTGACTATAGGCATGTGGGTTCATTTCTATGTTTCTACTCTATTCCATTGATCTTCTTGCCTATTTCTGTATCAATACCATGCAGTTTTTAATCACTACTGCTCTGTAGTACAGCTTGATGTCAGGAATGGTGATTCCCCCAGATGTTCTTTTATTGCTTAGAATAGTTTTCACTATCCTGTTTATTTTTTGTTGTTGTTGTTGTTGTTGTTGTTATTCCAAATGAGTCTGAGAATTGCTCTTTTTATCTCTGTGAAGAATTGAGTTTGAATTTTGATGAGGTTTTGCATTAAATCTGCAGATTGCTCTTGGCAAGATGACCATTTTTGATATATTAATCCTGAAAATTTATGAACATGGGAGATCTTTCCATCTTCTGAGATCTTCTTAAGTTTCTTTCTTCAGGACTGGAAGTTCTTGTCGTACAGATCTTTCACTTGCTTGGTTAGATTCACACCAAGACATTTTATATAATTTGTGACTATTGTGAAAGGTGTTATTTCCCTCATTTCTTTCTCAGCCTGCCTGTTCCTTAAGTAGAGGAAGGCTACTGGTTCGTATGAGTTAATTTTATATCCACCACTTTTGCTGAAATTGTTTATCAGGGTTAAGAGTTCTCTGGTGGAAATTTTGGGGTCATTTAAATATATTATATATTTTCTGCAAATAGTGATATTTTGACTTCTTTTTCCATTTTTTTATCCCTTTGATCTTTTGTTTTCTACTTGCTCTGGCTAGGACTTTGAGTACTATATTGAATAGATAGAGAGTGGGCAGCCTTGTCTAGTTTCTGACTTTAGTGGGATTGCTTCAAGTTTCTCTCTATTTAGTTTGATGTTGGTTACTGTCTTGCTGTATATTGCTTTTACTATGTTTAGGTATGGACCTTGAATTACTGATCTTTCCAAGACTTTTAACATGAAAGTTTGTTGAATTTTGTCAAGTACTTTCTCAGCATGTAGTGAGATGATCTTGTGTTTTTTTTCTTTGAGTTTGTTTATATAGAGGATTTTGTTGATGGATTTCCATGTATTGAACCATCCCTGCATTCCTGGAATAAAGCCTACTTGATCATGGTGGATGACTCTTTTGATGTGTACTTGGATTTGGTTTGCAAGAATTTTATTGAGTATTTTTGCATTGATGTTCATAATGAAATTTGGTCTGAAGTTCTCTTTCATTGTTGGGTCTTTTTGTGGTTTAGGTACGAGTGTAATTGTGGCTTCATAAAATAAATTATGTAGTCTTCCTTCTGTTTCTATTTAGTCAAATAGTTAGAAGAGAATTGGTATTAGTTCTTCTGGGAAGGCCTGATAAAACCATCTGGTCCTTGGCTTTTCTTTTTTTTCTTTCTTTATTTTTTTTTTAAAGAAAGAAAAGACTTTTAATGATTTTAATGACTGCTGCTATCTTTAGTACTTATAGGACTGTTTAGATGGTTTTTCTGATCCTGATTTAAGTTTGGTGTCTAATATCTGTCTAGGACATTGTCCATTTCATACAGATTTTCCAGTTTTGTTGAATATAGTCCTTTGAAGTAAAACATGATTTTTTTTAAATTTCCTCAGTTTCTATTTTTATGTCTTTCTTTTCAGTTCTGATATTATTAATTTAGATACTGTCTGTGCCCTCTGGTTTGTCTAGCTAAGGGTTTATCTATCTTGTTGATTTTCTCAAAGAACCAGCTCTTGGTTTTGTTGATTCTTTGTTTGTATAGTTCTTTTTGTTTCTACTTGGTTGATTTCAGCCCTAAGTTTGATTATTTCCTCCTGTTTTCTCCTCTTGGGAGCATTTGCATCATTTTGTTTTAGAATCTTCTGGTGTGCTGTCAAGATGCTAGTATATGTTCTCTCCAGTTTCTTTTTTTAGATACTTTGAGCTATGAGTTTTTCTCTTAGTACTGCTTTCATTGTGTCCCACAAATTGTGGTATGATTTGTCTTCATTTTTATTAAATTCTAAAATGTCTTTAATTTCATTTTTTATTTCTTCTCTGACCAAGTTATTATTGAACAGAGCATTGTTCAGTTTCCATGTGTGTGGGGGCTTTCCATTGATTTTATCATTATTAAAGACCAGCCTTAGCCCATGATGATATGATGGGATGCATGGAATTATTTCAATCTTTTTGTATCTGTTAAGGTCTGTTTCATGACCAATTATATGGTCAATTTTGGTGAAGGTGCCATGAAATGCTGAGTAGAAGGTATATTCTTTTATTTTTGGATGTGTTGTTCTATAAATATCTGCTAAATCCATTTGGTTTGTAACTTCTCTTAGTTTTACTGTGTCTCTGTTTAGTTTCTGTTTTCATGATCTTTCCATTGATGATAAAGTGGGTATTGAAATCTGGCACTATTTTTGTGTCATGTGAAATGTGTGCTTTGAGCTTTAGTAAAGTTTCTTTTATAAATGTGACCGCACTTCCTTTTGGTGCTTAGATGTTCAGAATTCAGATTTCATCTTGGTTGATTCTTCCTTTGTTGAGATATGATAGATAAGATCATTCTTATCTATCTCAATATCTTCTGTTGAAAGTCTATTTTATTCTATATTAGAATGGCTACTCTAGCTTGTTTCTTGGGACCATTTGCAAAAAAAACAAAAAAACAAAAAAAACAAAAAAAAACAACAACTTTTTTTAGCCTTTTATTCTGAGTTTTCTTCTGAGGTAGTGTTTGTCTTTGTCACTGAGGTTCATTTTATGTATGCAGCAAAATTTTGGGTCCTATTTATGTATTCAATTCATTAGTCTATGTATTTTTATTGGAGAATTGAGTCCATTTATACTAAGAGATATTAAGGAGAAGTGATTTTTGCTTTCTGTTATTTTTGTTATTAAAAGTGGAATTATGTTTGTGTGGTTATCTTCTTTTGGCTTCTTTGGAAGAAGATTACTTTCTTGCTTTTTCTGGGGTATATTTTTCCTCCTTGTGTTGGTGGTTTCCCTCTATTGTCTTTTGTAGGGCTGTATTTGTGGAAAGAGATTGTAAAAAAAAAAAAAAAAAAAAAAAAAAAGGTTTGTTATGGAATATCTTAGTTTCTCTATCTATGTTAATTGAGAGATTTTCTGGGTATAGTAGCCTCGGCTGGCATTTGTGTTCTCTTAGGGTCTTTGTGACATCTATCAAGGATCTTCTACCTTTTATTGTCTCTGGTGAAAAGTTTGGTATAATTCTGATAGGTCTGATAAGTTACTTGACCTTTTTTTCCTTACTGCTTTTAATATTCTTTCTTTGTATTGTGCATTTGGTGTTTTGTTCATTATGTGACAGGGCAAATTTTTTTTTCTGATCTAGTCATTTGGAGTTCTATAGACTTCTTGTATGTTCATCGACATCTCTTTTTTAGGTTACAAAAGTTTTCCTCTATAATTTTGTTGAAGATATTTACTAGCCCTTAAAGTTCAGAATCTTCACTCTCATCTATACCTATTTAGGTTTGGTCTTCTCATTGTGTCCTGGATTTTTTGGATGTTTTGGGTGAGAGTTTTATTGCATTTTGTATTTTCTTTGACAGTTATGTCAATATTTTCTATGGTATTATCTGCACCTGAGATTCTCTCTTCTATCTCTTGTACTCTGCTGATGGTGCTTGCATCCATGACTCTTGATTTCTAGGTTTTCTATCTCCTGAGTAATCTCCATTTGTGATTTCTTTATTGTTTCTACTTCTATTTTCATATCCTGATTCATTTTGTTTAATTCTTTCATCCAATTGGTTGTATTTTCTTGTACTTCTTTAAGGGATTTCTGTGTTTTATCTTTAAGGGCTTCTACTTATTTACATGTTATCTTCTATATTTCCCTCAGGAAATATAGGAGAATTATTTATGTCCCTTTTAAAGTCTTTTATCATCATCATGAGAAGTGATTTTAGATGTGAATCTTGCTTTTCTGTTGTCATCAGGCATTCAGGACTTGCTTGGTGGGAGAACCAGGTTCTGATGATGCCAAGTATTCTTGGTTTCTGTTGCTTATGTTCTTGCACTTGCCTTTCACCATCTGGTTATTTCTAGTGCTACATTCACTCACTATCTCTGACTGAGGCCTGTCTGTCATGTTATCTTGGTTGTGTCAGAACTCCTCAGAGTCCTGCTCCCTCTGTGATCCTGTGATTCTGAGACCTTGGTTGTGATAGCTCCTGGGACTCAGATTGCTTCTGGGATCCTGCAATCCTGGTGTGCCCAAGCTCCTGAAATCCTGTGACCCTATTATCCTATGTTCCTATGTGTTAGAGCTCTTGGGAGTCCAGCCTCCGCTGGGTTTTGGGGAGTTGTGTACAGAGCTGAAGCCTTAGCAAGCACAGTCATAGGCACAGGTGCAAACCATCATAAATGTTTTAAATGAACCATCTTAATAGACCTTAGTCCTTTTTTGATTGCATTTACAATGAAAAGGATTCACATTAATGTTATTTGGACCCCATAAAAGATACTTTTATTTGCTATATATAATTTTCATCTCAGAGGCTTAGTGCTGAATAAGCTCACTCTTTCTAGCTTTTGTCTGAACTCTAGCTGAATACCACATTTTGGACTCAAAACTCCTCTCCAAGTTAACTGATTCAAGTTTGCTTCTCTCAGTTACTGAGTATATTGTTCTGCTTGACCTCCAAATAACACTAAGAATCTGTTCTAATATTCTGGCTCCATCTGAATTCTCTGGCTCATTCTGGTTCTGTCTTTACCTGCTACCTGTCTCTGCAAAACTATTTTGGTAAAACTTTCTCTGTCTTGGTCTCTGCCTCTGTCTCTGTCTCTGCCTCTGCCTCTGCCTCTGCCTCTGCCTCTGCCTCTGCCTCTGCCTCTGCCTCTGCCTCTGCCTCTGCCTCTGCCTCTGCCTCTGCCTCTGCCTCTGTCTCTGTTCTCTCTCTCTCTCTCTCTCTCTCTCTCTCTCTCTCTCTCTCTCCCTCTCTCTCTCCCTCTGTCTCCCTCTCTTTCATTCTTTACAGTGCTCTTCTAAGTTGCCATTCTTCCCAATGCTGTTCTCATGTGAGTTGGAAATTGCCTATCTCTGACACATTCAATCAAACATTTTCCTGATTTGTCACCTTGTCTGTGTCTCAATGAGATGCCACTGTCAAAAATGGCTTTTTACTTCTACAATCTAATTTTACCTTCATTATAGATCCAAGGTTTGCATTAAGGGCATGGATATTTCAACCCAATCATTCTATAATTTTGACAGTGTTTGAATTCCAGCTGGATACATAGACCTAGAAGATCACTGGGTGTGATATCTTGCCAGTGAAGCCTTACTTCTGAATTAAAATTCTGCTAGAGAACCCCTAATCTGCTGTCTTCATATTAATTCAGGGAAAAGGTCCTGTAAGAGGCTGACTTAGACAGAATTAGATGAGCCTTATTAGAATGTCTAAAAGCCTCAGCATCCTAGTTCTACAAGAATAATCAAGTCAGTGTAATTTGTCCAGTCCACAGGAATTTCATCTGGCAAAACTTCGAAACATTGAAACAGATAACAGACTTGATTTCCCAAAAGACTCTCAAATTATTCTGACACCTTGATAAGAGCATTGTTGGTCCTTGAATACAGGACCTATATAAACAATGCTGGCTCTTTACCTTAGAATTGGGTAGGAAATAAGTGTATACGATTTGAATAATATGCAAAAAGACACCATGCTTATAGTGAAAATGTGGAAGTATAGGAAAGTCCTTAACAAGAAACATTGTTATTTTAGAGAAAGGAGATGTGAGGGAAGGAATTGAGAAAGGAATATTTTTTTCTCCTCTATACCCTACTTCATTATTTACTTTTTCTATCTCCATTTGCTTTTACTCTAGGTACCTGGGTTATCTAAACTCAGATTAATGGTCAAATAAGCAGCATTCTGGTATGAGTTTTATCTCATGGAATGTGCCATAATACTGTTTAGTTATTCCAAAAAACTTTGTGGACTATTGTACTCTCTATCTAGTTAGCAGGGTTCCACTGTAGATAGAAGAGCTTTTAGCTGAATTGGTGTTTAAGTTTCTCCTTTAGTAGTGAGAAAAGAATCTCCAATTACCAAGAAAACTAGCACCTAAATAGGACCACCAATCAGGAGTATGCACCAACTGATATGATGTCCTCAACACATATACAGCAGAGGACTGCTGGGTCTGGACTCAGCCAGAGAAGATGCACTTATCTCTCAAGAGAACTGAAGCCCCTTGAAGTGTGGAGGTATGGTGTAATGAGAGTTAGGGGGTGGGGGTGGGGAAATCCTCCTGGAGACAGTGGTAGGGGGAAGAAGTATGGAATGTGCAAAAGTTAGAGGTTAGACCATGAGGGAGATAAAGTCTGGACTGTAAAAAGATTAAATAATAAGTGAGAAAAAAGTAAATAACCCAATTTAATAATGGGATATAGCTCCAAACAAAATTTTCAAAACTCAAATGGCTGAGTTTTGATAATTAAGGAAACATTCAATTTAGAGTATATTTTTAAGGAAATAATACATGATTCAGGAAACCTAACTAACTATTCAGGGCTAATGAAAACATTGATATTAGATAAGAACCTACATCCACCATTTTACCACACCAGCATAATCCCTAAATTCATTCTAAAAATGTATCCTTATGCCCACAGATAATTCCTGATCTCAGTTATCTTAGAAGCTTCTCTTTACAGTAGTCAGAGACCATTATAGAAAATGACATTATGCAAAATGCATACATAAGCTTATTGAGGGATTACCCCAGTTTCAATAGATACATGGACAATAACTCCTGCACCTAAGGGTCTAGGAAAATCTTGAAATGGGGACAGGTTGGGCAGAAAAATGTTAAAAGATAGAAGACTAGAAGAATGGTATAATGTTATGTATCATAGAAATGACTGAAATATTACACCATGGCTTCTCAGTATTATTAGTACACAAAGCATACATAAACAATGATAATAACAATGGATATTCTAATATGCAAAGGGAAACTTAGCAGGGCCCACCCCTAGACAAGAACTATAGGCACATAGTGATTCTCATGATGGTGAAAGTTTAGATTTTCTAATAATGAGCTCCCAGTTAATTATCTAAAATCAAATAAAAATTCTGGCAAAAGCAACATTAAGTGGATTGTGAATTTTATATGTTTATGGATACACACACATACAAACAGAGAGAGAGAGAAAGAGAGAGAGAGAGGGAGAGAGAGAGAGACAGAGCGAGAGAGAGGAGAGTTGAATTAAAGAAACAGACTATGAAATTGATAAACAGTGACAAGGAACATATGATGGAATTAAGGCAGGAAAACAGGAAAGGAACTAATGTAAGGTAATTATATTTTAATTAAAAATTTAAAAATGTTTTAAAGTAGAGAAACACTATGTAAAAGATAAGCTAATCTAACAAAATTAATAGCATCTATTAAAAATTGTGTAATATTGCTTCAGTGATTATTCCAAATTCACTACATTAATATACTTTTAATATGAAAAAAGTAGATGATCCTATCCAGGGATGTTCTGAATATCTTAAGATAAGTTTGTGGTTAAACAAAAAGCAAAACTTATATATGCAAGCAAAAGATATTATCCCAACACCCCTACAGTAAGTTGAGAGGCCGAAACATGAAAATCAGCAAGAAGCACATGGGCCAGCTAGCCTAGAGTACACACCACAAAGGTAAGCAATAGGAAAGATCTTGTCTCCAAATAAAACAAACAAAAAAAAAAATGAAAGGATAAAAAGCTATACTTTGACCCAACTTGTCCACTATGGCACATGAACCAACTGCTCGCATGCCCACACACACACACACACACACACACACACACACACACACACACATGCACACACACACACACACACACACACACACACACACACTAATAAAAATGCATCCATCAACACATGTATACATACATACATACATACATACATACATACATACATAGAATATGCAAGTGCCTTTTGAGGAGCTTAAAATAGCTGTTAGAGAAAACGTAAACTGAGAAAATGCATTCTGTATATAGTACTTCTTCCTTCACCTTACATGTTGTCATAGTGCATCTCAGATTCAACCAACTTCAGGCTTACCTCATGTGACATAAGCATCAACAGCTAAATCAATGGGAGTTTTTGTGTTTGTAAGAATGTATCCTATTTAACTTGGGTCCTGATGAGGGTTATGAAGACTTAAGAAAATAGGACATATAGATATGGTAAAAAAGCTTTCATTTGAAGGGGCTGCATTTTCCTTTGACTTTCTGCATTACTATGCTATATATTATCTCACCTATTTAGTAGATAAATCTTGCCATGTACTAGAGTTATTTTTATTAACATCTGCTCTTTATTCAGAATTATTTGCTTTCATCTTCCTCAAAGCAAACCTATTATTAAGTCTTGGATACCCCATTGAGCCACAATAATCTCCTGAGGAATTCTTTCCTATAATATGTCAGTACCACATATCTTTATGACCTTGTCTGACCTTCTGCATCTCTGTTAAGCCCAACTCTGCACACTTCCCTCTGAGTCCATCACAACTAAGTTTTGGTATTTGAGATTTGAGGATACTCTCAACATATCTTAATCCACAGTATATTTTTTCAAATTTCCATATTCCTCTACTCTATATTGATTCATATAGTTTTACAGATAGTTAGTTCTGACAGTAGATGAGGAAGTGAGCAAAAATAGTCACTATATGGGAAAATTGCCTCTTACCAAGTTTTAGCAATACTTTTATAATGCCTACTGTGGTTGTGAACATTAAATCTTCCCCATAGGTTCTTTAATTTGAATACTACCTCCCATCTGTTGACACAATTTGAAAAGGTTTTAGAGCATTTAGGATGATAATGTTTTACATGGAGAAAATAGGAACCTGATAGGCTAGATAAGTGTGTGTAATTTGGACTCATTTTCTGTTTTCTTTCTGCATCTTGACTGAGGATGTACTGGAATCAGCTATATTTCTTCTCCTGTTGTTATGCCTTCCCAAGCATGATAGACTATAACCTCTATAACTGCAAATCTTTCCTTTCTAAAATTGCTTTAATTAAGTACTTTGTGGCATCAACAGGAAAGTTACTAATATTTCATCTTTCAAAAACATATTTTCCACCAATATTGTCTATTGATCATTTAAAATTCTCAATGCAACAAATTGTACTGGGGGCATCACTGAATCCCATTGCCAATGGTTGAGGAAGGCACACCTGAAAGGGTTTCAGGGCAAGAGGAGCCTATACCATTTGGAAAATAATTTAAAAGAAATAATTCCTTTATAAGACAAGGATGTCTGCCACTGTAAAATGAGTCTGAAACTAGCTATCTAAGGGACTGGGGTTGGAGAACAGCTTTAGCTAGGCTATGCTTAAAACATCAGTCCATCCTAGGAGTGAATTTTCATGGTCAGTGTCTATGTATCTGTATAGTAAGATTGAATAATGAAGTAAATATCAGATGAATTTTAGTTCACATGCAAATGTAAAATACTGAACAATTGCTGTCCTGCTTAGTCTTATGTCAATTTGAAACAAACTGGTGTTATTCATAAAGAGGAAACTCAGTACAAAACTAACGCCTTTACTAGCTTGTCTGTAAGAGACTTTTTGGCATATTTTCGGTTAATGATTGTTTGTGAGGGACTAGCTCATTATGGGTGATGCCATGCATCAGCTGGTAGTCCTCGTGCTCAAAGAAAGCAGGGTGAGGAAGTAATAGAGAGAAAACTAGAAACCAGTGTTCTTCCATTATTCTGCCTATGACTCTGTTCTGCATGCATTCTTCCAGTGATTTCTTTCCATGATAGGCTAAGAGGTCGAACTAATCTAAAATAACTTTTTTTTGTGTGAAAACTTTCTTTTCATATACCCATAGAAATCTCAAGAAAGATAACACCTCACAGATAAAAGTTTCTTTTTTGGAACAAAGCAAAATGAAATGCACTGTACTATGCACAAAATAAATGCTAAAAAACAGAGCCTACAACAGATGTCAAAGATAGCTCTGTGAGTGAGAACGGTGCTGAGGGATATGTCTCTTTTAATAAATTTTATTTATTTCTATTTATTCATTTTAAATCTCACTCATGAATTCACTTCCCTGTCACCCTTCCTACAATCCTGCCCCTATCCCTTCATTTTCTTCTCTGAGTAGGTAGATGGGCATCCCTGGGCAACCCACTACTATGACACATCAAATCTCTGGGAAGCTAGGCAAATCCTCTCCCACTGAGGACAGATAAGGCAGCCAAGAACATTTTCCACAAGCAGGCAACTGCCTTTGGAATAGTTACACTCCAATTGTTCAGGATGCATATGGAGCCCCATCTGCACATCTGACACAAATATACAGGGGGGACTTGTTCCACCATGTGTACACTCTTTGGTTGGTGGTTTATCTCTGTGAGTCCCTGGAGTCCAGGATAAGCTGACTGTCTTACAGTGAAATTCCTATTCTCTTTCCCCCTCCTCTTTTATAAGAGTCTCCGAGCTCTATCTATTGTTTAGTTGTGAATCTCTGCATCCTTTTAAGTCAGATGCTGGTGGAGACTCAGAGAACAGTCATGCTATACTCCTGTCTTTGAGCATACATAACACAGTATCATTAATAGTATCTAGAATTACTGATTGTCCTTGGGATGAGTCTCAAGTTGGGCCACATTTTGGTTGGCTATTCATGAGTCTCTACTTCATTCCCTTTCCCCGAATTTATCGTAATAAGGGTAAATATTGAGTTAAAAGTTTTGTGGGATGTTTTATGTCTCTATTGCTTCATTTGGGTTCCTGCCTGAGTACAGAACATGGCCATTTTGGCTACCATATACCCAATGCAGTGACTCACAGCTAATGGCACTTCCATTGATTCCTGAGCACATAGGGAGGGATCTATGGCTCCAGCTGTATAGGTAGGGAAATATGGCCTTATAGGGCATAGGTAAAAGAGGAGGTCCTTTGTCTTATGAGGGCTGCATGCCCCAGTTTGGGGGAATTTGAGGCTGCAGAAGTGGGAGTGAATGGGTGGGTAGAGGCCCACCCTCATAGAAGCAGGAGGAAGGGAGATGGGATAGGGGTTTTCTGGGGAAGAGAGTAGAGAAAGGGGATAACATCTAAAATTTAATAAATAAAATATCCAAAAAATTAAAGGACTTTATGAAAAGTTTTTCTCAATCTCTTGTCTGCCATTTTGTCCTTTTGACAGTGTCTTTTGCCTTACAGAAGCTTTTTAGTTTTATGAGGTACCATTTATTATTTTTTGGTGTTAGAGCCTGAGCCATTGTTGTTCTCTTCAAGAACTTAAATCCTGTACCATTGAGTACAAGTCTATTTTCTACTTTCTCTTCTATTAGATTTAATATATCTAGATTTATGCTGAAGCATTTGATCCATTTTTACTTGAATTTTCAGCAGGCCAAGAGATATATATGTATTTGTAAATTTTTTTTGGGGGGGGGTGTTCAAAACAGGGTTTCTCTGTACAGCCTTGGCTGTCCTGGAACTCACTCTGTAGACCAGGCTGACTTCGAACTCAGAAATCTGGCTGCCTCTGCCACCCAAGTGCTGTGATTAAAGATGTGAGTCACTACTGCCCAGCATGAAGTATTTGTATTTTAATAGATGCAGACAACCAGTTAGACCAACATCATTTTTTGAAGATGCTTTACATTTTCAATAGCATTGTTTTAACTCATTTGTTAAAAATCAGATGTCCATAGCTGTGTGGGCATTTTTTAGGGTCTTTGAACTAATTTTACTGATCAATCTATCTATTCCTATAACAAAACCATACATGCAGTTTTTATTACTAGTGCTCTGTAGTGTAGTTTGTGGTCTGGGATTCTTTTTTTCCTAATCTGTTTTGTTTTTTCATATGAAATTGAGATTTGCTCTGTCAAGGTCTGTAAAGAATTGTGTTGAAATTTTTATGTTAATTTCAGTGAATATGTAAATTGCTTTTGGTATGATGGCCATTGTCACTATGTTAATCCTATTGATCCATGAGCATGCAAGATGTTTTCAAGCTAAGATATCTTCCTTAATTTCTTTCTTCAGTGACTTGTTGTTCTTGTCATATAGGTCTTTCTCTTGCCGGGTTAGAGTTAGGTATTTTCTAATATTAATGGCTATGGTAAAGAACGTTGTATCACTAACTTCTTCCTTTATCCATTTATAATTTGTATAAAAGAAGGGCTACTGGTTTCTTTGAGTTAATTTTTTATCCAGATAATTTGCTGA
Source organism: Rhabdomys pumilio (assembly GCA_030674055.1). NCBI lineage: Eukaryota > Metazoa > Chordata > Mammalia > Rodentia > Muridae > Rhabdomys > Rhabdomys pumilio. Next base: position 16,665,000 of record JANHMN010000009.1, read on the forward strand.
AGGTGTTTAGAAGAAATTTTTTATTTTGTTAAGGATTCTAAAGTTTGCAAAATATACACTTTTGAAGTAAGACCTAAAGATTCTTTAAATTTTCTCAGTGTCTTGTGTTACTTCTCTCCTTTCATTTCTGATTTGGTTTATTTGGATACTGTCTGTCTAAGTTGTGAGTCCCCCCACCAAGGGATTGTTTATCATGTTGATTTTCTCAAAACAAAAACAAAAAAAAAAAAACATCTTGTTTTTGATGATTGGTTTTATTGTCTTCTTTGTATTAACTGATTGGTTTCAGTGTGCTTGACTCCTCAGTGTGCTTGATTTTTATCTTTGTCTGGTCCTTTCTTGTTTTGTTTTTCCCACCATAGGTCTTTTAGGTGTAACTTAAATTGCTATTATGAAAACTTTCTAATTTCCTTATAGAAGAACTTTATACCATAAACTTTCCTCTTAGCAGTACTTTAATTCTGCCCTATAAATGTGGATATGTTGAGTCTTCATTTTTTTTTTGAGATCTAGAAAGTCTTTAATACCTTATTTTTGTTTTCTTCCCTGAATCAGTGATCATTGAATAGAGACTTGATCAACTTTCATGAGTGTGTAGGCTTTTCAATGCTTGTGCTTTTGTTAAGGTCCACCTTTAATCTATGGTGGTCTGATAAAATACAAGGCATTATTTCAATTTTCTTGTATTTATTGAGACTTGCCTTGTGATCAACTATATGTCAAATTTGGGGGAAGGATCTTTGAAGTGCAATGAACAAAGTATATTGATTTTTCTTTGAGCGAATACATTTATACAATATTGTATAAATCTCTATTATGTCGATTTGATTCATAATGACTGTTAGTTGCAATTTTTTTGTTGTTGTTTAGTTTTTGTATGGATAACATGTCAATTGTTGAGAGTGGGATGTTGCAGTCTTCCACTACCAGTGTTTCTGTTTAGATATATGATTTAATCTTTAGAAATGTTTCTTTTACAAATATGGGTGCCCCATTATTTAGGGGCATTGCTGTTAAGAATTGAGATATCCTCTTGGTAAATTTTGCCTTTGAAGAGTATGAAATGTAACTTCCCTGTCTCTTTTGATTAATTTTGGTTGAAAGGATATTTTACTAGCTATTACAATGGCTGCTGTAGCTTGCTTCTTTGATCATTTTGCTTAGAAAACTTGTTTTTCTATTCCTTTACTTTGAGATAATACCTAACTTAATTGCTGAGGTATGTTTATTGTATGAAACAGAATGAGAAATCTTGTTTTTCATCCATTCTGTTAGCCTGTGTATTTATATTGAGGAATTGAGTCCATTGATGTTAAAAGATATTAATGACCAGTGACTGTTGATTCCTACTGTTTTTATTTTTATCATATTTGTGTGTGTTTGTGTGTGTGTGTGTTTGTGTGTGTGTGTGTTTATTTTGTGTGTGTGTGTGTGTGTGTGTGTGTGTGTGTGTGTTTATATGCTGCCATTCTTTTACTGGAATGGAATTACTTATTTGCTGTTTTTCTTGGATGTAGTTATCCTCCTTTATTGGAGTTTTCTCTCCAGAATTTTCTGTAGGACTGAATTTGTGGATAGATACTGTTTACATTTGGACTTGTCATGAAATATTCTGTTTTCCCCATATATGGTGATTGAGTGTTTTCATCTGTGGGGTTTTTTATTGTTGTTGTAGTTTCAGTTTTTGATTTTTGTTTTGTTTTGATTTGATTTTTCAGAGTTTACAAGATCTTGGCCATGCCCTTCTAGCTTTTAGAATCTTTGTTGAGAATTTGAGTCTGATTCTAATAGGTCTACCTTTATAGGTTACCTAGCATCTTCCTCTTGCCCCTTTCAATATTTTTTCATTGATCTGTGGATTTTGTGTTTTGATTGTTATGTGAAAGGAGGATGTTTTTTTCTGGTCCAGTTTAATTGATGTTCTATAAACTTTTTGTTTGTTTATAAGCATTTTTTTTTTTAGGTTGGCAAATTTTTCATCTACATTTTTGTTAAAAACACATTCTTGTCCTTGGATTTGAGACTCTTTACTTTCTTTTGCTCCTACAATTTGTAAGATAGGTTTCTTCATGATATCTCACAGTTCCTGGATATTTTGTGTCAAGAACTTTTTAGATTTGACATTTTCTTTGACTGATGTGTCAATTTCTTCTAATATTCTCTCTTCCATCCCCTGTATTCTATTGGTGATGCTTACATCTGTTATTCTTATTCTTTTCCCTAAGTTTTTGTTGATTGTGATCCTTTCAGGGCCTTTAGCTTTCTAGATAGCTTTGATCCAAGGATGTTCCTGTTGTAGTAGCTTATTGGGAGAGAAATTAACCACAATGTATCTTTAGTGATAATCCTCTGGTGGCTATATTTATGCTTTATGGTTCCAGATAAGCAGATATGTATGTTTTAGGATCTGCAGGTCTGGTGAAAATGAACAGAGAAGTGGCAGAAGAATGGAGGTCTATCGGGAATATCAGAGTTCTTGGGAAAGCTTGGGGATTCCCTGGGGATTCAGTAAGCATGGAATATGGTAAAAGAATGGAAGGTAACATGTATGATGCAGGATCTACATGCCTGATCAAGGTGGACAGAGAGGTGGTGGAATAATAGAGTCCAACTGTGTTGGGCTGTGTCGTGAGCATGGGCGTGGGTCTTGTTGGATTGAATTATGATTCCCATGACTACAACAGCTCAGGAACACAGGTGCAGAAATTTGACTGAGTTAACTCTAAGCAACCCCACTGGGCAGATATGAGCTGTGGGAAGCCACAGGGCTCTGCTTCAGGATAGAGAGAATACAATCTGGGGCCCCTGAAGATCTTGGGTTGGGGATCCCTGGGCCAGGAGGTGGCTGGGAACCCACTGGTCTCAGACCCTTGGGTTCTTAGGCACTGCTGAGAGGCCATGGAAAGGCTGAGATAGGGGGATATGGGAGGGGGAAAAGGTGAGCTCCAACAGTACCCTTCAGGAAGGAAAGTCTTGGTGACTAGTTTGGCATGGTCTTGGCTGGGTCTCCATGGCTGAAATATAGAGAGGTCATCAGGAGGAGATTAGAAGGCAGCTCGGTACTTGAAGAACTTCTCCACAGTTTCCCCATAGCAGGCCCCAAAGAAGAGAGGTAGTCCATGTCTTAATATATGGTCTTAAGATATTTATTGTCATGGCAGAAAATGGATGAAGTTATACTCTGTATTCTCAAGGTGAGCCTGAGGTTAAATAGTTTTTAAGAGGAGGAGGATCTGGGGATGAATGCTTAATTGTCTACACCCTCTGGCCTTTAGGTAACTCATGAATGTGGAAATAACTTGAGGCTCTGTGCCCTGTGTTGTGGGGAAGTGGGCTGTGAGAAGCAGCTGGGTGCTTGGTCGAGCATGAGCTTGGAACCCCAGAACCTTATTGGACAGCAGGAGTTCAGCTCTACCCCCAGGCCCTGGTTCTTTTTATTTAGCTTCATCCCTCCAACAACCCCTCCCACAGAGTGGTCTATGACCATCAGTCATGAGGAAGAGTACTTCAGGCTCTCCCACATGCAGATGACGTATTTTCAAGCTTTCAGACTGAGCCAATAGGCATTATCTGGTTCCAGACCCTAACCCACCCTGAAACTGTATATAAGGGCTTTATTTAGGGGATGTAAAGTGCTCAAGGATCATCCTAGTGTCTGAGAGTTTCTGTCACGAGAGCTGTAACACTTGGGGAGAGATATGCTCTCCTGAAACCTGCCTGGAACAACAAGCTGCCTCCTTGCCAGCTAACCAGCTTCTTATCGGCCCAGTCCAGGCCTGGACTGGCTCAGCATGCAGAGACAGGTGTAGCACCTGCTAGAGACCAGTCAGCAACAGTGGCAGCTAGCAAACAGAGGCAGCAGTGGGGGCAGGCAATCTTCCCTCCTGCTCACACTCTGTGTCCATTGGCCTGAACCTCCTTCATCAGGCTGGCCAGAGACCTACAGACAGTAGATATGCAGGCCAGAGGCAGGGCAGAGACAGTAGCGAACCCTCCCTGCTCTCACCCTGTCCCCAGCCAGGAGATCGCTGTGGGACACCCTCCAGAACAAGGGACCCATGCTGTGTCAAGCCCTTTATGTGTGCTACATGACCTATGGCCACAAATCTCTCTTTAGGGGGGTTTGTAAAGGGCTGTGGCTTTGTGAAACCAGCCAGAGATCCCAGGAGCAATTCCAAACTTCTACCACCCCTTTAAGGAATCTGGGGTTTAAGGCCTGTACTTGACCAGGTTCCCAGCTGCCTCTAAAGCCCACCACCCCATACCACTGGGGATAATAGACCTGTATGGTTCAGGATTCTTAAGTATATGAAGGTGGTGGGAGAATATGTGATATATCTTAATCGTGTTTGGTAAAAAACTTGTAGACCAAGACCCAAAAGCAGTTTATGGAAAAAGAAATTATGAATAATTTCTTGTACTCAGAAATACCTCAGATATAGCTGTCATACCTGTAAAGTCAGGATATAAGTCTGGGTAGAATTTCATTTATGTAGTTGAATTAGGCAATTCACTTACTGTTAATTTTTTAAATTTCACTTTCAAACCAACAAAGAAATACATATAGTATATCACCATTTAATAATTGTTTTTATAACGTGAAATTATTGTCTTGAAGTTTTAACTCCTATAGTGATGGTAGTAAGACATAGTCTTTTAGAAGATTAGACAACCTTGTTCCAAATAACACAAGGTGGACATATGGTGAGGAAGGACACTCAAACTTGACCTCTGGTCTCTGTAGGCCCATGGATTCTTTATTTCATACATATAAGGAAGCCCTATAAATCAGAAATCAGGATCTCACCAGACACAGTTTTCCACCTCCTTGACCTTTAATCTTCTCCCAAATTATGATAAATAATTTTAAACAATGTTCTATAAAAGTGCTGTGTTGTATATGTTCCAAATCTCAAATAACACAAGTGCCCCAAAATGCAAAATGTTTCAAAGAGTGAGGAATTATTGTTGCCATTTTGTTAAGACAAAATCTCATGTATCACAGGTTTGCCTTAAACGTATGTTAAGGTAGCGTATGATTTTGCTTTTCTGGTCATCATGCTCCCACCTCCTTGGGATGTACATCTATCAGGAAAATGCACCACAGGGAGTATTGCATGCTTGGATGTTAGGCAAATTCTCTATCACTTGAACTCACACTTTCTATTAGCTTTTCATCCCAAGGCGCACATAGTTGATGAAAGTGTGAATAAAAGAGCAAAAAGTGTGATTAAAAAATATAATATAACTTATTAGAATGCTCTCTTTCAGAAAATCTCTTTGTTTCAAAAATCTCTGTAACTTTCTGAACTTTTCAACACTTAAAAATTAAAATGTTCAAAAACTACAGATTTTGTATTCTATCAAAGATCAAATAAGAGTTCATGTGGTATTTTAATAGTTTAATCTTCCATTTATAATATTCTAATCTATTGGACTACATTCCATTTGTGTTTGTGTGTGTGTGTGTATGCATGCTTGTATATGTTCATGTGTATATCTAGTATATTAATGCTCCTGTGTGTGTGTGTGTGTGTGTGTGTGTGTGTGTATGTGTGTATGTGTGTGTTTGTCTGTCTGTCTACCAATCAGAAAACCAATGTAACCTATTGTAGTATAAAATTGTGATGACCACAAATTTCAATTGCCAGTTTTACAGCAATTAAAACAATTGAGAAGAAGTGCTATAGCCATTAGGTTCTACATTTTCTGTGTAAGTATATGTTGGGTATTAAGTCTGGGACTGGAAAGTGTCTAGGTCTATTGTCCATTAGGCAATGCCTCTGGGATTTTAGGCTCTGGCCCTTTCTAGTCACGACACCTCTAGAACCTCAGCCCTTAGAAGTCCTGAGAAAAATGTAAGTTGGAGAACTCCAAGGCTATTTTCATGACAGCTCTGAGATGCTTGGGAGTTAGCTCAGTCTTTCAAGTGCCTAATAAAGAGAAGAACCTGATTCATAGCAATAATGTAATCCCAGTGCACAAGATCTTAAGGCAGGCAGATTCCTGGTGTTTACTGGTCAGTCAGGAATCCCTAAATATCTGGTTCTTGCTTATGGGTGATTTCCTATCAGAAAATGTGATAGATAGCTCCTGAGTAATGGCACCCAATGTTCATTTCTGGCCTCTATATGTTAGTACCAGCATGTCCCCTCCCAACACACACACACACACACACACACACACACACACACACACACACACA
>JANHMN010000009.1:16700151-16736046 GCA_030674055.1 Rhabdomys pumilio
TTTTTTTTTTTTTTTTTTTTTTTTTTTTTTTTTTTTTTTTTTTTTTTACATTTGATGTTTTGATTATTATGTGGTGGGAGGTATTTCTTTTCTGGTCTAAACTATTTGGAGTTCTGTAGGCTTCATGTATATATATGGACATCTCTTTCTTTAGGTTAGGGAAGTTTTCCTCTATAATTTTGTTGAAGATATTTACTGATCCTTTAATTTGGGAGTCTTCCCCCTCATCTATACCTATTATCTTTAGGTTTGGCCTTCTCATTGTGTCTTGGATTTTTTGGATGTTTTGGGTTAGTGTCTCTTTGTATTTTGCATTTTGTTTGACAGTTGTGTCAATGTTTTCCATGATGTCTTCTGCATACTAGATTCTGTCTTCTATCTCTGGTATTCTGTTGGTGATACTTGTGTCTATGATTCCTGATTTTTTTTTTTTTTTTAGTTTTTCTATCTCCAGGGTAGTCTCCTTTGTGATTTCTTTATTGTTTCTACTTCTATTTTTAGATCTTTGATGGTTTTGTTTAATTCCTTCACCTGTTTTGTTGTGTTTTCTTGCAATTCATTAAATGATTTTTGTGTTTCTTCTATAAGGGCTTCTATCTACCTACCAGTGTACTCCTTAAATTCTTTGAGAGTGTTATTTATGTCCTTCTTAAAGTCCTTTATCATAATCATGAGAAGTGATTTTAATTCTGAATTCTGCTTTTCTAGTGTGATTGAGTGTTCAGGGCTTGCTATGATGGGGAAACTGGGTTCTGCTGATGCCATGTAACTTTGGATTCTGTTGCTTAAATTTGTGTGCTTGTCTTTCACCCCCTGGTTAACTCTAGTGCTACCTGTATTCAATGTTTCTGACTGGAGCCTGCCTTTCGAGTTATCTTGCTTGTGTCAGATCTCCTTGGGGTCCAGATGTCTTTGTGATCTTCTCCAGCTGCTCTGAGTACAGTGGTACCTCTAGTATGCCTCAGAATATGATGCCTCCAAGATATCAGACCAGCTAGGTGTCTGCTGTTCTGGGTGCAGTGTCTCCTCTAGGATGTCTCACGATAAGGTGTCCACTGCTCTGAGTGCAGTGTCTCTCTAGGATGTCTCGTGATATGTTGTCTGTCACTCTAAGTTTAGTTTTTCCTCTGCCACTCTGGGTTCAGTTGTACCTCTGCAGCTCTGTGTTCAGTGGTGGACCCTCTACCACTCTGGGTTCATTGGACCCTCTAGGTTGTCTCGGGTGGAGTCCGGTGCCCACACAGGAGCAGACCTGGCATGGGTCTGCACCAGGCCTCATATCCAGGAGAGGGGTGGAAGGGGAGCACCACTCCACAGGGGTGAGATTTGAGTTTCTGCTAGAATCTGAGCACTCCCTGCATTCAGCTATGGGCATAGGGCAGTATTTGGGTCTTCTTACCTACCACTCTGGGTTCAGTGGGCCCTCTCGAATGTCTCGGGAGGAGTCCAGTGTTCAGGAAGGAGCAGACTGAGCCTGGGTCTGCACAAGGTCTCAGATCCAGGAGAGGGGTACAGTGTATAATATTTGTTATATTATTGTTCAGTATTGCCACCAATTGTCAAAAGAAACAATTTTTTTCTTCTACTTTGTGGGTCCCAGTGACTGAACTTGGGTCTTCTGAAATAAAGTTTGGGAGCAGATGCCTTCAACACGCTGAGCCATCTTATCAGCGCTTATGATATTTTTAATGTAAGAACTGAGAACCTACACTTGAGACATTTTGTGTTATATAGCATAGAAGCATGATATGTTCATTGTTCAGTGAACTACAAGTACAATGACCCACTATCTTTGATATTTGGATATTTTTATCTTTAAACCATTCAATATTTGTGTTACCTTTTCTTTTAATTTCCTTGTGGTTTCTGTGTAATAATGCAATATTTTGCTTTCAGATGTTGAGGACCTTTCCAGAAATCTGACTATTATGTATACCTAATTTAATTTCATTATTGTCTAGGAGAATATATTTTATGGTTTAAATCTTTTGGTTTGCTTTTCTGATGATGGGGTTATGATTCTAAAAAATTTTTCTGCCTTAATAAATACACCACAAGTACTTGAGTGTGTATTTTTACTGATCTTGGAGAAGACATTTGATGATCTGAAATCAGATCAAATATTTTCATAGAACACTTTAGGCACTTGCATAATGTCAGACAGTGGAATTTAGCAAACTTGAATGTTAGCCTTATCATCTTTTAATTTAACTACAACATATTTAGCATCCAATTTATTTATCTGTAAACAGTTTGGTCCTTCTGTGTTTGATATTCATATGCACTATGAAGTTGAGTATCAGTGAACTGCAACTAATGCTCCATCATCTCTGAGTCTTTTTGCATTTGCTGTTGACAATTATCATTGTTCCCAACCTTGTTTGCAGGGAACATAACTCCCTTCAATCTTTAGGGAGTTCTCTTAATTCTGACTAGTATCTCCTCACACACATCATTGCGTGGACCCTAAGGAATATGTTAAGAGAATCCTCTCCAAATTTTCAAATTTCTCTATCTGTGTGGCTTCTTTTCCTCTTATGCTTTCTGTCTTACAAACACCAGATACCTAGGTCTCCCAAGGCTCTCACCAATCTCTGTAAGCATGGTACATTTCCTAATTGTATTTAGGCCTCTGCTTATGAAATTTATGTCTTGGGACCTTAACCACTACACCATGATGGCTGTATATGTGTAAAGCAAAATAATCTTCTAAGTTTTATTACCTTTACTTTCTTCTAATTTTTTTATTGCTTTGGATCATGTGTAAATTTATAATAGTAATTTTAATAATTTCAGTAATGTATGTTTCTATTCTGAGCTCATTTATATGAGCTACAGACTTTCAATTTTTCTGATATAATCTGATAATCAGCCTAAGCTTTTCTTTGTTTACTTGCTCTTTTCATTTTGTAAAAAAAATTTTAGTTGATTGTATTACTTTTGTATATTTATTTAAATCAATTTCTGTGCTTTCTGTTTCATTGATTCATTACTTCATTTAGACTAACGCTGTACTAAAGGGGCTCAGCATTAAGAAAGTTACAAAACTCTTTCATAGAGGAAGTGAGTGGGGGTGGGAAGCACATGAATCTTTCTGGAAGGAGAAAATATTATTGACAGGCTTGGGGTGGGTTCAAATGCAAATCTGAAGATCGGGTTGAGAGGAAAAGGTCATATATGGCCGAGGACAAAAGGCTTGGGGAGACATTTAGAAATAAGTGACTTTTGCTTGATGGTATGGAAACCTAGTGCAGTAGAAACGTCCTAAAACATATGAAAGTGATCCTAAAAAGGTCTCCCATAAAAGTGATGACTGAATCCCAACTGATCATCTCTTGTCAGAAGAACTTCAAATAGCTGTACTGAGTTCTATTAAATTAAATTATTGTTCAATGGGTTCCCATGGAAATCCCCAAACAACACAGGCTGTTGCTAGGACAGTAGACTATTCTCTGCCAACTGACTGCAGTATCCCATTGCTAATAATTACACTCACACAACTCATTGAACATGGAGAAGTACAGCTGATGTGTAAATTGAGCCCTTTCCCCTCTGTTCTAATGTCTTTATTGTAAAAGGGTCCCCTGCAGGCTACATAAAGAGAAATGTAAACACCAACCCAGCCAACAACACTTTGACCTACAGTATGTCCTTTCTCCAAGATACAGTATAGCAGTAATGGAATGGATTTGTAGAAGTAGCCAAGCAATAGCTGATTTGACTTCAGGCCCATTCCATGAAATGGAACCCTCACCTGATAATGTTTATGTGACCAAGAGCAAACTAGATAGCGCACATACCTAGGGTAAAGCCAAATACTACTGGTCTTAAGGTGATGATGATGATGATGATGTGATAATGATGATATAATTTTGTATCAATGAAATAACTACTACTGATATGCTTGTATACAGATAGTATAGTGTTCCATTTGGGCATCATCAGGGAGCCCTCCTTGTATAGCAGGGGGAACAAACATAGAGGCCATGTCTTAGTTTGTGTTTTATTGCTGTGAAAAGCCACCATGAACACAGCTGCATTTATAAAAAAAAACATGTAATTGGGGCTGATTTAGTCCATTATTGTCATTGTGGGAAATATGGTGGCATATAGACATGGTTACTGCAGAAATAGCTTAAAAGTCTACATATGAATACTCAGGCACCAGGAAGTGACTGAGAGACAATGGGCTGGATTTGGGGTTCTGAGGACCTCAGGTCCATGCCCAGTGACACACTTCCTCCAACAAGGGTAATATCTCTCTATGGGCCTATTGGGGGCATTTTTATTCAAATCAAAACAGACTCACAGTCAGATATTATATAAGGCAAGGGGCAGGGATAAGAGAAAGAGCTTAACTGAGATAAAGAGAGAGACAGAGATTGAGCTAAAGAGAGACAGAGACAGTGATAGAAAGATGCAGAGACAGAGAAACAGAGAGACAGGGATGGAAAAGATACCATGGAACACAAAACTCTAATTATATCTCTATCAAATAACCACAAGGAAGAGAATATGAAAACAGTGTAAGAGCCTGTTATGATAAAAGACTGCTGGAGAACAAGTCCCTCTGAATCAAGGCTCATGCACTCATAGAGACAGAGGCAGCAATCACAGTACATGCACATGTCTTTACTAGTTCTCCTGAATATATATTGTAGTCTTCAGGTTAGTTTTTACATGGGACTTCTGAGTGCATGAATAAGTAGATCTCCAATGTTTGTGCCTGCTCTTGGTGGTATTTTCCTTTTGGAGGGGTTACCTTTTGCAGTCTTAGATGAAATTTCTTTTATAAGGAAAGACAGAATAAAGAGTGAATCCAGAAGTGATGAGAGGTAGGGGTATGGGCCTGGGAAGAGGAGTAAAGGGAGGGGAAACTCTAATCAAGACATATTGTATAAGAAGAGAATATATTTTTAATAAAAGAGAAAACAATTTCAAAAAGGGAAAAATTATTTCAAGTCCCTTGCCTTGCTGATATATCAGAATGTTATTATGTTGTTGCTTTATAAGAAAATAATTAAAATTGATATATTAATATTATATATCTGAAGCTGTTTCATAGTTATAGTACTTTGAAGAGGGGGGAAAAGTGGAGGGGAAGGGGGAGATGGGAAGGAGAGAGGGGGAGGGAGAGGGGGAGGAGAGGGGAAGGGAGAGAAAAGGAGAGGAGAGGAGAGGAGAGGAGAGGAGAGGAGAGGAGAGGAGAAGAGAGGAAAGGAGAGGAGAAGTAGAGGCTTTCCATGAGCCCATATAAAGCAGGGAAAAGGAGGGGGAAGGCAAAAGAAGACAGGGAGAAGCAAGAGGCAAGAGAGCAGGAGATCAAGAGAGCAAGAGAGAAAGAGAGGGGGCAAGCAGCCCCTTTTATAATGGGCCAGGCCTACCTGGCTGTTGCCAGGAAACTTTAGTGTTGAGTTTAGACAGAATGTTAGCATGCCTGGATCTGGAACTTGTTTTTTTCCAGATGACCTTGAACTCACAGATCTCCTTGCCTTAGCCACCTGGAATTCATAGCCACTATGCCTCATGTTCTCCATGCCAACATGTAGGTCAGTAGTATGTATCTCTCAGCTTCGAGATCAGGACCACAGGTGAGCCTTCTAATTCTCGATAGTACTTCATTCCAAATAAAGTCATGTTGACAAACAGCAATAGCAACTAAGCTGCCCCTTTTCATACTATGCCCCCTTCTACTTTCTATATTTTTTTAAATTACCTACACGGTTTGATTATTATTGTTGTTGTTGTTATTATTGTTGTTGTTATTTTAATAAATATTTTATTTATTTATATTTTAGATATTATCTTGTTTCCCCATTCTGTCTCCAGAAACCTCCTATCTTTTTCCCCCTCCTCCTGCTTCTATGAAGGTGTGCCCCAACCCACCCACCCACTCCCACATTTCTGCCCTCACATCCCCCCACAATGGGACATCCAGCCTTCATGGAACCAAGGATCTCCTCTTTTTACTTATGCCCAACAAAGCCATCCTCCCCTACTTATACAGCTGGAGCCATGGGGTCCTTCCTTTGTGTTTCCAAGCTGGAGGTTTAGACCCTGGGAGCTCTGGCTGGTTGGTATTGTTGCTCTCTCCATGGCACCTCAAACCCTTTCATCTCCTTCAGTCTTCTCTGTAACTCCTCCATTGGGGAACCTGTGATAAGTTCAATGGTTAGCTGTGATTATTAGCCTCTGTATATGTCAGACTCTGGCAGAGCCTCTCAGGAGTCAGCTATACCAGGCTCCTGTGAGCATGCACTTCCTGGCATCCACAACAGTGTCTGCTTTTGGTGATTGCACATGGGATAGATCCCCAGGTGGGGAAGTCTTCCAAGGGCCCCTACTTCAGTCTCTGCTTCACACTTTGTCTCTGTATTTGCTCCCATGCATATTTTGCTACTCCTTCTAAGAAGGACTGAAGAACCCACATTTTGGACACCATAGACTGAACCATCCTAGAGAATCTGCTGTACTCAGAGCAGTTGATAAAAAACCTACAGGATCTTCTTGAGGTTGGCCAGAGAAGCATGAATGAAGAGTTATAAACTGGTGCATCAACACCTTACAAGTGGCTACACCACTAAAAAAAAAAAAAAATGCCTCTTCTTGTTATCAGAAATCATTACCCACTTATAAATCCTCAAAGACAAGTGTAACCTCATCAATTCCTCCTTCTCTGAACTCTGAATGATGACAATTCTAATACTGTGCAGGTCTTGAGAGCAGTACCCCCATAATGCTATAGCCCTTCCTTCAGACCTTCAATTTTTTATTCATGCTGGTATGCTCTTTGAGCTGTGGAGGGGGTGATACCTACGTCCCACATAGGCTGACCATTCAAAAGTCAAATATCCCGGTATTTTAATGAGTTATGATTCTCTTCATTTTTTTCTGCCCACAATAAGAAGAATCTTTCAGAACAAAGTTGATGGCAGCATTAAAACAGGTTTTAATACAACTATTCAGAGGGTGGTTTCATCTACATATGTTAATTTAGCAAAACAGCAGTAGTTTCCCCATTAAGACCTACTCAGACATAGGCTCTTTAACAGGCTTACAATGACAAATATGAGTTCTTGTATCAATCAGATCCAATTCCAGAACGTTTTAAACTCTATAACATATTTGCCAATATGACAACAGTGGGCACATTTTATATTCAAGGTTGGAATGTTATACTTAGTGTCAACAACTAAATTAGAATATATAGACAGCTATCTCCCAGTACCCTGTGTGTAGAGCATCTTCCAGTATCTTGAAAGCCATCTATCTTTAATATCTGTTATTCTATCTTGGTTTGACCAAGGTACTTCAAATTTTGTTTGTAAAACTTTTTTGAAGCTTCAGAAATTATAAAAGATTTGTTCTTTACAGTTTAGTTAATTTATTCCTATGACTCCCTAAATAGAAAAGTATGAGGAACAGGACCTTACAATGTTTGGAAAAACTCACAATCTTTGAAGCATGAGCTTCTGTGCCTACCAAAACTGACTGGAAAATATCATAGACAAGTAGATCTAAAAAAAAAAATAGTTAAACATAAATTTAGACCTAAGAATTACTTCTTCACAAATATTTTTTAAAAATGATGAATGAAGAATCACAACTCTAGGTGTTTACTTAAGCATGTAAACTGTCATCATGAATAGATTTCCAGGACTACAGATAATGTGACCTTTACTTTGCAAATACTTGTACAGTGATACTTAAGACAAAGTTTCTATAAATATTGATTATCTGGCTATCAAACAAAGAAGAAGTTCACAAAAACAAACCTTGTGAGTTAGTAAAGCCTTTCCTGCACTTTCATGAAATTGTAAGTTAGTTCAATAACATGCTAGTAAAATGTGTTATACTTTAGTCATAAACTTGTAATTCCAGCATTGCAGAGATGGATACAGGCAAAAAGCTTGTGTTCACTAAAGAACCCGGCTTTAGAAATAAAATGTATATCAGCTGTGTCACAAAACCTAAGACTGACCACTGGCCTTTATGTATCTATAACCACATAAGGACATATATATGTGAACCATGCAAGTTTAGGGACTCACACACACATGCATGCATGCATGCACAGGCACACATACATGGTCATGGAAAGAGAGACAAACAGAAAAAGGGAAGGAAAAAGGAAAGGAAAAAGAAAGGGAGGGAGGGAGGGATGGAGCAAGGGAGGGAGGGAGGGAGGGAGGGAGGAAGGGAGGGAGGGAAGGAGGAAGGAAGGGAGGGAGGGAAGGAGAGAGATATGCTAGCAGTTACTTGTAACTGGTGTGGATCTCATTTCACAAACAGTTTCTCCTTTATTCTACATTCTCTGCCTGTCCAAACATCACATGGTTACTTGATGTCATGATTAATAAAGTTCTTTCCTCTGCTTGGACCTAGGATTACTTCAATTTATGGATGACAAATTTATTTCTGTGCTTCTAGATACAATTCCTAGAAATTCTAAAGATATATTTTGGATTTCTCCAACATTTCTTTCTGACATTCTTGATGAAAATAAATTCTTCATAATTTCTCTTAAGAATATGTTTTAAATGAACACAAGACTTCTCCAATTTTACCAGTTGAATTAATCTTCAAAACAACTCTACTCAGGTGTATATTAAAGAAAAGGTACACTTAGAAACAGAATTTTCATGCATTTATTAATTCATTCTTTGTTTATTGAATTTAAGTTCTTCCATATACTGGGTAAGGAAAGTCTATTTTTTTTTTCATTTGGAAGGGATCAGCAATAAAAAAAGAAGATTGTGGTGCTTGTCATATATCCTATATGAACAATATCTGACAGTACTGGGGATATCCCAATGGAGACCTTTGTCAACATAAGTTGTTCATATCTTGCCCTCTGGAGTTTCTTTGGATTCTCTTTGCCCATCTTAGACAATTGTATCATTGAATCAAAATTTCTAATGGTGTTTTTAGAACATTTTTATACCCCTTTACTTGAGGTGCAGTAGTTAGCACAATCCATTCCCCCAGCAAGTGTCTATAGGGTACATTATTGTAATCCATTGTCACACGTCTGCCTCACCAAATTCAGGAGTTCCCATCTGTTTCATCAAAATTTTAAGTTTTAATTTTTCTTCTTTAGCTTCTTACTCACATTAAACATATATTATAAACCCCATAATATGTATAAATGGTCTAAATTTTGCTTCTTTATTCTGATTAATTTTCTTTGACTCAACATAATTTTAAATAAAAAAAAATGTGTTTGTAATGGGCACATATGTGCACACTTCCCTAAAGGCCAGAAGAGTATATTGTATTCCCTTGAACTAGCGTTACACATGGTTGTGCACCACATAAAATCAATGACGGGAACTGAACTCGAGTGGTCTTGAAAAGTGACTTATCTTAACATCTGACCTCAATTTAACTAATTATTTTCCTTTTAAATGAGTCTCTCAAAATATCTCCAGGAGCCATTTACTTACACTACAGTTCTATTTATGTTGTTGTTGTTGTTGTTGTCGTTTTAGCTGTGATATCAACGGGATGTCAGTCTTTGGTGATATACTCTGAGTTAGGTCTTTGGATTATTGTGGAGCTCAGGACCACAATGGAATAACTCTACAACAGTTTATTTTGTAAATAAGAAAATATGTTATAGCGACTAGAAGATCTAGCATCTCTAGATCAAATCAGAGACACCTACCACAGGACTTGCAAAGGAAGGACACTTAAATGTAAAAAACAGGACTTTATCATTAAAATTTTAAGTTTTTAATTTATGTTTATGAATGTGTAGTGTATATAATCTGTGTGTGTATATATTTGTGTTTGTGTGTGTGTGTGCATGCGCAAATCCAGAGCCCAGAAGTATCAGATTACACAGAAATTGATATTAATAAGCAGTTGAAAACTGTCTGATGACATGTGTGCCGGGAAGCAAACTCAAGTCCTCTTCAAAAATAACAAATTCTTTAACCTGCTGAGCCATCTTTTTAGCTCCAGAAAAAAATTAATTTAAATTTCTTTTTTATTATTCATTTTACTTCCCACTCATTGCCCCCTCACAGTCATACCCTCCTACAGTCCTTCCCCTACTCCTCCTAGTCTTCTCTTTTGAACAGGTAGGAGGCACCGTTAATATTCCTCTAACACTGCCACTTTAAGTCTCTGCAAGGCTAGGTGTTTCCTCTCCCACTGAAGCTATACAAGGCAGCCCAGCATGTAGAACATAGCTCACATACATGTGACAGCTTTTGGGACAGCTTCCAATCTAGTTATTCAAGACCAAAATGAAGGCTAACCTACACATATGCTACATATAAACAGGGAGGCCTAAGTCAAGCCCATGGATTTATTTGGTTAATGGTACAGACTTTGAGAGCCCCATGGGTTCAGATTATTAGACTCTGTTAGTTGATTCCTGTAGAATTCTGGCTACAATTTTTCCTCCTATTCTTCAAGAAGAGCCCTCAAGCTCCATCCACTGTGTTTGGCAGTCTGTGTCTTTATCAGTCTGAGTCAGTAGTTGGGTGGAACCTCTCAAAGGACAACATGCTCCTGTCTATAAGTGTAACAGAGTATTATTAATAATAGTGTTAAGGATTGGTGTTCGTCCATGGTGGGGTTTTCTACCCTGCTGATTATTGTTTGGATATTTCACTCAGGTTCTGCTCCATTCTCTTTGTCTGAAATTCTTGTAGACAGGATAAAATTTTGGGTTGAAAGTTTGTGAGTTGATTAATATCTATTGATAAACTGGCATTCTAGTTTGGTTACAGGATATAGCCTCTTCATGTTCCATATTCCCTGTGCAGTGAATCACATCTATAAAGTCACTCCCATAGATTCTTGGGTGCCTCCCTTATCTTAGGTCTTTGTCTCATTCTGGAGATGACCCTTTTCTCCTCACTTCCCATCAGTTACAGATTTACATTCATTTTCAAGACCATCTAGCCATCTCACATGTCCTTTCTTACACCTAATCCTGAGCCCCATTCTACTTTCTATCCCCATTCCTCTCAGTTCTCTCCCTCCACCTATTTTTTCTGATTATTTTATTCCCCCTACCCCCTCTAACTGAGATCCAAGCTCTTTTACTTCATCCTTCTTATTTAGATTCTTTGGGTCTGCGGAGTATAACATGGTACATGTATTTTATGGCTACTACTCACTTACAAGTGAGTACATAACTTGCATGTCCTTTTGGGAGTGGGTTATCTCACTCAAGATAATATTCTCCAGTTTCATCCATTTGCTTTCAAAATTCACAATGTCTTAGTTTTTAATAGCTGAATTGTGTAGATGTCTATTGTCTAGATGTACAACATTTTATTTTTCCATTCTTCAGTTGAAAGACATCTAGATTGTTGCCAATTTCTGTCTAGAAATAAATAACATAGTTGAGCAAGTATCTCTGTGGTATAGTAGAACACATTTTGAATATATTCCCACAAGTGGTATAGCTGGGTCTTAGGGGAGAACTATGCCATTTTCTGATAAAACATCACATTGATTTATAAAGTTTTATACAAGTTTGCTCTACCAGCAAGTAAGAAGTGATCCTCATGCCTCACATACTTTCCAACATATGTTATCTCTTAAGAGTTTTATCATAGCTTCTTTGATGGATGTAAGATAGAACCTCAGAGTAGTTTTGATTTGCATTTCATTCATCATTAAGGACTTTGAGCATTTCTTTAAGTGCTTCACAGCCATTTGTGATTGATTCCTCTGTTCAGAATTTTCTGTTTAGTTCTATGCCCTATATTTTAATTGGATTATTTGGGTTGTTAATATATAACTTCTTGTGTTCTTCATAAATTTTGCATATTAGCTCTCTTTCAAATGTAAGGTTGGTAAAGATCCTTTCTCAATTTGTTGACTGCTGATTTGTATTATTGACAGTGTTCTTTGCCTTACAGAAGTTTTGTAGTTTCATCAGGTCCCAGTTATCAATTTTTAATCTTAGAGCCTGAGCTAAAGTTGCTTTATTCAAATATGTACCAGTATGTTCTTATTTTATAGGTATTTCCTATTTTCACTTCTATAAAATTTAGTATATACAGTCTATGTTGAGGTCCTTGATAGACTTGGATTTGAGTTTTGTGTAGGGTGATAAGTATGGATCTAGTTTTATTTTTCTAAGTGTAGACACTGAGTTAGTCCAGCACCATTTGTTGAAGATGATCTTGTTTTTTCATTATATGGTTTTGGCTTATTTACAACAATCAAATTCCCATAAGTGATTGAATTTATTTCTGGGACTTTTATGTGATTCTATTGATCAACCTTCCTGTTTTTGTACTAATATCATACAATTTTTAATCACTATTGCTCTGTATTACAGCTTGAGCCCAGGGATGATGATTCTACCCTAAGTTCTTTTATTGTTCAGGATTGTTGGGGCTATACTGGGCTTTTTCTTTTTCTATATTGTTGCAACCTGCTCTACTCTACCTGGCTTGAGACAAAAGACTTAACAAAAAATGTTGTGGCTTGCTCCAGTCTTATGGTCAGGGTCTAGCGGGAAAGAGAATGGGGATAAGGTGAAGAGACGCTAGGAATGGAGACAAGACAGAGGTTCTGATTCAGTCTCTTCAAGTATTTTATTGAAGGGAAATCTGGGGTATTTATACACTTTTGCCACGCCCCTTGTAGGAACATGGATATGATGTAAGCCTTGGAGGCGTGGCTAGTATGTGGATAGCTGCTTTCTAGATGCTTTCTGCTAAAGGTCTGCTCCCAACACTATATGAAGTTAAAAGTTTTTCTTTCAATGTCTACAAAAATTTGCATTGGAATTTTGATGGGAGTTGCATTGAATATGTAAATTGGTTTTGGTAAGATGGCCATTTTTACTATGTTAAGTCTACCTATCTGTGAGCATGAGAGATCTTTCAATTTTCTGGTATCGTCAATTTCTTTCTTCCAGCACTTAAAGTTCTTTTCATGAAGATATTTCAGTTGCTTAATTAGAACTACACATCCATTCTCTTAGCCTATGTCTTTTTATTGGAAATTGAGTCCATTGAAGTTGAGAGCTACTAATGACCAGTGATTGTTATTTTCTGTCATTTGAATGTTGGTATGTTGGTGCTCTATCTATCTATCTATCTATCTATCTATCTATCTATCTATCTCTATCTCTATCTCTGTCTCTATCTCTGTGTGTGTGTGCTTTTCGTGATTTTGATGGTATGGAATTTCTTATTTTCTGTATTTTCTTAAATGTAGTTATCCTTATTATACTGGAGTTTTCCTTCTAATATTTTCTGTTGGGCAAGATTTGTGGATAAATATTATTTGAATTTGGATTTTTCTTAAAATATTTTGTTTTCCCCATCTATGGTGGTTGAGTGTTTTGCTGGGCATAGCAGTCTATGTTGGCACCTGTGGTTGTTAGAGGTTGCACATTGTCTGACCAGTACCTTTTACCTTTTTCTGTTGAAAAGTCTGGTGTAATTCAGATATGTCTTCCTTTTTATGTTATTTGGCCTTTTTCTCTTATGGTTTTTAATATTCTTTCTTTGTCCTGTAGGTTTTTTGTGTTAATTATTATGTAATTATTATTATAGATTTTCTTTTCTGGGACAGTCTAATTGGTGTTCTATATGCTTCTTGTATGTTTATATGTATCTCTTTTTTTTGGTTGGAAATGTTTTATTTTATGATTTTGTTGAAATTTTCTGAGTCTTGGACCTGGGACAATTTCCCTTCTTTTATTCATATTATTCTTAGATTAGATCTTCTTAAATTTTTTTGATTGTGTCAAAAATTTTGTAGCTTTAACTTTTTCTTAGACTGACATATCAACTTCTTCTATTTTATCTTCTACAATAAAGATTACATCTTTTATCTCCTCTATTCTGTTGTTGATTCTTGAATTTGTTGTTTCTGTTCTCTTTCCTAGGTTTTCTATCTTCAGGATTTCTTCAGTTGGTGTTTTCTTTATTGTGTCTATTTCTACTTTCAACTCTTCACAATTTTGTTTATCTATCACACCTGTTTAATTATATTTTTTATGTCTCTAAAAGATTCACCTGTTTCATTTTTAAAGACTTCTATTTGACTGTATTTTTCTGTATTTCTTTAAAGAATTTATTCATTTCCACTTTAAAGGGTTCTATTAACTTTATAAGATTGCATTTACGGTCATTTACTTGTGTTTTGGGTGCATTAGTACATCCAGGGTTTGCTGCAGAGGAGTATATGTGTTTTAGAGGTGTAATATTGCCCTGGATTTTGTTAATTGTGTTCTTTCAATGTCTTTTAGTCATCTGGATTATTTTGATAACTTAGATGTTCTTGTTGTAGTAGGTATTGGGACTGAGGTGAACCTCCATGGTCCTGGTGTTGCATCCCTCTGATGGCTATCCTTGTGCAGTATGGTTCTGGGCCTGCAGTTCTCTGTGACTCAAGAAGCTAAAGTTGGAATAAGGTGGGCAGAGATGTCATTGGAGAGCAGTGGTTCACTTATAATGGCAGGGTGCTCAGAAGCAGCTTGGCTTAGCCCAGAGGGCTCAGAGAGCAGAAAAGTTGGTTGGGGAAAGGAAGTTACCTGTATGGTTCAGGAGTTTCAAGACTGATGAAGATGTTTAGAAACGCATCAGGCAAACGAAGGTCCCTCTGGGATTGCAGGGTTTTTAGGGCAACTTGGCTTGGTCCAGAGTGCTCAAAGAGCAGGGCAGAAAACTATTTTTAGAACAAAATATTATGTTAAAATATTTACTATACTTACTACTATGACCAGATTCCTGTCAAAGGCAACTTATGGGAAGAATGTTTTAAGTTTGACTCATGGTTTCATGAGAATTATTTAATGTCTAGAAGGAAGATGCAGCTAGTCATTTTACATCTCTGGCAGCAAGTGGAGGAGTGAATCCTAGAGCTTAGCTTACTTCTTCTATTAACATATTCCAAGACTCTCTCCTGCTGAGTAGTGGAACTCACAATTACAATAAATCTTTCCATCTCTGTCATTAAATTAAAGCACTCTGAAATTCTCTGTCATGTGTTCCAAAGGTCTATATCATAGGTGATACCTCCTTGGGGATGCTAGTTCCATTTAGCTGATAATATGAACAAACCATCACACACATTATGAAGTATTAGCCTCATATTCATCACTGTAGGGTGTTTGCTCATCAGTTGCTTCGTTTTACCAACAATATTAATCACTAATGTCAATTGATATATATTTGTCCTGGTTATTATTAACAATAACTCTTTATCACCCACAAAATATTCTTCAAGTTCTTTGTTTAGCTTTTATTCTCTGGAAATTTTTTTCGTTTTTCTTCTACTTTTCTAGTCCTTTACTTCAGGGGCTAACAAGTGAAAAAAAAACACTATAAATATGATAAATGTGATAAATTTAATCATTGTCTATAAACACTTAGCCCCAGTGTTTAAATTATAATATTTCTTTAATATAGTGGTTCTTTACCTTCCTAATGTTCTGAACATTTAGTACAATTCCTCATGTTGTGGTGACACTGAAATAAAATAATCTGTTACTACTTTGTGACTGTAATTTTATTACTGTTATGAACTGTTGTGTAAATATATACACAAACCAATGGGTTTATAACCTATAGGTTGAGGAACATGGTTTTACTATGTGCAATTCATGTTCTCAGTAAATATTTCTTCTGTGCTCTTTTTCTTTATTCTTTTCTTCTTTTTCCTACTTTTATTTCTTTCTTCCTTTCTTCCTGTATGTTCTCTCTTTCTCTCACCCCCTCTCTCTGTGTCTCTGTCTTTCCCTTTCCTCTCTCTATCACTCTCTCTCTCTCTCTCTCTCTCTCTCTCTCTCTCTCTCTCTCTGAGTGGATATCTCTTTTCCTTTCCCATCTTCATCTCCCTCCCTCCTTCCTCTCTCTTTACCTTTTTCTTTCTTTCTTTTTTCTTTCTTCCTTCCTGTATGTTAACTCTTTCAACTCCTCTCTCTATTTATCTGTCTCTCTCTGCTTCTGTCTCTCTGTTTCTTTCTCACTCTCTCTGACTGACTCTCTCCCATCATTGTCTCCCTCCCTCTTTCTTTCTCTTTCTTTCTTTTCTTCCTTCTTTCTTTCTCTCTCTCTCTCTTTCTTTCTTTCTTTCTTTCTTTCTTTCTTTCTTTCTTTCTTTATTTCTTCTTCTTTTCTTCCTTTCTTCCTTTCTTGAAACATGAACTCATAGAGCCCAAGCTATTCTCAAAAGCTACAGACCACTTTGAATGCCAGAGCCTCCTCCCAACTACTAGAATTACATGTATGCAGCACCTTACCTAGTCCTTTTTAAGCAGTAATGGGGACAAAGTTTGTACTTATGCAAACTGAGCTGCATTTCTGTCCCATAGCTTTTTCTCATTGGTGCTGCAATTTGACATTGTATGTGGTGTTAGTAAACCTTGAATATGGAAAATTTTGGAAACTAATCAAAACTCCATGAAACATTTATGATATTTTACTATTGATGCAATAGTAATGTCTAATTATATTAGCTTTTGCTAGATATAAGAGAGGACACTTTAAATACTTAAGTATACATATACAGAATTAATCACTGATTCCAGAAATCTGTAGATTCAAATTTTCCTCAGGTTTTGAAATCATTATTCATCAATGAAAAATCATATTAGAAATCTATACAGAAGGTGACACTGACACTTGTACACTGTACACTGGCTACAGTTTTAGAAATTGTCGACATCAGTTGGCTGGATTTATTGAGGTAGTGAGGCAGTCATTAAGCAAAGCAGGTAGTACAATCATTCTAATGACTGGCAGAATCCTACCATAAAAGGCATACTTTGGTCCGATTTAGCTTCCTGGTGAAGGGCTTGCCCAGAAAGCACAAACAAATCCAAAAAATGAAACAGAATAATGGTTACTTTTGTACATCAAGAATTAAGTTATTAGCTAAAAATGTGTACAGCCAGGAGGTAAATCAAGCCACATTTTGAGAATCCTGTAAACAGCTTGCAGTACCCTCTCAATACCTCTAATTTCATACTTTCTTAAGCCCAGTGGTGTGTCTCAGTGAAACTCACTCTTTGATTTTCTAACAAATTTATTATAATTGCTTTCACTGAAATGTGTTTTGCCTCCTGAGGTGCTGAGATATTTTGTGTATCCATCAACTTTTTATTATATTTCCTGTAATATTCTAAACTAATTGATTAGACAATAAAAATTAAAACAGACATTAATTGTCTTGAGAAGAATTTTGCTTCTTCTTCAATTTAACATTTTTCTATTCAATTTTGAACAACAGTTTAATGGTACTGGCTATAAATCTGAAGAACTAAGCTGAGAAAGAACATAACAGGAGTAATTTCATTCATATTAAAGTATTTTTCTTCTTATTAGACTAAAATAAAAAAAGGTATTATGCAAACCATTTAGCTATAACCAAATGTATTGTGTTTTACAACTGGAATAGATAATTGATGAAGTTATAACCAATATTTTTTGCAATCTTAAAAAAATACTTTATAAAAATTACCTGACTATATTAAAACATATTTGCATTAAAATCTATATCTGAAAGACATAACTTTTGTAATATTATTGTTATGTTCTCTTAAAATTATACATACATTTTCAAATCTCTTTTATACATACTTTATTTAGAAAATTTCTACTTTCATTTTGCAAAAGTGTGTACGTAGGTTGATTTCTCAGAAATATTTTTATTAGGGCTACAGTATTTTTTGTATTCATCTTCCCTCATCATATCAAAAATTAACTAAGACTATTTTTTGAAATACTTTCAAGAGCAGTAAGTTGGATAAGTCCTGGTGCACTTATTAGTTTTTCTCAACTTGATAAAAACCTCGACATATCTGACAAAAAAGGAATACTTGCTGAGGAACTACCTTCACTTGCTCACTGTCTGTGAGCAAGTCTATGAGGCATATTCATGATTGGTGATTAATGTGGAGGGGTTTCAGCCCATTGTAGGTGGTGCTACTCCTGATCAGGTAGACCTTGGTTATATAAGAAAGTTGACTGAGCAAATCAAGTGTGCAAGCTAATAAGTAGCACTCCTTCATGGCCTCTGCTTTAGCTCCTACTTCCAGGCTCCTGCCTTTAATTCTTGCTCTAGATTCCTTCAGTAATGAAATATATCTATAAAATGAAATAAATTCTGTCTGCCCTTGGTATTTATCAAAACAAGAGAAAGAAAATCAGGACATCTTGTTTATATCTTTTATTATTAATATATAAATTCCCATTATTCCTTGTCTTTAGAAGAAGAACCATTACTCAAATGCTTAAGGTTAATTTTTGGACTCACTTGATGTGCTCAAGTTTACCTACTTCTATTATATTTTTTATTAACGTGATGTACTAAAATCTATTTTGTTTTTAATTTAGGGGATTTATTTCAGATCAACCACTTTACACAATAATCATCAACATTATTTAGAAATTAATAATATTTTAATAACTAGGAGATACTTACTTAAATACATTTCTATAGACATTAAAATTAAAAAAAGCACTAAAGGAATGCAGCACTACACTTGTGTAGTTTTGTGTTTAATTATAAAGTTTGATTGTTGTTGGGTGTCCTTGTAATCTGCTAACATAAACTTTTTCTTGGTAGAGGAAGTTCATTTCTAGTGGCAGGATTTGAGAGTTTATAGTCTTGCCCTACTTCTCTCTCTCTCTTAAGTATCTTCTAGTTATTAAAAATATTATAATTTTCTAAATAATGTTGATGATTACTAAGTGTTTAAGTTCTTGAGCCTGTGGGGACATTTTTCATTTGTAGATGTTTTATTTGAGGTGGAAGAGAGCAACACAGAGCCATATGGTTGGTTTGAAGACCCAAATATTATTCTATATTATTATAAATCTGTTTTCTAAAGAGGATCTAACCTATGTTTGGTGAGTTCTAAGACCTTGGTGAGAGTGGAAAGCTTTGTATTTCCCAAGAAAGAAGAAAAGCTTCATTCTGAGAGCTAACTAAACCACAAAAACATGTATAAATTTCCCTCATGTCTCTGAATTATTATTCATATCTCTTTTTTAATTCTTTCTGTTTTGTTTGGTTTTTCTGTGTGTATATTTGCATGCATACACATGATTGCATGTATTCACGAGTATATTAATGTGAATATACATGAGCATCAGAACATGTGGCAGTCAGAGGACAATACTCAGTAAAGTATGATTACAAACACATGACAAGGCATCTGACGTTATGTGAGTTCCTACAATTTGAAGCCATTTCCTCATCTTGATGTGACATGATTTTACCCAATGAGATGTAACCTAAACCCATTTTATGCAATGATTGCTCACATTGTTCTCCAATAAAATAGTGTTTGAAATACTTTGTAAATTATTTTTTAAAAATAGCTCTTGTATAAAGCAGGACATTATTACTGTCATTCAGAAAATGAATGGATAAAAATATTATGAACCACATATTTTTATGGTGTGTGTATTTAAAGGCTTACATTTATTCTCCCAATGGAGAAAAATTAAGCCAGTCACTTTGATTTAGGTTTGACTAATGGTCCTCTATCTTTCATTTAAAGCATATCTTTCAGCTGCTGTAACAGTGTATTTGTGTTGTTTAAATGCCTAGTTGGGAAAACAAGACAATTTAGCAGGCAGTGTCTCAACCATCACTAATATTGACTTTCACATAACAGTTTGAAATAAAAGGAAAAAAAAAAACCTCTACACCTAAATTGAGCAGAGATGACTACAGCTTGCATATCATGAATTGCATATAGTGATATTCCTCAATTCCACTGTGTATAAAAAAATCATCTATGTAACTCTAGTCAGTGTCCTTTTCTCATGTAGTTTTTTTTTTTTATACGTGTCTGTAGCTGTGAACGAATTATGTGCATATTTATGTAATTGCCCTTGGAGTCTAGAAGATAGAAAGGAATTCTTTGGAACTGGAGTTACAGGTGGTAGTTAGGTCCCTTATTTAGTAGTTTGGAGTGAAACTCCAGTCCTCTGGAAGAACAGCAAGTACTCTTCAATGTGGGGCAACACTTTAAATTTCTATATTGGTTCAGTAATCCTATTTTTTCACATAGAATATGTCATGTTTTTGAAGCTTTTACATGATGTTTGATTTAAAATTTTGAAGATATTATAATCCTAATGATATAATTATATATTCACATTTAAGATAGCAGTGTTTATAAGATAATACTTTACAAATTTTATTTTACAGGTAGAATTAAACTATTAAAGTGTTATTATTAGCATATAATACATCTAGTTTCATTTTAATATAATTTAAATGTTACTTCTCTATGCTTTACTGAAACCATGATTGTCATAGTCTAAAATGACATCATCATATTTCTGCTTAATTATAATGTATATGAATGATTGTTTCATAAACATATCCATGGTAATAATAACTTCCCTGTGTTTAACACCACGTAGTTATGAAATATATTCATAACTATTTTAATTTAATTTTTTTATTTTGCTCATTCACTTTATATTTCCTTCATCTCATTCATAACATTTTTTACTTAGAAAGGTTATGGTTCACTAGCTTATATTTATTTTTTATTTTAAAATATTTATTCTCTTCCTCGTGTGTGTGTGTGCGTGTGTGTGTGTGTGTGTGTGTGTGTGTGTATTTGTGTGTTTGTGTTTCTGCAAGTTTTTGAGCACTTGCAGATACCTGCGACAACAATCAAGGATGGGTTATTACTTTCTACCATGTAGGTACTGCGCTGGGATTTAAATCATGTCCTTGATAAGAAACCCTTTTACTGAGGCATCATGCTAGCTGTTGATTTATACTTCAGTGACTATTGTAGAAATTATTTTCCTCTCCATTACATTACTTTTATGACTATGTGTACACATAGTCATGTCTTTATATTTTACAAGTGAAAGCAATTTTCTTTTTCAGGTTTGAATAAGCTTTTCTTCAAATATTTTTCTACCACCTGAAAACATTAAGTCTTTCAGGAATTCTCATTTCTCTACACTATCTTTGTTTTGTTTCATTCTGTTTAATATTGTACAGACAGAAGCCCCATAGTGAAGAAGAATCTAAGAACAATCTTGTCTGCCAAGACTATATTATTGTGTTTCTTTGAACTTTAGGGTCACTTGTTTGTTTTCACCATCTAGATTTTCGACTATAATCCACATCTACTATACTCTTTGCATTGTCTTACCTAAATTTGACCAATGTTTTAAAGACTGTACCACATAATTTCTGACTATTGAAAAGTGATAGAAGTTCAGTGAAAAAAGCTAGTTTAATGTGGTTGGGTCCTTTGAGGGGGTTATCTAAACCCAATCCTTCCTCTCTACTTTTTTACTCCTTTCTAGAAGGTGAATAAGCTTTTCCAGATGCTCTCTCTAGGAATCTCATCATCTCTTCAGTTTCAAAAGTCTGGAGACAAAGAAATATGAAGGCCTGAGGCCAACTACAGGTAGCTTTCCTCAGAAACATCTACTCTGCTATTTTAGTAAGGGTCAGTTACTCATTCTGGTCTGATGCCCTGTTTCTGCTAAATTGGCTAGCCATAAAGCTCAGAGATCATCCTCTGTCTCATCAACACAAATATCACACTCCTATTGATGTTTGATAGTGAGAGTGGATAGTGACATAAAGAGCGAATAAACTCCTAAAAACCTGGGTTTGATTACTTAGGAACTTCTCATGCTGTAATAACTACTAACTATAATTGAAATATGATAACATCGATTCCAGCTTTTTATCTCTGGCCACCATTATTACCACCTGTTTGAGAAAATAAAGGAGTTGGGGGTACTTATTTATTTCTTTTTAAAATGCAAAGGGTCTTATGTTTAGAATGAAGTTCCCAGAGGACAACAATAAAATATCCTCGTATTTTATCAAATACAGCATTGCAAATAAAAATTACTGCTCATAGTTATTATTTCAATATTATACCTACTTTCAATTCAAAATTGTCTTGCCTCACTAAAAAGAAATTCCAGAAAGATGGCAGAAGAATTTTGTTTCAAGCAAAATTAAGTCTCACAGAGGAAAATATGTCAGGGACCTCAGAGATGACACAGCAGTTAAGAGTGTACACTGTTCTTGCAAAGGATCTAAGTTCAGTTCTCATCATCCACATAAGGAGGTTTATACTCTGAAGCTTCTGTGACCACTTTTTGTCATGTTTCATATACTCCACAAATAGACATAATTTACAATAAATCTTTTAAAAAAATCAATCTTATGACTGAAGTGAAATAAAATTGAAATGAAAACTGATATATATATATATATATATATATATATATATATATATATATATCAAAAAGTACTGAGTAGAAATTTCCACAACTGTAAATTGTCATCCACTAAGTTCTAAAAGGCACAGTGGCTGTTCAAATAGTTTTGGATCAATACATTCTTAAGTATATGTTGGCTTTGCAGATCTCCAAATGTGACATTTTCATTAGAAATCTCTTCCAAAATTTCAGAGAATTCTATTCTTTCTTTTAACAGGTTATAGTTGAGAGCTTAAAAGCAGCCTGGATTAAAAAGAAAGGTCCAACCTACAATACATAGTAAAATTTTTGTAGCAAACATCTTCACAAAGGGGGAAGATGTAGACCACTCACTCTTTGTTTCATCAACAAAGATACAATTTACTTATCATGGGCAGTTAAAATCAGGAATTAATGAAACTACACTGTTTTTGCACATACAGGAGTGTTAACTTGGGATATGGACAGTTAGAAGATAGACTGGGAGTCTTCTCTCTTCAGTGTCCTGATCATGTGCTAATATCTATGTCAATTTTCACAAAAAAAATATTCTAATATCTCAAATGGTCTACAATTACCTTAAATAGCTATTCTGTGATTTAATTCACTTAAAGTTCAATAATATTTGGTCTGATATATTTTTAATGTTGAGAATGTAAGAAAGGAAGTAAAAGAAAAGAAATCGAGAGAAGAGAGGAAGAGAGATGAAAAGAGACGAAAAAGTAAAAAAAAATCTTTTGAGACACTATAAACTAATAATAATTTTATGTTTGGAGGTGAGTGGGTTGCTAGGGTGTTTTTACACCTGTGTCAGGTGTCCTTACTCATGCATATTCATAGGGAAATTAGGGATTGATCCTGAGTGTACTCTATTCTTTAGTTTTATATTGAGACTGGCTCTCTCTCTGAACCAAGTCCTTACCAGTTGTTTAGATCATCAGACAAGATCAAGGATCTAGCTTTTCTTAACTAGGGTTCCAATCACCTCTCACTGTACTGGGATTCATGTGGATGCTGAAGATCTGGTTCTCATGCTCATGTAGCAAACATTTTACAGAGCCACTGCCCAGTCATATGATGGTGATGGTTTTGCCCACTTATCACCAATCAGCTTCAAGAATGGTACGTATTCCCTCTCTTTGGTTTGCATGAGTCCAGAGGATTCTAGAGTGCTCCTTGTATTGAACATTCAAGTGTTTCTCCAGCAAAGCAGAGCACATGTAATCTAAGTAAGAAAAATATAACCATTGACTAGGGTTGTGATGTTTTGAGAATATGCCAAAGTTATTAATGTGTCGTTCTGCAAGTGATTAATGGGTGCTCAAGGTATTTTCTATGTACTCAGTGTGGCTGTCATTTCTCCTTCTCATGATTGCTCGATAACCCCATAATATCTGCAAAACATCTGACAGGATAGAAAAAAACATTTTTGATTCCATTTGTTTTTCCTGAGAAAGAGTCCTGTTTGACCAATAATTCTTACATTTATGTTCTGACAATACAAAAATACTTGTGATGCCATTTATTCTGGTCACTTATTATCCCAAGGAAATTGAGGCTTTTTACATCTCTGATTTGTGGGGGGTTTTTTTTGGGGGGGAAGGTCTATCATATATCTCATCGCTCTAATATCTCATATCTCTGATTTCTACATAACTCTTACAGATTAGAAGGTTGGTAATGGTGCCTTAAAATGCTTTCAACATTTTTATCTGTAGGAGGAGCTAAGGTTGGATGAGTAAAGAGAGAAAAAAAAGGAGTAAGGGAGAAAGAGAAGGAAGAGGAGGTGTTAGATGAGACAAGAGAGAGGTGAACATGGAGGCTGATGTTCACTTGTCTCTGCCAGTCAAAGGTAGTTGGTATATCTAGTTTGAGTATTGGGTCACACTTCTGACTGTATACGCATTTTGTTATTGATCACTACCAAATATATAAAACCTTTGGATACTCTAAGCATTAGAGTCTCATTTTTCTACTGGGCCCGCATGGTTGACAAGATGGTCTGGGCAATGTCTAGCCTTGCAGAAACAGTGTGGAAGATTGGCAGAGCCATTTCCCATGCTGGTATCTTGTGGGTGGCAGGGCTGGTGTTTCTGGTGGGCTGTTTCTAGCAGCAGCGCACACATGGCCTCTGGCAATGCAACATGGTGCCTGAGCTAAGCAGAGCCACTGCAGCTTAAACAGTCAGCTTGACTGGAGGCCATTTTTTAAATAATTACTATAACATTTATCTTCATCACACTACCAATTATAATACCCATCACACACACACTCAAACACACACACACACAGACACACACACATAAGCCCATATGCCACTTCTATGCACAAAGAAATCCAACTTACTTCACTACCTCTATCTTTACTAGATATCCCAATATCCCATATATATATATGGGATATATTTCTAGTTGAAATATCATATATATATATATATGATATTTCAACATATAATTTTATATGTTCCTTTTTCCCTCAGACCATGGGATAAAGAAAATGAATCTATTTACCTCCTTGAAAATCTAAGTGATGATATTTAACAGACGAATACAAAATTTATCTCCATCACACTACCATTTATAATACCCATCGCACACACAGTCAAACACACACACACACACACACACACACACACACACACTCCCATATGCCACTTCTATGAACAAAGGAATCTAACTTACTTCACTACCTCTATCCTTACTCAATATCCCATATATATATATATATATATATATATATACATATATATATATATATATAAAATATTTCAACATATAATTTTATATGTTCCTTTTTCCCTCAGACTATGAGATAAAGAAAGTGACTCTATTTACCTCCTTGAATCCCTAAGTGATGATATTTAAAAAATGAATATTGTTCAGTAAATTTCAAACACAGGGAGGAATCAATAAATATATTAAAGCATAGATTATGAAATATTTTTTTGTTTTTACAAATAGTTTGTTCTTTTCCAAGATTTCAACTCGCATAGTTTCAGTTATTCATATCAATTATAGTCTAAAATTACTAAGTAGAATTTTTCAGGAAGAAACAATCCATGTGGCATAAATAATTTTCATTTAAGAATATTGTTAGAGTTTTTTTTTTTTGAAATAGTTGCTGTTTTAATCTTACTGTGCCTTACTTTTATCTTTTAGTTTCCACTGGAAAAGTGCAGTATATATAAGGCCACGTATTATATTAGGTAACTTTCCTGTTGCTATGGCACAATACACTGACAAGACACTTTAATTAAGGAAGGGATTGTTTTGGCTTCCACTGAGATGGTACATGGCTGGTGAGGCACAGTAGCAAAAGTAGCAGGTACCTGGTCACATTGCCTTCACAGTCAAGAAACACAGAGAATAATACTGGTCATTTTTTATTATCTGTATTTAGTCCAGTGCTGTATCCCATGAAAGGGTACTACTTTTATTTAGGGTCTATTTTGACAACTTAGTTACCCTAATAGAAATAACCCCTAATATAGGCATGACAGAAACTAGTTGGATTGAGAATCGGTATTAATGATCACATATCCTATTCTCAATATTAGGCTTTAATAGGACTGGATTATTACTCTTGTGCATTAGAGGGGGTAGATTAGTGTGTTGACAAACTTATTCTTTCTGCTGTAATGAGGAAATACATAAGCTGCAAGACCCCTTCTACTGCCTGATAACTCTGCAGCACTCCCAGAGTTACTGATAGATTTATACTATGCTAATTACCAAACCTTATAAAGAATTTACCAATAACTAATTGCTACAGGTGTTCAGTATATATACTAGCCAGTTGCCAAACAATCCATCCATTTCTATTTTTAAAGTAATGACTGTCTTACAGAAGATTATTCTGTGGATTAAACAGGAAGCTGAAGTGTGACCTGCCATCTGAAGTTATCAGCCACACCTAGCAACTCATTTATCTCCTCAAATCCCCATTAAAACTACTATCACTTTTTACATACATAACATTTTAAATAATTGAGTTTTAATTTCAATATAGTTCCTAGAATGTAGTTCAGTATGACTACGCAGAGGCTTGACAATAAGAATTGGTAAAAGGTTCATATGAGTCTTTACTTTAAATTGATCTACTTTCAGGAACATGAATGGGACCTCATTTTTCAGTTATTAGAATGTTTGCTCATGGACTATGTGCAAGGATTAAAGAGCACTTCATTTTATTTTTCTGTCTTTAGTGAAGGAAAAAGCTTAGCATTGTGTTGTTATCTGTCACTGGGTTCCAGGTTATAACTCTGGCAATATTGCTAACAGGAAAGAGTTTGAATTACTCACATAGACCCTGTTTCCTGGTGACAGAAACTACTCACAAAGAATCCTCCTTCAAGACTAAGATCTTCTCTGCCCCTCTTTTTTTTCTTCTTCAACCTTTCCTTTATTCTAAGAGCACTGCTGAGCAACAACATTTGCCAGTATGAAACCACTATGACTTAAAATTAATTATAGTTTTTTTATCTATAACAGCTTATTTAGAAAAGATATTTTAAAGTTTCTTCTTGGCACAATTTGTTGATAATAGAGTAGAAAACTTCTCAAACAGGAATTATTAACATGAGGCTTTTTACACCCCACTCCCTGAATTTGACATTTGGTTACTAAGAACCAGAAAGTTTTATAACATCTTTTATGTCTAGAGAAATACATTATTCAGACTTGTCAATGTTTGTCTAATTAGCATTTCAGTGGAGATTAATGATGACATGAGAGAGAAAGGTACCTGAGTTTAACATAATGATTTTGTATCAAAGACGGGCTTATTATCTCTAGATGTTAGACACTAAAGTTTTATTTTCCAGGATCTCAAAATGGGAAGTATCTTACATGTTTTCACAAAAAACCCCTGAGACACAGGGGTTAGATAAATAGAGAAAAGAGGAGTGAACTAGAGTGGAGCTAGTCATGAGAAAACAGACTGCCTAATCCTTGCCCCAAACCTCAAGATTTTATTGTTTTCTCCAAATATCAAAGAGATGAACCATCTTAGTAAAGAGTAAATATGCAGAGAATAGACTCTAGCTGAAACTTGACACCTGCAGATGAGAATATGTAAGAGCAAACACCAGAGGTGAGTGGTGCTTTAGAGAGCACTGACTTCAGGAAGGAGATTCTCCAGCTATTCAATTATTACATTGCTTGAGTATTGTAAATCATGGAGCCCTAAGGGAATTTATTAGCCTGACAGAGTCCAAAATTAATGAAATGTTCTCCACAATCTAAATATTTACATATTATCAGAATTACATTATAATAATTTTAATGTTTTTATTAGAGTACATTAAATATGAATGAACAGTTTGCTGTAACTTTTCATACCTATACATAACGAACTTGGGACATGGTCACCACCATCACCCTCTCTTCTCCTCCTCATATCCACTTATTCCTCTCTCTTCTTTTCACACCTGGTTCCCTGTCTTCTTTTCTATATTTTTTAAAAACCTATTGAGTTTAATTAGGGTTATTTACATGGGCATAGGTTTGTTAGAGTTTACAAATTGCTGAAGGAAGACCTCAGATACAAAGTGTATACAAGAAAAAAGAGCATTTATTCTGTGGAAACCAGCAGCATTCTACTGTTACCACTGCATCAAAATGGTGACCACCCCAGATAAAGGTGTATAGGCTTTCTTACAGAGACCCAGGGGAACTCTGTAGAAAGATTAGATAATCTCTAATGTAATGGGTAGGGATCAAAGCACTAAGGTTGGTACAATTTCGGTAGGCTACTCTGTTAGGGTTAGGTAATCTAAAACCTCATTGGGTGACTGCCAGGGTGCCCTAGATGGACTGCATTCATGCATCATGAACCACTAAATGGGCTGCCTAGAACAGATGGCCTATCCTGGAATAAGATATCTCCCATTCATGTGACTCTCTTCTGGCTGTTGCTTGTGTGGGTGATTTTATTGTCTTATTCCTAAATTTTTGGGTCTGCTGCTGGAGCAGATGGTTTATGACCTAGATTCTGAGTGGAGACAAGAATGGAATGAATGAATCCTTCAGATGAAAGATTTATTTACAGAACTATTGACAACTTGCCAGTGTCTATACCACTGAAAGACATATTTCCCCCTCTTCCATCAGCTATTACTAACCTAAAGCTCATGGAGACATCAGGCTACTGTAGTCTCTCCACTCCATGATGTAAAGTTGTAGGTTTCATTATCTCTTCAGAGCATGTGCAGATAATCACAGCTATGGTGCACCCAATAATGTAGCAAACATGTTATGGACTTGCAACTGAAGAAAGAAGTTGGTTTGAGCTTACTATACCAGAGGGCTAGAGTCCATAATTATGAGTAAGACATGATAGGAGGTACATGATAGAACATACTGTATTCTCACACAGAAAAAAGTAAGGTAGAAGGCAGGGAAGTGTGGCAGAGGCAAGGTTTGATTTTTTCCAACAAAGCTGCACTTCCATACCCAACTACATAGTTCTACCTACTCGGGATCAGGTATATAAATACATAAACCTAATGGGAAACTACTCTTTTAAAACAACATACAAAGATGTATCAGTTTACAATAATATTTCATCTATTTTTTGAATTATAATTGAATATCAAAATAGAGTTTACTAAAATGTGTAAGGATATTAAAAACTTTGTGCACATTTATACAGTTTTGAATATGAATCTAAGGTCATAAAGGTAAGATTGCCTTACATGTGTCTAAAATATGCCACTATCTCAGAATCTTTCTCTCCTGTATACTTAAGAGGAAAAAAGATGCATATTCTTGCCTTTGCCCACCTGCTCATAATACAATGCAAAACAAATGGGTCTAAGCTTCAAAATTTGTTATATATATATATATATATATATATATATATATATATATTCAGCAAATGTTTTCACATGACAAAAAAGTTGATGATCATTTAAAAAAAATAAAGATGGAATGGATGTGAGATCTATTTATGAAGTGAACTGTAAAGAATTAGTATTTATACCCATCTGGCATCTACTAAGAGGGCTCTCTGCCTAAGCATTACTATTCCATTCCACTTTTGTGTGGATGTGGTACTTGTCATTATGGTCCCAGGCAAGTTACCATAATGACAGTAGCATATGGTGTGTGAAGAGTGTCAACACAGGGGAGGCAGTGGTATTTAAATCGGCCAGGGAAGAAAGGAGCAGATGCTCATGCTAAGCAGTAGGAACTGGTACAATAGGTAGTAACACTGGATTTCTGTGCTTTGTGAAACTTATACTTTTGACACTGCTTTTACATCAGTGTCTCTATTTCTACTTTATTTTTAAATTTAGAAACAGGCTGTGAGTGTTGCCAAGGGGACTATTAGCTGACATATATAGCTATAGTATTAGCTATAAGTTTAGTAAACTGCTCTTATAAGATAAATAGCAATAATTTTTAAAAGTTCCATGAGATATTTTTACAGTTTGAATACAATATGAACAAACAAGTAACAAATGCTGAATTTCACACAAGCAAATTATTGCTGTTAACAATGAAACAAAATTTAATATTTTAAATGTTAAACTCATGGGGCACATAGTGATTAAGGGAAATTTGACTGTGATACTGAGAGCTTTGTATAACAATTAAAATAAATTTATACAGCGACTGCTTTGCTATATGGGGAAGAACATACTCAATTTAATACTTTCATGGCCTTGACTTTTTCT
The DNA here is from genome assembly GCA_030674055.1 of Rhabdomys pumilio. Taxonomy (NCBI): domain Eukaryota; kingdom Metazoa; phylum Chordata; class Mammalia; order Rodentia; family Muridae; genus Rhabdomys; species Rhabdomys pumilio. Next base: position 16,730,026 of record JANHMN010000009.1, read on the forward strand.
TTTAATTTTTTTCTTGTGAAAATTTCATGAATCTGTACAGTAGGTTTTGATAATATCCATCCACTACTACCTCCTCAATCAACCTTCAGTGTCCCTGTTTCATCTCTTTCCCAACTCCATGTTTTATTTCTATTTATTGATTTTACTAAAAAATAAATTTATTCAATATATTCCATTTATGGTTATTATTCCTCAAATATTTGCCAGGTCCTTGCTAACTCAATGCTCTTCTCTCTCTCTCTCTGTCTCTCTCTCTGTCTCTCTCTCTGTCTCTCTCTGCCTCTCTCTCTCTGTCTCTCTCTCTGTCTCTCTCTCTCTCTCTCTCTCTCTCTCTCTCTCCAACAGCAAACAATAACCAAACCAACACACACACACACACCCTAATGAACAAACAAGCAAACTTAATAACATAGCTACCCAAATGTGATCTGAACAAGGACATCAAAAAACATGTAAAACCTCATGGAAAAAGCTCAGGAGACTTCAAATATACATGAAGAACTAAAGGCAAATGAATAAATATGGGATCAAGAGAGGTGTTTCTTTCTAAGTATTAGCAGGTTGATTGATTGTCCAGTGTCACATGGTCACCCTTGAAAACCTGCATAAAAAGATAGTGTATGGCCTCAACAAACTCTATTTAAGAAAGTATACAAATTTATAAATACATAATTACATGAAAAAATAATTAATAAAAGAAAACACCATGAATTTGAAAAAAACTATAGAGGACTACATAGAAGGTTTGGAAGGAAAGAAAGGTAGCAACAATTAAATTAAAATGAAACGATCTTCCATTTTGGAAAGATTCATAAAATTAAGTTCAAATATAGAAATCGGATAAACCAGATATCAAAAATGATTTCTCTCTCTCTCTCTCTCTCTCTCTCTCTCTCTCTCTCTCTCTCTCTCTCTCTCCCTCTCTCTCTCTCTATCTATCTCTATCTCTTTCTCTTTCTCTCTCACATGCACACACACATGCACACGCACACACAGACATGCACACACACCCTCCATAAAAACACAAAATTCAGAAACCATAACATAAAAGCAAATGTCCAGTAAAACAAAAACTTCTCAATTTTTCTTTCTTCTAATAGCCCATTGTGCTCGCAATGTTGTTCCATGATATTTCCTTTTGCAGTGGACAGTGATGAAGCAGAAATTCTGAAACTTTTCAAAACTCTTAGAACAGCAATAAGTGGTGCTCAGTGGTAGGTGGGTAATCTACATCATGCCCATACTTGTTGCTTGTAGAGGAAACCTTCAAATGAGTCAAAATTGGGGAATAAATTTCTTCAAAATCTCATTACATATTTCTGAGAGCTCTACAGACAAAAAGATTGTAATAACAACAAATAAAAGTACTTATTAATGTTAGAAAGAGGGAGCTGTCTAAAAGCTCTGGTAATCTTCCATGTCACTGTTCTAGTTGTTGACTAATTGAACTGAGCACAGTGACTCAATACATTTACTATAGTGAAGAGAAACACATGGGTACATTTGGAGGATTTCTTATCTAGATATATGAACTTGAGATAAGTTTAAATAATTTAGAGAAAAGGAAAATCTTTAGAGAATTTTATGATATTTAGAGAAGTAATGCTTGTGCAATGTTACACAAGGTAAGTAAGAATTGTGAGCCTTAAGTTCCTCATGCACACAGTAACATTGAACTTATAGAGTTATAAGGAGGCTGAAGAAATGGTTCTGAGGTTAAGAGCTCTACACATACATGTTCAGCTCTTCGCATCCGTGTGATGACACACAATGATCTGAAATTCTAGCTTGAGTCAATCTGATAGGTTTTCTGGCATCCCCAGGTACTAGACATGAATGTTCTCCATATACATTCATGCAGGCAAACACTCACATGTAAGTGGAGCAGAATAAATGTGGAAAGATATTTTACTTACAACTTGAACTGGAAAATGTATAGAAATCAATAATTTGTTATAATTTTCATCATTTTTCCATCATGTACATTTGGGTCACCAAAGTACATTAATTATTTTTAGTAATGTTCAGGGTCTTTGAATACACAGCTGACATGAACTTGTCACTGCACATATTCTAGCCTTTGTCTGTCTTTACTACATTTTCTAAGTCTATGTTATTTATTGAGTGTTCATGTGTGTGTCAATAGGAATATTGCTAGAAACTCAACTCTTGATCCTGTTTTTCTATCATAAAAGTTAAAAGAATATACAAAATCTATAGAATCTGTGGTCTGTAAGTTTCATATCCTCAAAATTAACTGCCTCAGAATAGATCTGTTATTGCAAACACGAATAGTACCTATTACATAACATAAAATGATACAATTTCTATCAATATAAAGATTAATCAAATTTGAATATTTTTACCACAGAAGATAAGTGAAAACTAATATAAATATAGTATTTAAGAACAAGTATGTAAATAGAGCTACTAGATTAAAGTAGCATTGCATAGAACTTTGGGTATTGCGATGGTAAGAATGGCAGAATGAGAAAAGATCGTGTGAAGACAGTGATTTGAACCAATAACATAACTAGGAATATTGCTTTGATATAGAGTAATCAGCCAATGTAATTTTTTAGTGTGTGTTCTTGTACATACATGAATGAAAAGGTAAACAGGAGGGTACATGTGTATGTAGAGGTTAGAAGGTATTCTTGAATGTACTTTTATGAGCCATCAGTCTTATATTTTTGTTTTTATGTTTTTATTTCATACTTAACTTTTGTTTGCTTTTGACACAGAATATTTCTCTTGGACTACAGTGTGCTGATTAGAATAGCATATATATATATATATATATATATATATATATATATATATATATGAAAGCAATATTATTTTGAATCTAGTTCTTGTAAAAATAAAAATGTGCAAAGTGTGTTTAATGCAGTTTACATAATGAGTTTGCTTATTTAACTCTTCATAACAACCAAAAAGACCTTAGCAAGATGTACAGCAGAGCTAACAGAAGGGAGTCTAGTAAGTTCCAAGCCAGAGATATATGTTAGATTTAAACTATTGTAACCAACGATAAATGATCCTACAATAACACAGTATGAATATACAGGATCTAAATATGCACGGGGTCATTTTGTTTCCAGAAAAATAATTCATGGCAGCATCTAACATCCTTCATACAAAATTACCCTTCATTTGTAAGAAGCTTGTGGCTCACAACTAAAACTGTCTAGTTCTATTTAGAGCAAATGAATATTTCATATGAGTTGTAAAAGACTTACATATTAAAAAATATTAAAATTTACTTAAGGTAAATGATGAAAACACAGATTCACTTCAAGGTTAATGCCATGGGAGGAAGCAAACTCAAGACTTGGATCCTGGCACTAACAGCATAACCCTATTTGTGAATGCTCTACCATGATATTTTCCAAAGGTCATAGGTCAACAAACTTGTTTTAGTTAAATAATGACTTGATTTTAGTTCTGTAATTACTATTTCACTCATGTATTTTATTGCAGAAATGATGAAGCTGGAGACAGGATGAAGTTCTGGTTTATAGTTAATAGCCCAATAATGAGAGCCTTGAAAATTAAAAATGGTTATTTTTCATGTTTAAATTTGTTCTTTAGTTAGCTCAAAATAAGAACTTTTAAAAAAATCTTTTGCCCATATTGAGAATTGTTTAAAAAACTACCAATACTTGTGAATAGGATCTAAAATCACTGTAAATTAGGACTCAAGGGCTCTATAGATTATTATGGAGTATGAGTATGCCAGTTTAGTGTTATCTTGATTAAAGTTAAAGCTTTCTCACTGGTTTTGCAACCAATCTCTGGACAGGGCATCCTGACTGTGTAAGAGGTAAGAAAGCAAGATGAACACTGGTAAATATACACTAATTCACTGCACACTGCTCTTGATTCTAGACAGAATGTCCAAATTCTTTTACGTTCTTTCTACTGTGACTGTTCTTTCATGGTGAACCTTAACCTGTAATCGTGAGCCATGTAAACATGTACCTTTTAACTTGTTTCTGTCTTGGCATTTATTACAGAACCAGGAAAATGAATTAAAACACTATTCAAATGCCTTAAGTGGAAGGAAAAAAAACAAAGATGAGCAATACTTATCTTAACAACAGTTTCATAGATTTAAACAGCATAAATATCCATATCAAGCCTTTCACATTTTGATATGGCATTGTCATCTGTAAGTGTGTTGGGCCATAATCATAACTGTTCTGGAATTCCTACAGTGAATTGGCTACATCTGGACACATAGGTGTAAGAGGACCCAAGTTTGCCTCTTCAGCACTCTTGTAATCTGCTAGATAGGTATTTCCAGCAATGGGATATGGAGATAGGTTCCTGTAACTCCATTGCTAGCCAATCTAGAAAATGTTTTGGGCTATAAGTAGAATGAGAAGCACTGCTCAAAAGCTAAGGTAGAAAATAATCCCGCAAAACTTACCTTAATCTAATGTTTGACTTAAGGACTCCATATACACTTGCATAAGCATACACAAACACACACTCTCTCTCACACACACAAAGGCACAAACATATACACATACAGACATGGAGTTTAAATTTTGTAACTAGGAAATATCTGTACTTAATAAATATAAAATATTAATAGCTCTTGATTAATATTTCTAAGATGTTTATCACAAATAAGAAACACATTTATAGAATTGGATGTTATTATTATATTATTATTCTATGTGTATAAGATGTATATACATGTTAAAATTTCTTTACTTGTGTGAGTATGCATATGGATGTGCATATTCATTGGAAGGCCAGAAGTTTGCTGGGTAGAAGGTTCACTTGTTATGGAGATTGCCACACAATATGAGGTCTTGACTACTGACCACCAAGACTAACTACAGCCAGACACTATAGTCACTACAAAGTAAAGTTTAGTAATAACCTCAGAGCTCCTATGAGGACATGAGAAGTAGACATGAAAGAGTTATCAGACCCAGTGACCATAGATGTAAACAAGGAGAAACTATCTCAAACAAAAGTTTAGAACTAAGACCTGAGCTTGTACTCTGACTTCCCACTCTACATTGTTGAATGCATATACCTACACACACACACACACACACACACACACACACACACACACACACATACACACACACAAACACACACACACTAGAGAGAGAGGGAGAGAGAGAGAGAGAGAGAGAGAGAGAGAGAGAGAGAGAGAAACAGACATTATATACACATGAATCACAGCACACACTCAAACAAATAAATTAAATAAAGAAACCTAAAACACACTCAGGAATTTGAATGTCAAAACTAGGTCTGTGACCATCCGAAGACATACCTAGTGTTGTGATCTTTCAAGATGCAATTACTTATCAGAATCTTTTTAGAGATTCTGAACTATTCAGTACTGTATTTTACAGAAAGAGGAAGGATATCTTATTGGGAAAGTGCTTAAAGAAGGTGAGAATTTTTTAAAGTGAATTATTTTGATGTCTTGGGGATTTAAGATAAGGAAATAATTACTGAAGTACTTTCAGTTAATGCTAGCTTTTATTGACCATATAATGTGCACAACATGCATCTTGCATACATTTTCTCTTGTGTACATGTAAGAAGGATATTTAATATCACTCAGTGTTGAATCTCTACAAGAAGTTTCACATCAGTGTTAAAAAAAAAAAAAAGAGTAATTGGGGTTCTGGAGGTGCAGCTGGGTGCTTCCATAAATTTCAGTGCTGTCACATTCTTAAAATTATTTTATTTTCCCCCTTTTCATGAACTTTCATTAAATTTGATTCCCAAGGATACTTACCACAATGATTTTTAAATTATGGTCCCATTACATTGTGAACACACATCCTAAGTCTGCTGTGTTAGGAATACATAAGGCCTGAAAATTTGCTTCTCTGTCCTGTCTCAATGGATCTTTATGTGATTTTCCCTCAGACACACAGGAACTACTTTCCTATATAAAGTCTTCCTCTTAAGATTTATTTTGTATGTGTGACTCTCTCTCTCTCTCTCTCTCTCTCTCTCTCTCTCTCTCTCTCTCTC
>JANHMN010000009.1:16736056-16799919 GCA_030674055.1 Rhabdomys pumilio
TCTCTCTCTCTCTCTCTCTCTCTCTCTCTCTCTCTCTCTCTCTCTCTGTGTGTGTGTGTGTGTGTGTGTGTGTGTGTTTTGAATGATTCAGCATGCATGAGTATGTGGATGTGTGAAGGATAGAGGTTAATATTGAATGTCCTCTTCAATCATTCTCTACAATAATTCTTTTTGTAACAAAGTCCTTTGCTAAGCTTGACACTCATCAATTTGTTCAGACTAGATGACCAGTGAGCCATAGACTTCCTCCTATATCTACCTTTTAGCTCTTATATTACAGGTATCCATCAGCACATGAGTTATTACTGTGTGTTCTGGGATCAGAACGTGTGTCTTTATGGATAACCAGAAATCACTTTAATTGTTGAGCTTCTCCCAGTCTCAGAATCTCTCACTTGATTTAAGGAAACACAGTCTGAACAACAAAGATATTTCTAATAGAAAAATTCTGTACTCACTTTTGTATTAAGTTTACCTTTTACATTTAGTTAAAACCTTCTACATGACATAATATTTAGATTATTTCTTCAAAGTGGAAGATCTAGTACTGGTAAAATTTGTGATTAAGCATTGGATGCTAAGTATTTGAAACTGTATAGTGAACTTGGTGTCTGAAGCTTTCATCATAAAAGTTTACTGGCTGGGAAAACATCCATTGACATTAACTGAAATATTGTTATATTTTAATAATCACTATTTAGACACTGATATTTAAATGACATACAAACTATTTCGATTTTCAAAATTAATTTGTGTTGTTTCATTGATGTCTGTGAAGATATAACAATAGTTTAACCTTTAAGAAAAAAAGAGTCTAAGTATGATCAGGTAGGATTTCTAGGCTACTTGTCTTACTTGCAGGGTAGACCCATTCTTCTAGTGTATCAAATGGCTTATACAAACTTCTAGTTCTACAGTGACTACTGGAACTCTGAAGTTAGAACTTTCAAGCATACATAAACAGTAAAGAAACTCTTTACAACAAATTATGATCAGGATGACCAAACTTTAATCCCCAAATGAAAACAGGAAAGAATTCAGTTCAAATTTAAAGCAAGAGATATCAAAGTTATGTCAGCATTTTCTTTAGCAACTACAAAAGCCAAAAGAACAAGAGACAAAACATTTTGCATTCTGAAAGTAACTGAAAGCAGACCAAGAATGTTATGCCGTGCAAAAGCTATCTCTTCAAGGAGAAATAAAGACAATTCAACATAAACACAAACTAAGGAAATTATAGACGATGCAGAAAGAGTTGTAGAAAATTCTTAATTGACTATTTTACAATGAGAAAGAGAAAGACGACTTCCTTTGTTATCTTTCCAAAATGCATAAATGTGTGCTCTATAAAAATATCAGTGAATTAAAATAAAGCTTGAAACAAATCAACTATGCAGAACACAGAAATTCAGCAAACCCCCAAAATTAACCTGGTAAAAAGAAAAAAGAAAAAAACTAATAATCCAGCAAAACAAAACAACATTTAACAGATGTGTAGGAAATAGAAAATTTATTTCTATAGTAACTTTACACATAGATGGTTTCAATTCACCCCTAAAATTGTAAGGACTTATAGACTGAGCTTAGACAGAAAGACAAATAGAGAGAAGGAAAAAAGGAAAAAAGAAAGAAAGAAAGAAAGAAAGAAAGAAAGAAAGAAAGAAAGAAATGGATGGAGGGAGAGAAAGAGAGAGAGAGAGTCAGACAGCCATTATGGAAAGAAAAAAGGAAAAAAGGAAGAAAGGAGGAAGGAAGGAAGGAAGGAAGGAAAAAAGAAGGAAGGAAGGAAAGAAAGAAGGAAGAAAAAAGGCAAAGAATAAAGAACCAAGTATTGGTTGTTTCTAAGAAATACATAAGCTAGACAAACAGGTAGGTTAACAAATCTTCATCTCTCCCTCTATACCTCCAAATCAAATCACTCTCCTAATGTGCTCCTCTAAATCCAATTCTGTGTCTTAGCCCTGGCTCTGTAGTAGACTAGCTACTACAATGCTGCAGACTCCCTTCTCCCATCCTCCTACCTACAGTGAATCGCACAGACATCTCTTTCAATATTGTTATTGGCTATTTTATTTATTTACATTTCAAATGTTATCTTCATTCCTGGTTTTCCTTCCACAAAGCCCCTATCCTATCCCCCACCTCTCTGCTTTAATGTGGGTGCCCCCCTACCCACCTACCCACTCATCAACTTACCTACTCACCCACTCCCATCTCACCACCCTGACATTCTCCTACCCAGGGCCAGGAGCTTTCACAGGACCAAGAACCTCTCCTCTCATTTTTGGCAGATAAGGCCATCCTTTGCTATATATGCAGTTGAAACTATGGGTTCCTCTGTGTATACTTTGGTGATGTAAGACTCTGACAAGCTTCAGTTTACCAGGGACCTTCTGAGTGTACTGTAAGAACCAAATATAAGAATTTCGTGTCTCATCTTGAACTTAAAATTAAAAAATCTTTAAATTTGAGTCAAATATTAGCTGCTCTCAAGGCACATCCTGGGAAGAGCACATTCCAAAGGCTCAAATAAGCATTCCAGGAAAAAAGACCCAAGATAGGAGTTTATGAGCCCTTAGCACAGTAAATCTAAGTAAACAGAAACTACTTAAGCTGACCCTGTTTGCTGTAAAAGATAACCTGTAAATTTGAGTTACTTAGAAACCAGGCCTGGGAACAGAAACTAGGCCTTGAAAACAGCTCTTGGAGTTTGGCCTTTATTGTTATTGTTTAAGAGGTAATTATATAACTGCCTCATAAATTCTGTAAAAATATTATATAAGCTGCCCTCAGCTTTAATTAGGGGTTCTTCTTGCCTGAATGCAAGAAAACCCCAGTAAAATGGTTTTAATTTTCTCATCTTATCATCAATAAACCTCATGTTATTGCAGCGAATCCCACTTGTGAGTGTCTCTGAAGGAGCGCATCCACTGGTTTTGGATCTTTAGAGTCTAACATTTGGAAATCCCACCGAAATTCGCTCTCTCAGAGCCCACAGCTCCAGGGATCCGAGGTCTATTTGCTTGAGCAGGTTTGTGTACTCTTTGTCTGTTCTTTGTTTTTGTTTCTGTGAAGTGTCTATGCCCATGGCAGGGTCGACCATCTGTGTAGCCTGATTTCTGTGCCTGTGACAGGGGCAAGAACTGGGCAAGGCATGGAGGGCAGGACCCTGGTATAGGATCAGGTCTCTAGGATAGGGTCATGTTACAAGTTCCGAGAGGGAATTCATGGGTAGTGGAAGCAGCGGGATAGATGTGTCGGCACACTGCAGGCCATACTTCTCTCGGGGATGCCCTGGAGTTCGATTGTATTGGAGATAGGGTCACAAAGGACCCTTCTCTGTCAAATGTGGTCTTCTGCTACCACCACCTGGGGTGGTATTTGTAGCACTCTCATGGCAGTGTGTCCATGTCTAATTCTCTTTGTGTTGTTCATTGCTGGTGGTGTTAAATTTGGTTCAACATAGGCTGACCAAGTTGTCTGAATCTGTTAAATTAGGTCCAGTGTAGGCTAGCCAAGTCATTTGGTTATTGGAGTCTTCTACTGGCAGTTTTTCCATGTCTTGATTGTGTAACCTGGTTTCTGTGCCTGTGGCAGGGGCAAAAACTGTTTGTATAACCTAGTTTGTGTGCCCGTGACAGGAGTGAGTTGTCTGTTTCGCTTTTCTCTGCTTTCTTGGTGAACTGTCCGTGTGTTGTTTGTCATTTTTTGTGTTCTTGGACTTTGACTGACATTATTTTGGACTGAATTGACTGTGTTAAACATCTTAATTTAAAAAAAATAAAAGTTAGAAAGAGGTAACGTGGCTGCCGCCACAGGCAGAGCTGGAAGGTGGAGGCCAAAGAAACCCCAAACTTGGGGTGGTGGCTGGAGGTAGCACCCAGTTCCTGTGAGGATGCATGACCTGACAAGGTGTGGAGCTGCGCTCTTCCTTGGGTGACCAGGGTTGGTGCTGATCCCAGCGCCTCCAGGCAGGTGGGAGGGCTACAGTTTGACCTACCCTGTGCTGAAGCAGTGGAGGAGCTGTTGGTGGAGCTTGCGCAGTGCCTGCGGGAGAAGGGCTGTTCTGGGCTGGCTGCACCTCACCTCATCAGGGCGGCAGCTCTCCCAATGCAGACACAGGGCCCCTGTCCCTAGTACGTAGTGATGGGGTGACAAAGGCGCTGCACTCAATGACAGCTGCTTAGCCTGGAGTGCGTGGAACAGCCCAGAGATGTGGTGTGTCTGGGCTGGGGACCCTGGGGTCAGTGGTGTGACAGACAGGCAGCTTTCCACCTGCTGCTTGCAGGGACTTTGGCAGCTGGCTGCTTCACACCAATTTTGGGCAAAAATTCACTAGAATTTTTAAAAAATGTTCCTGGGACAGATGAAAGGCGCACTCCCTTACAGAACGAGTTAGATGCAGCCATCTCACTTAACAGACCAGATTAGGATTTACATGCCAAACAGTAGGGAACATCTGGAAGTCTATTATCATGAGTCTGTAATAGCAGGTCTCCGAGGGGCTACACAGCACCCCACTAATTTGGACAAGGTAAGAGAAGGAGTCCAAGGGCCTACCAAATCTCTTTCGGCTTTTCTAGAATGGCTGATGGAGGAGTTTTGCCGGTCCACTCTTTATGACCTGATGTCTGAGCATAAGGCAACCATAACAGTAGTTTTTATCAATCAATCTGCCAGAGGTATTGAGAAAAAGCTGCAGAAGTTAAATGGATTACAAGACAAGTCTTTGAGAGTTTTGATGCAGGTAGCTGAAAGTGTGTTCTATAACAGAGAGACTGAAGAAGAAAAAAAAGAGAAAGCAGAAAGCAGGAACCTAGGGAACTGAAGAAAGAAAAAAGACAGGAAAAGAACTTGACTATAATTTTGGACACAGTAGTTAGAGAAAATCGAGAGCCAGGTGAGAGAGTACCCGGCACTTGAAGGAGGCCTTTAGATAAGAATCAGTGTGCCTATTGCAAAAAGAAAGGGCACTGGGAAAGAGATTGCCCAAAGAAAAGTGGGGATAGATCCCACTGAGCCTGAGAGGAAGCCTCAAACCACAAAATACTGGCCCTGGGCGAAGACAGTGACTAGGGAGGACAGATTTTGGACCCTCTCCCCAAGCCCAGGGTAACCCTGAAGTCCACCCAGCTCTTTGTGGACACTGGGGCTCGGTCCTTATACAAAATGTGGGTCCATTGTCTGACAAGAGGTCATGGGTCCAGGAAGCTACTGGCAATAAGCAATATTCATGGACCACCTGAAGGACAGTGGACCTCAGTGTGGGCTGGGTATTCCACTCGTTCTTTGTCATTCCAGAATGCCCCCACCCTCTCCTGGGCAGGGACCTGCATGCAAAGATTGGAGCCCAGATTCACTGTCTTTCAGAGGGCCCCCAAGTAAAATACAAACAAGGAAATGTGTTACATGTGTTTACTGTAAATTTTGAGGATGAATACTGCCTCTTTGATCACCCAAAAGATAATCCTGAAGATATGGGCTAGTGGTTAAATCAGTTCCCTCAGGCATGGGCAGAAACCACAGGCATGGGAAAGGCTAGGAACCAGCCAGAGGTCCATGTAGAGCTGAAAGCCATGGCCACCCTAGTGGCAGTCCATCAGTACCCAATGAGTAAAAAAGCCAGAGATGGAATCAGACCTCATGTCCTCAAGGTTTCTAGATCTAGAGATACTTAAAAAGTGTCGTCAGTCAGCATGGAACACACCCCTGCTCCCAGTATGGAACAAAGCCAGGGACCAATGACTATCGACCGATACAAGATCTACATGAGATAAACAAATGGGTGACAGACTTACATTCCACAATACCAAACCCATATAATTTGTTGAGCTCTCTTCCCCCAGAAAGGACTTGGTACACTATATCGGTTCTTAAAGATGCCTTCTTCTGTCTCTGACTGAGCCCGAGAAGCCAACCAATTCTTGCTTTTGAATGGAAGGATCCGGAATCAGGAACAACTGGACAACTAACATGGACTTGGCTTCCACAGGGGTTCAAGAACTCCCTTACCATCTCTGATGAAGCTCTACACCAGGATCTCACCCTGTTTGGAGCAGAAAACCCATAGGTAATCCTTTTTCAATTCGTAGATGACATTCATCTGGCTGCCCCTAACAGAGACACGTGCCTCGATGAAACTCGTTGGTTACTAACTTAACTACAAAAATTAGGATACAGGGCCTCTGCTAAGAAGGCCCAGATCTGCAGAAAACAGGTCAATTACTTGAGATTAAAAAAAAAAAAAAAAAAAAAAGAGTGTGTTTCACAACATCCACCCCTTCCTTCTAATTCCAAACAAGTGAGAAAATTCCTGGGGACAGAGGGATTCTGTGGAAAAATGATAGGCCATTTGAGTGGGGATAAAAAGAGCAGGCTGCTTTGACACCATCAAGACTGCTTTTATGTCAGCCCCTGCCCTGGGACATCTTGATGTGTCCAAGCCTTACCACTTGTTTGTGACAGAAAATAGAGGGGTAGCATAAGGGGTCCTAACACAAAAGCTGGGGCCCTGGAAGAGCCCAGTGGCATACTTTTCAAAAATAAATTCCTAGGCTCTGTAGCAGCTGCATGGCCCACTTGCCTAAGTCGAAAAGGAGTTTGATAAGGACCTGAGGGTGTAAAAAACCCCAGCTGGAAAGACCCACCTAAGCATTAAGACACCTTTTCTAACTGGGTAGAGGCTTTTCCAACAAAGAAAAAGATGGCAATGGTAGTGGAGAAAAAGATCCTAGAAGAAATCTTTTCATGGTTCAGGGTACCTAAGGTAATCACCTCAGAAAATAGGCCTGTCTTCGTTGTCCAGTTGTCCAGGTAAGTCAGGGAGTGCCCAAGAACCTGGAGACTGATTGGAAACTTCATTACATTCACAGACCCCAAAGCTCAGGTCAGGTAAAAAGAATAAATAAAAATTTAAAGGAGACCTTGACTAAGTTGTCCATGAAGACTGGCAGTACAGACTGGGTAATACTCCTTTGGCTCTTTTTAGGGTTAGAAACACCCCTTTAAGGTTTAACTTAACTCCTTTTGAGACCCTGTATGGGGCTCCTGCTCCTCTGACCACCTTAAGAGACGTGACTGGACTTACTTGTCAAAGTAACAATGATTTATATGCTAAGTTGAAAGGACTTCAGGTGGTATAGAAAGAAGTGTGGACCCTGTTGACCCATGCCTATGATCCTGAGACCCCAGAAATATCCCATAGGCTTCAGGTTGGAGATGTGTTCTACCTCTGGAGGCACTGAGCTCAGACTCTAAAACAGCATTGGAAGAAACCATTTCTGGTGTTGCTGACCTCTCCCACTGCTGTTAAGGTTGATGGAATATTGGCCTGGATCCATGCCTCTCATGTGAAACCAGCTCCAGAGTGACCATCGCCCAACTGGACAGTCCGGTGCACTCGAAACCCACTCAAGATAAGGATCCAGAGACAGACTAATTGCACTGACAAAGGAAGTCTCAGAAACTGCCATCATAAACTTTGTTCTCTGGTTAAGTCTCATGAAGAGCATATTAAACTAGCATAGCAAACTGAGAAAGGAAAAGCATAAAATATGTGGCTAGAGTATTAAAGGTGCACCAGGAAGTGAAATAGAGCTGAATCCTGTGTTCAAGGATATTAAATTAAAATAAAAGAGTAGTAACCTTGGGGCAAGATCCCACACATCTAAATTTAGGTCCAAGAATGATAGTATAAGCCTTTTATTCCAGAAGGCAAGGAGAAGATCTTTGAGTACAAGTAGAGACTAGAACAGAGTAAATTCTAGTTGAAAAAACCTTAAATCCAAGATTGGTAGACCATACCTTTAATCCCAGTGTTTAGGATACAGGCATACAGATCTCTGAGTTCAAAGTCAGTCTACAGAGCAAGTTACAGGACATCCAAGCTTAGGCAGTGAAGTAGTTGGAAAACACAAAAATGGTGATAATGTAATAGAACAAGGGGACCATGTTCCTGCCCCAGCAAGTAGCAAACCCCAGCAGTTTTGCCACATGGCTCTGGCTTTAGAGTCTAGAATAGTAGAGACGACTGACACAATTGATGGTAGTTAGTTGGACCTAAGAAATGAGTGGTGATTAAGAAGAGACTGGCATCGCTGAGGTGAAATCTTCTTGGAAGTGTTTTCTGAGAACACAAAGAAGCTGTGTTCCCAAGGTTTCCAAGGTACTTCATGGTGCAGCTGTCCTTGGTAATGTATGAGAATCACCAAGGTGGTACTGGTTTTGAAGGCACAAAGAGGTCAGGAAGAGCAGCTGAAGCTTGACACTGACAGAGGCAATGGAAGGCCATTAGTAAAGATGCATTCTCAGTTGCATTAGATGGCTAAGGACTGAAGGTCATGCAAATGAGTTGAGGTTTGGCACCATGAAAAAAGTCTATGTTGGGCTATTGGTGAAACTGTGTTGTAGCAGAAGAATCCACTTTATTGAAGACACCAGTACCATGGGATGGCCAATGAGACCAGCAGCAGCAGTGGAATGAATTAACCTGAGCTTAGAGTCCTACAGAGCATTGAGCTAGAGAAGTGATGAAGCTATTTGGAGGAGCCCAGAAGATCATGTGTGGATCTCAGACATTGAAACAGGAAGCTGTAACATTGAAGTTGCCTTGGAGACCCCAAGATATTAAAGATGTCAGAGCAGTGGGCTATTTGCTTAGGAAAACTGCTAACAGGGAATAGAAACAGGCCAGAAGAAAAAATTTCATTGCAGTCAACAAAAATGAAAAAGAAGTTGGAGATCTGAAAATTGGTTTGAAATCAGACATGGAGATACAGTGGTTGGATTTTCCCCAGCTGGTTTCCTTTCCTGCTTTGAGAATTGCATTTAAGTGATTAAATGAATCTCAGAAAAGACTTTGAATTTTGGTTAGTTCTTTTCTGGCTCAAATTTTTAGAGGCTGAAATAAAGATGTCAGATTATTTTTCCTCACACTTTTGTTCATTCATTAATTAACACTCAAAAAGTCTATTGACTAGGGTTTAGAGAGATGACTCAGTGGATAAAGCTGACTATGACCAAGATTGATGCCTTAAATTTGGTCTCCAGGTCACACATAGTGGAAGAAAAAAATTGTGAGTCTTTAATATATAAACACATATAACATGTACATATGTACTTACACACATACACACACACTCACAGACACACACACACAGTGTAAAAAAAAATAAATTTTAAATGTTGTCCTCTGGCATCCACAAAGTCCCAGGCATACAAATTTACACACAAAAGTAAATAAATAGATAGATAGATAGATAGATAGATAGATAGATGCAATTGCAAAAGCATAAAAAAAAAACAAAGACAACTAATTAAAAAAAACTTGTTTGAGTAAGAAAATGGTTTATTTGGAAAGCCAAAAAAAAAAAAAAAAAAAAAGAAAGAAAAAAAAAAAGCATGGGCTCTCTCCCCATGAATGTTTGTTTCTTTCATCAAGTCACCAGGAAGAATGTAGGTACATATTACATGTATCTGGCCATACTCAGGTTGATAGATAAAGATCAGAAAATCTGCCTATTACAAAAAATTTCCCATAACCTGGAGAAAAAGGACCATGCTACCTGTCAACAGTCTGGAAGAGATCCCAATTCTGAGTTTTTTTTAATGATTGAGCATCAATTCTGAACTTTGTAGTAAAATTGAACAATGCTAAGTTGAACACATTTCAAACCAGAACCACCCTTTTCAAGTCACATGAAAGTAGAGCACATTAGTACTGACGGTGTTAGGAGACAACATTAGAGACTGCAAGCAAACAGCTGTGGATTCATAGTTCATTCTGTCCTAAATATAAGGATGCCAGTCATATATACACATTTGTTAAAATGTATAGGACCACACATTAAAATAACTTAGTTTGGTTATATTTCCTTTAACTTGTAAATAAAAACTAAACAGCTGAAATCCATGTTCAATAGTTGTATGTGGGTAGAAACCGCCAAATGACCAACATTTACAGAGTAAGTGTTGACACAAACAAACACAATCACTACTGTGCTCCAGGGGTTGGAAAAGACGTAAGAACCAGAAGATAGAAATGTGTGCATCCAAAGAAACCTACAGCTACTGCAGTCATCAAGTTACTGGAGCTCTGCTTATCAACACAAAACTTGCACTAGCCTGGGGAATGAACATTTCATCAGGGTGGAGGAAGGGTCAAAAGCTCCCAACCCTCCCTAAGACACTTTTTTAAGTTAAATAATTATGGGGAGAGTAGTGTTACTTTATTTTATTTCATGGTATAAACACCAATACATTTATTTTTTTCTATTAAATAACCTTCTATTAATTTTTAGGCAAAAAATATCCTAGTCATATGCCATTGGTCACATACAAAATGAAAACATGAACTTAGGAGGCAGACTTGTTGAAAAGAGTTTCAACTGGAGAAGAGCAGGATGGAGAGACAGACATGTTGGTGCTGAAAATCCCTGACATTCATTATATAAACATTAAACTGTCTAGTAATAAATTTTTTTGTTTAATTTTAATTTTATAGTGGGTCCTGGATTAAGGAATCACATACAAACTTTATGTTTTAGAGTGTCATACTTCCTGTTGGGATAGATAATAAAAGAAAAATGTTTAAGAATTTAAAGTTAATATGTTCCCCTTAGATCTAGTCTTCAAAAGAACTTCCCATTTCCATTCTTGTGGCCAGGGCCATCCTTTGACTCATTTAGTGATTGGTTACAAGCTCTCTTTTCAGGGACCCTTATGGGGAACATTATACCTCTACTTTAAAACATTATCCTATTGCATATCTCTGTGTTTACTAAGTATTTGTAAGAAGGGTGATGAGGGCTGTTTTTTTGAAAAAAAAAAGTCTAGTTAAAGTGTATAAATTATTTCTAAAGATCTATTTAAAAACACTGTACCTAAATTCAACAAGACAGTGTATGTGGTTACAACGTAAGGAAGTGGCACCCATAATGTTTAAGTAAAACAAAATAAAGCCAAACTAGAGTAAACTAAGGAAAACTTTATGACATAATGAATATATTTGCTAACTTCATATTTATCCATATGTACATATGAGAGACATAAAGTTTATTGTATATGAGATATACCTATATAAAACTATTTAAAAAATAAATCAACACCATCATGGAGCTGCATGATATATTTCTAGTTTCTTGAGTTTTCCATGGCACATTTCAGTTCCATTTTTGGGACAGTTAAGCATTTTTGTTAGTACTTCAAGTATTTAAGTTCTAGGAAGAAAGATTAAATTATACAGTTTGACAATATTCCATCATAAAAAAATTGGTGTTCTAATAATGTGGGGACATGAATGATAGATATTTTAAGTTTAAGTAAACTCTGATTCCATTATTTTCTGCCAGTTCTAGTTCAAAGTATGACCAGAGTATAAACACAATTAAAGAAAGACATATTAATTGCAATATCTTAATATATTTAAATATTATAAACATTTTCTGCATCATGCCATGGAGAAGTATGGAAGTTATTCTCAGCATTGTCTTGTTCCTAGTTCTGAACTATAAAAGCTTTAAGATACTTTCCTCATTCATTGATAAATTAAATGGGTGAGTATGGATATTACATCCATACCAATATCCAAAAGGTAGTAACTAAACTATCACCAAGTATCATGCTCTGCCATAGTCCCTGGAGGTAAAATACAAACAAAGCCAGTGTCATCTCTTCTATGGACTTAAAACATGAGGCAATTTTACATAGAGTGATAGTTAATACAGTTGTAAGTTCTCAAAAGAGTAAACAGTATTCTGTGTACTGTATGACACTCACTAACATTCACCAACAATGAGTGATAATTTTATTCTTTTTGGGAAAATAGTCTTTACATGAAAATGTAGGGAGATGACCCAAGGATATTGCAACAATGAAGCCACAGCCACATCTTATCTAAGCACCTTGCACATACATGACAGTATACACAACTTGGAGAAGACATGATGAACATTTTTCTAATTCATGATTAAAACTTATAAGATTGTTTAATAATAAGTCAAAGTCAAATTTGCATTGTCAAAAAAAATTGCCAGAAAGTGGAATTAAGGTACTTTATTGGAAATATGTTCATTGTGTGGGATGAAGGAGACAGACATGATAGACATAGATAGAAAGAAGAAGAATTATATTTTTATAAAATTCAGTGCACTGCAACTACAAAGATCATTTCTGTGGGGCTGTTAGCTCACACGTGGGCGTGGGTCCTGTTGGACGAAGTTTTTGTTCCCGAGTGTCTGCCACCCCAGGCTGTTGGTCGAGGTTTCAGGGAGCAGAAACAAGGGAATTTGACTGAGTTCCCTCCACTCGGCGCTGCCAGGCAGATGCTGGGCTGAGAAACAGCTTGGGGCTCTGTCTGGGGGTGGAGTGATCTCAGCCTGAAAGTCCTGCAGGGACTAGTCTCAGTTCTGGGGTTCCCAGATGCCACTGAGAGCCACTACAGAACTGACATGCAGCAAGAGGGAGAGAAGGCCCCAACATTGCCCTGCAGGTCCTGAGACTATTTGTTAATGCACTCGCTTGGCTGGGTCACTGGTTTGGCTAGCTTGTTTGATTGGTGGGGCTCCCTAGTGGAATGCAGAGAGTCTTCTGGTGGGAGATTAGGTGGTGGTGGTGGTGGGTAGGCTAGGTAGTTAAAGGCCTTCTCCACGACTTCCAATACTAGGCCCCAAAGACAAGAGGAAGTCCATGGTTTTACAAGATTTATTGTCATACTGGAAAGTAGATGAATCTGGTTGCACCCCCGGAAACTCAGGGCAGAGCTGAATTAAATAAGGGAGAGGAGGGAGGAGGGTTTAATAAAGAATGCTTAACTGGCTATGCCCTCCAGCCTTTAGGTATCTCATTAATATAGAAATCTCTTGAGGCTGAAGCCTGTAGTTGCACCCTCTACCTGTGCTAGGTGACATAAACCTAATGGCTCAGATCAATGGAGGTCTTGTGGGGTGAGGGGGAGCTTGTGTCAGGAGCCTGGGTCTGGAGGCATGGATGAACACCTACCATTGTCCCATTAGGGTCCAGGGTTCAAGGCCTGTGCTTGACCATGAAGCAAGCTATCCTTTCACAGACCTCTGTTCCACATATTTCTGTATTAGTCAAGGCTCTCTAGAGTTACTGAAATTATGGAATGTCTCTCTATATTAAGAGAATGTATTGTGATGACTTACAGGCTATAGTCCAACTAACCAAACAATAAGCAGCTGAGGAAGGGAAGTTCAATTCCAAGAGGTTAGTTGTTTAAGCTGGTCATCAGTAGAAGTATGTTTCAACGGATGTGCTGGCAAGTAAGGGCAGGCAGTCTAGGAGTGATTCTTTCTTTTTGCAATGTCCTTATATAGGCATCCAGCAGAAAGTGTGGCCTAGATTAATGTGTGTACCACCATGCCTGGATCTGGGAATTGCTTTGTCCCCAGCTGACCTTGAACTCAGAGACCCCGTTGACACTGTCTTCTGGGAATAAAGGCATTAACTACCTGACCTGAGTCTAAGTTTGTCATGGCTACTATATGTCAAGATCTCCATGTCAAGATCAAGTTCAGAAAGCTGTGTCTTCCAGCCTCAAATCTGGATCAAGTGTGTATCATACAATTCTGAAATGTAGTTCTTTCCAGATATAGTCAAGTTGACAAACAAGAATAACCATTACAACTTCTATTATTTTTTTCCTGAAAGAAGGGCAAACCCACTTAATACAAAACCAGTGTACTCTTATTAGAGAGCATTTAGTGTACTCTCATAATTCAAGGTAGATGGTATTCCTTAAAGATATGAGTAAAACATTTCTAACTACACTCTGAATAAATACTGGTAATTCCCACCATCATTTTATATGCCTTTTCTTCCTGGCCGAGAAGTTAATACAACAGTGACATATATAATTGATGTCACTCTTAATTCTCTAATCTTAAGAGGCTTATTCACTACAAAATCACATTTGTCCACAGATGATTACCTTTACTCCTAAACTAGCCCCAATAATAAGTTCCAATAATTGAAATAGATGTGCATAAATCTGGTGTTTTTATTGCATATTGGATGTCATTACTTTACATGTGTTTCAACACTTCCTAGATTAGCTCCTTAACTAGATTTCACAAAGATTATTAAGGTAAACTCACTTCCTGAGATAGTTTGTGCAGGTAATGAGATCTTTAGTAATTCTCTGCTTACACTGTAACCTGTACAGACAGGCCCCAAGGAGACTGACCCCTATTCTATGTAAATATAATTTTTAAGCACGGTGGTGTGTGTGTGTAAATCAACTAGTTAAGATCAGGCGTTATTTTTGATTGATAGGATCCTGTCTCCTGCAATGTCTGGAAACTTTAAGTGAGGTGAGCAGACCCATCCTGAATGAGGGAAATATACCATGTCCGGGGGATGCGAAATGAAAAATAAATAAATAAATAAATAAATAAATAAATAAATAAATAAATAAAATAAATAAAAGGATAGCAAACTGAGCATTGCCATTTGTCTCTGTCTCCATTCTGACTGCAGATACAATATGACCAGCTGCTTAGGCTTCTCTCACCATGACTTCCCTGCTTTTAGAATTGTATCTTCTCAAACCATGAGCGGAAATAAATTTGTCCCTCCTTAAATTGCTTTTTTTTTTTATTTACATATACTGATTAGCATAGTAGTGAGAAAAGTAACTAATACAATGGGGTGTAAATTTTCCTTGAGTGTGGCTATAGAACAAGATCCCAGAGATAACAAAACTCCCTTTTCCCTGAAGTTTCTATCCTGGTTATGGAGGAGATCTTTGCACAGGGAGATGCTTTCTTCACTAAGCTGCAAGTGTGTTAAATGTACTGCTTCTTGGCAGTCGGAAAATAGATGGATGGATAGATAGATAGATAGATAGATAGATAGATAGATAGATAGATAGACCAATACCAACAGTAAGTAAAGCATTACCATCTCCTCCATAAATAAGGCAAAGCTGTTATGCCAGGGAAGACTTTATACCCCCTTTTGTTGTACACTTGACTGAATAAAACTTGTGTGAGGTTATAGCTGAAAAACCAATTTCAGACATGTGTCATCCTGAGTGGAAGGACCAGGAAAAGTTGGTAGAAGATAGGCTAGAGAATGAGTAAGAACTTTAGGGACTCATACTGAGTAAGGTAACTCAGACTAGGGAGACATCCTTAAATGTCCCAACTGTGATACATAGCTCCCAGTCTTCAGATGTGAGTATAGAACCGTGAGTAACTATAGAATACAAAAAAGTAAAAGAAACCATGAGTAGGCAAAAAAGGAGTTCTAGAGAGTGGAAATATTAGAATATAGATAATATGATTGGAACTATGTGTAAAACTGAGATAACGGAGAGAATGGGCAATAAGAAGATTGAGGAGGAGAAATAAACAATTACTTGAAAAAGCCACAAGGGATCATATTTTGATGTTTATCTAAAAATTCTCTCTCTCTCTCTCTCTCTCTCTCTCTCTCTCTCTCTCTCTCTCTCTGTGTGTGTGTGTGTGTGTGTGTGTGTGTGTGTGTGTGTGTGTGTGTGAGACTAATTTGATAAACTTGGAGTTATATTGTTCTTCATAAAATTTATAGACACCCAATGAAATTCTAAATACCAGACAAGGAAACCTTTAAGTCTGTATATTGTATACATGGTACATTTCAGATATAGGATTTGCAAATATCTGAATCTGCCTTGGAAAATTACTCTCTGAAAAATATTTTTATAATACCTTCTTTCTTATTACCTGAAGGTGCTATGCTAGACACTGAGGCAGAAAAATAATCGTTAGTCCTTCACAATCACAAGGCTTATGAACCTCAGCAATGACCAGTGTAACAGAATATGCACAAAGATGTGATAATAAGATTTATAGTTGTATGGATTACTTAAGACCTACTTAATAGCCAGAAATCCATTGTGAGGCAATTGAACGTAGAGGAGAACCTATTTTTGCCACTTCAATAAACCAGTATAGTTTGAAATTCCATCCTAAATACTTATCCTTATACTCACAGATTAAGTGTAGGTCTTACACCTCACATAAGCAGGTTCCTCTGCAACAAACAGAAATCATTGCAGAAACCATGACTGGTCAAAATGCAAATAACCACTGACTATGAGTTGCCCAACCACAACTGATAGATATTCAACACCACCTTTACATCTAAGGCTCAAGGAACATCATGAAAAAGAGTATGGAAAGATAGAGCTAAGCAAGAGGTTATCTGCTATAAAATTATGTCTCTGATGTGAGACAGAGAAGTTGCTCCCATGAAATCACTAACTGACTGTGAAACAAAACTTGAATAATGACAACACAAATTTACATTGATATGAGATAAGTGCGTCTCACAGATCCCATGCTTGAAGAACTACAGGAAGTTAATGATTTTAAAGAAAAGGGGAATCAGTCTTCCTTCAACAGGAGTCTTCTATTTAGTTATCCAATACCAAGTGTTCAGTTTTAAACACACACACACACACACACACACACACACACACACACACACACACACTTTTCTTTTTACTGTTTCTTCTGTTGTTTAGTGCAAGCAACACTAAAGATACGGCAGATTATATAGTTTAGGAGAGAAAGTGAATCAGGAACTAAGAGAAGTAGGTAAGAAGGAAATGGAGGGAAAATGATGTAAATACCAAACAGAATATCATTCTCTATATTCTCTATGGGGAAATACGTTGCTTACCATTTTCTTCCTTACCTTGTTTATGTTAGGAAGTATGTGTGGGATAAAGAGTATAAACCAATTTTAGGTTTTCAGTAGGGAAATGACACGGTTCAAAGTCACTTGCACCTTGGTACTGACTGACTTTAGTGAAATTGACAAAGTCTCATAGCTCTATGGAACAAATTCCCAACAGCCAGATCACACAGTAAGCATGTAAATACATGAATAAAGCCTTTTGAAGAAGGTAAACAACATGCATTCACTTGGATAGATTATGAGTGGGAAAGGGGATAAATGGATATTTTTAGGTGATTTTTTTTTTCAGATGTAGATTTATTGAAGTAAGAGTCTTTGAAGATATCTAAGCAGGGTTGTGCAGAAAGCCAGATCTGGTTTGTAAGAAAATGCTGCTGTTAGGGCAGGTGTGTTTGAGTTTCTTGTGTCAAAGATCATGGAAGAAATATGTTCAGGAAGAAAAAATAAGGGCATAAACCAATTCCTAAACTTTAGCTTTCAAACTACAAGCAGAACCAACATAGAAACTTTTTGAAATGTACCATCTTAGCCCAGCCCTGGTCAGTCATTGAATGCCTTCATAGAGGCCAGTGGCCTGAGCTTCACTGGTAGTTCCCATACATCCACAATGTGAGAGATTCTGATGTAATATGTGTCTTGACTTCAGAGTCTTGTTGAGTGTTTTAATTCTGAGTAATGTTAAGGTACTTCAGGAAATGAATATTTAACAATTAGTACCAAGATGTTCAGGAAAAGCCCATAGAAATCCATTGATTTTTGGTGACATGGAAGCCAGACTTTCTATCAGATCGCTTTGTTTTCAGCTGACTGCCCTAACAAGTGTGCACAGGCTAGACTTTAAAGTCACTTTATTCCTAAAGGGTCTGTCAGCATCAGCATTGGCTTCTGATGAGCTATTTTCTTCTGCTTCACAGAACCTTCACATTGTACTTGGGTAGAAAAAAAAAAGAAGCAGACTAGTGATAGGGGAAGGGTTGTTTATGAGTAGCTGAAAAAGTGTCCTCTGGTGCTTTCTTCTTCTCAGAATGACACTATTCTTTTAAGATGACATTTCATCTGATATCTTACTGAAATTACTGTCATCCAGGATAGCCATACCTGTGATTAGGCTTTCAGCATTTGTTAAACGAAGTTTTACAGTAACCTAAACATTTATGTTTCTACATATAGACTGGCGATGCTCTCAGCCTGCATCAGACAAACTTCTTTTCTTCAGGAGCAGATAACACAGAGACTCACAATTGGTCACAGTACTGAAGCCCAATGAAGACATCTATATCATCCTTTTAAAAGTGCGTAAAATATCAGAGAGTCAAGGTAAGAAATATAATAAACAGAGATGAAGGGTGGAAAAGGATGCTATATAATACTGTTTTTTAGATAGGTCAGGATCACTACAACATAACACAAACTTGCACATACACAAAGGAATATGGGTACGATGTAAACTAATTGGGTAAAGAAGATGAAAAAGATGAGTAATATTGGGTAATGATATGAATAATATGTTCACAATATACTTTATAATATATATGTATATATAATAAATATAATTTATATAATGTATAATTATATATATATATATATATATATATATATATATATCATAAAATTTAGGTGACCACTGTCTAATTAATAGTAAATCTGTTTACAGAATTTATTTTCAAAGAATAAATTTGAGTGGGTAATACACAATGAGAAATATAATGTTCTGAGTTTTCTCATTACTTGTTACCTTTTACAGAATTTAACACTGGAAAACACCACCTACCATTCAGAAACTTTGTAAACTGCATAGAGGATATGGTCTTAAAGTGGGGCATATTTTGAATGAATAGCAAGAAAGCACTGAAAATATGCTTAATAGTTCATAGAAAAATATTTGAAAGTTAGGTAAAATATTGCCTGATAGTTTAAACCAGGAAATAATTTCTATCAGCCCATGTATGTGGGGCCCGTCTCCAGCTGGGTCCCACAAAGTCTCCGGTTTGGCAGGAGATAGGATGTAGATGGCCGAAGTCTCTGTCTCTGTAGCTGCCCCTGCCCATGGGTGGTCCAAGGTTTGCTTCTGCCAGTGGGGAAGGTACTTCGGGAGAGCCAGCAGGTTCTGAAGTGTTACAGCTCTTTGCTAAGCCGGGAAGTGACGGCTAGGTAGCAGGGAAAGAGAGTAGATCTCTTGCCCAGTGTTAACAGCTCTGGAGCCAGAGAGCAGGCAAAGAGGGGAGGGTTCGAGACAGAAGCTCTCCAACGACAAGATGGTTCTTGCATGCTTTATTTCTCAATTAAGCTCAATATATACAGTTTGGGATGGGTGAAGATTTTAGGAGCAGGTAATCCCATTGGCTTAGTCTGAGGTTTTGGGGATGCCTCATATGCATGTGGGGAGAGCCTGGGGCACTATTACTATGTGACCCGATGGTCTGGTCGTAGACCTCCCAACCTCTCTCTGTGGGAGGGGCTGTGAAGGGCGGAAGCTGGGAGAGACAGGGGTCCAGGAACAGAGCTGAACACCTGCCTTCCCAAAAGGGTCTCCGGGGTTCAGAAGCTAGTTCGACTGGGCACCTGGTTGTCTCTCATAGCTCAGCGCCCCACACATGTAAGTTAGGATTGTATTTTCTTTCCTTTATAGACTAAAATTCAAATACAAGAGTCTTTTGAACTAAAAAGTGACTCCTCCAAAGAAATAAGCATCATTCCTTTTTACTTTCCCACTTTTTTACCTTTTTTACTTTCTTTTTTTTAAATTTTATTATTGGACATTTTGTTTATTTACATTACAAATGTTATCTCATTTCCTGGTTTCCTTTCCATCCCCCTGCTTCTATGAGGATGCTCCCCCACCTACCCACCCACTCTCACCTCACTATCCTGGGTCACTATCCAGGACTAATGGCCTCTTCTCCCATTGATGGTAGATAATACCATTCTCTGCTACATATGCAGGTGAAGCAATCAAACATCTTCAGCTTCTTCAGTCCTTTTCCTAACTCCTCCATTGGTGTCCCCATGCTCAGACCAATGACTGACTGCAAACATCCACATATTTGTCATGCCCTGGCAGAGTTTCTCTGGAGACAGATACATCAGGCTCTTGTTAGCAGCACTTCTTGACATCCACAATAGTGTCTGGGTTTAGTGTACATATAT
Source organism: Rhabdomys pumilio (assembly GCA_030674055.1). Lineage (NCBI taxonomy): Eukaryota > Metazoa > Chordata > Mammalia > Rodentia > Muridae > Rhabdomys > Rhabdomys pumilio. The sequence goes on from JANHMN010000009.1 coordinate 16,755,908, forward strand.
GAGATGGATCCCCAGGTGAGACAGTATCTGGATGGCCTTTCCTTCAGTCTCTGCTCCAAGCTTTGTCTGCTTATTTCCTTTAGACAGTAGCAATTCTGAGTTAAAAATTTGGAGACTAGTGAGAGGTCCCATCTCCCAACTGGGGACCCTGGTTAACCTTAGGATCTTTTCTTAACCTGTTCTCCTTCCCCTTTGTGGGATACTTCAGCTAATTTCATTATCATTGAGTCCTGGGAACCTCTTGCTTTTCTGGCAACTGGGACTCTCTGGTGGCTACTCCCATTTACCCATACTCTGTTGGGCCATGGAAGGGTATCCTGGTTCTTGGGCTGTGGGTTCGGCCATGTCCTCAAAACCCAGGCTCCTGACATGAGGCCTAATTTCCGGTTCCACCTTTACCATTTAGTCACAGTACACAAGTGGGCATGATAAACAGCCCCCAGGCCCTTGACAGATTTACATACTAATGAGGTACCTGAAGACCAGAGGGTGGAGCCTACTAAACATTCCTCCCCAGCCCCTCCCCCCTTTTGCCTTCTCCCCTTTTTCACTCAGGCATGGCCTGGGTTTTTGTGGGGTATGAATCCAGATCCATCCACCACCCACCATGCCAATAAACCGGTTTTGGAAACCCAAGGACTTCCTCATGTGTTGGGGCCTCGCCATGAGGAACAGTGAAGAACCGTGGAAAGGCTTTTAGTTAGTGAGCAGCCGGGCCTAACTTCCAGCTGGAGGAACCCAGATCGTTCCCAGCTGACTACCCACAGCATGGCGGGAGGAACCCTGGGTTCCCCAGCCATATTTTCCCACAATACTCCATTGCTATAAACCTCTGTTCAATTTCTTGACATTTTGTATATCATCACCATCTCCTCCCATACCTGATCCTGACTCCCCCTTTACCTCCTCCTCTCTTTCTTCCAAGTGCCTCCCATCCTTTACCGCTTATGAGTATTTGTTCTTCCTTCTAAGAAGGTCTGAAGCATCCAAACTTCTGTCTTCCTTTTTCTTGAGCTTCATAAGATCTGTGAATTGTATCAATGAGGATTCTGAGCTTTTTGCCTAATATCCACTTATCAGTGAGTGGAGAGCATGCTCAGGATATTATCTAGTTCCATCCATTTGCCTGCAAATTTCACAGTCAGTGTTCTTAATAGCTGAGTGAAATTCCATTATGCAAATATACCTCCCTTTATGAATCCATTCCTCTGTTTAGGGACATGTGGGTTGTTTCCAGCTTCTGGCTATTATAAATAAGGCTGCTATTAACATAGTGGAGCATATGTACTAGTTACATGTTGGAGCATTTTTTGGGTATATGCACAGGAGTATTATAGCTGGATCCTCAGGTAGAACTATTTCCAATTTCTCAGGAACTGCCAGACAGTATTCTAGAGTGGTTGGCCCAGGTGCAATCTCACCAAAAATGGAGAAGTGTTCCTCATTCTCCACATTCTCACCAGAATCTGCTGTCACCTGAGCTTTTGATCTTAGCCATTCTGTCTGGTGTGAGATGCAATAATAGGGTAATTTTGATTTACATTTCCCTGATGACTAAGAATATTGAATGTATGTTTAGGTGCTTTTTGGTCATATGACATTCCTCAGTTGAAAATTCTTTGTTTAGCTTTATACCACATCTTTTAAAAGGGTAATTTGGGTCTCTGTAGTCTAACTTCTCAAGTTGTTTGTATATGTTGGATATTGGCCCTCCATCAAATGTAGGATTGGTAAAGATGCTTTCTCAATTTGTGGGTTGCTGTTTTGTCCTGAATACAGTGTACTTTACCTTGCAGAAGCTTTGAAATTTTATGAGGTCCCATTTGTTTACTATTGGTCTTAAAGCTTAAGCTATTGGTGTTCTGTTAACGAAATTTTCCTCTGTGCCCATGTGTTAAAGGCTTTTCCTCACATTCTCTTCTAACAAATTCAGTGTATGTGTTTTATGTGCAGATTGCCTTGAACTTGAGTATTGTACAAGGAGTTAAGAATGGATTTATTTGAATGGATTGAGAGTCAGCATTCTTCTACATGCTGACTGTCAGTTAAACCAGCATCATTTGGTGAAAATGCTGTCTTTTGTTCTACTGAATAGCTTTAGCTTCTTTGTCAAGTTCAAGTCACCATAGGATTCTCAGTTCATTTCTGAGTCTTCAATTCTATTCCATTCATCTACCTGCTATCTATGTACAAATATAATGCAGTTCTTATCAACTACATCATTGTTCTCTGAATGAATACCAGCTGATTGGCACTTCCATACAAAAACTGAAGTAGTTGCTTCTTAATTACAAAACTCGCTATCTCATTCTGGTATGAAATTGTCAGTTGGAAAACCTTAAAGCCAACTATAAATGTGTCAAATGCAAGTGTTTTATAAATGTTTTAATCTGTTTTTCAGTTGCCATACAAAAGAAAATGCTCATGACTGAATGGTTTATAAGGAACAGAGGTTTCTTTAGCTCCTGGTTTTAATGATAGTAAATTAATGTTCAGTATCTGCATCATTACAAGAATTTATGACACAACAACCAGAATGTACTGGAATAAATAGAAAGGAGAAGACAAGCATGCAGATGAAACAAAATGTAATGATCAACGTCATAGTATAAGAATCCACACTGGAGATCTCTAACCCAGTTCTAGGAACAAGGTTATTTATCTTCCTTTCATCCTAGAGACTAAGGATCCCTTGAAGACCTATCTTCTATTCACTTTTGGAGGGAGTAAACTTTCACTATTGGATTCAGAATGAATAAACCATTATTCACCTTTAACTTTGTAAATTTGGCACAACCTAGAAACATTTGAAAGGAGAGTCTCAATGTGGAAATATCGATTTGAGTTGCACTGTATCCATTAGAGATTGTCTTAAGTGAGTTGATATTTGAACACATAGTCCACTTTGAGCAGCACCACACCTTATGGAAGAGAAATTGAGCTGAGGACAAGGAAGCAAATGAATGTGTATGTGTGTACATGTGTTTGGATGTGATGTGAGTATTGGCTCTAAGTTCCTAACTTGGCTTCCACTACAAATATAAGCCACATAAAACTTTTTCCCTAAAGTTACCTTTTTTCAAGTTATGGTGTCATAGAAACAGAAATCAAAATATAAGATCAGGGTACCTTAGTAACTCAGAAATCTATCCTAGTTTTGGTAGCCTTAAAATTTCAAGAGGGCAGTTATTGTAAAGAGCAGTCCTGTTGTTCTTACAACCTGACCATGGGTGAGAAGGACAATACTGAGCACAATTACAAAAGGCAATCTTGTTGACTAGAGTGCTAACAGTTCCTTGTCAATAATGGCAGTCGGAATTACACTACTCTCTCCACAGTTACCTTTGGTTGCTGTTGTTGTTCCTTGCCAATGATAAAATTTATTTTTCCCAGTGTTTTAGTCCAACAAAACTATGGCTTCTCAGCCATGTGGCTTGCTTCCTTACTTGTAGGATCTTAAAAGATCAAAGAGTCAAAACTGAATTACAGAGTTTGGAGTAGGTAATCAAATCATACAAACAACACAGGAATAATAACAACAAAATCAAAAACTACCTTAGCAAATGTTACTTAAATTTTTGAAATATAATTTAGAAAAATACTATTTGGACACATTTTAAAGAAAATATTGTGTACAGTCAGTAAGTGGTAATAAGTTCACATTTATAGATAAAAGCATGAGATGAGCATCCTGTTCCCTGCCAAGTGAGAAAGCCAGGGTGAAATGAGATAGTGAAATTGGACAGATCACTAAGGAGAAGGAAAAGAGAAGGCCCAAAGCCTGCTGGTTCTAGATGTGAATTACTTGGATATTACAAAATTTTACAAGCAATCATTTTTTGGTCTTTGGTTAGGCATTCCAAGGAGCAACACAGGAAATAGAAGCTCTCAGTTATGTCTTCTGGCTTCTTCAAGGCAAGTCAGTAACAAACGTCCTAATAATCACAATTTTACTATTCTCCCAACAAAGGGAAGTAGGTGATTCTATCCTCTTCATCTTATGTTCAGCTAATAACAAAAATACAGTCTGATGCTATGAACACTGAGCCAGAAAGCTGTTTGTTAAAATTAAATACTTTGTTATTACATAATTATTATTTTTTTGAAGAACTGAATGTTTAATATTACAGAAACATTAGAAGAAAAATTTTAGCATTAAGCAAGGTGTGTGTATGTGTGTGTGTGTGTGTGTGTGTGTGTGTGTGTGTGTGTGTATGCAATTACTACCATGTTATTTTGAACTACTAGCTTTACGTGACATTTTTTGTGATTAACTTTTTTAGTATATTGTCATGCATGTTGGAGTAGGGTACCCATCAGGCCAGTACAGGATGTTGAATTTGTTAGCACTAGAGTTACACATAGTTACAAATTGGCCCTCATCATTGATAAGTTTTGAACTCATGTCTTCATGATTAAGCAGCTTGTATTCTTAGTCACTGTACCATCTCTCCAGCTCTGATTTATAATTTAAGTTATTCTTCTTAATTTTTTCCTTTCTTGTACTTTTCTGTTTGATCCCCATGGTGAAAACCTATATGCTCTTGATTTAATATTGGCTGTGTTTTGAAGTAGAGTGACTGATTGAATGGTAAAGCAACCGATGATTTATAAACTCTAGCTTCAATTTCCAGTATTATGAGGGAATAGGGATTTATGCTTTTGTTTTTCACAAACCTCCCTTTGTTTTTTATCTATACTTTTTGATTCAAAGTAATGTGAAGAATAATGGTTGAGGTCATTTACATTTTTATTACTTAGAAAATTCATTATTTCAATAAAGCAGTGGCTAATAAAGGTCAGGCAGCATCATCCTAGCTTTCTCAGCTATATTTTGTCTCTAAACACTGTCTAGTTCTGTCTGTGTGTAAGTTCTAAGTTAGGAAACCTATTTATTAAACCCCTCTCAGATTTCCTTAGCTGAGATTTGAGTAGGTTTGAGGCCTCTGAATTTCCTGATTCATTTATCATGTCAATTAATGATGTACTTGTTCAGCTCATATTTAGTCCATCATGTTGGTGATATAATTGATGATATAGTTGCATTTTCTGATATTACTAGAAAACACAATCTCATAGCAGACTTCCTACTCCTTTGACTCTTACTGTCATTCTATTCAAAATTTTACTAATCTTCCACAAGGATTTCAGTTGTTTTCCACTTGTGATAAATGGAAATTTCCTTAAGGTGGAATGAGGACTACACTTAAATGTGAGTATAAAATATTAAGAATGTAGTTAGAGGTTGTTTAAAAATTTTATATATTAAGAATTGAGCACTAACCCACATCTACATACAGGGTAGATAAACATTATTTCACATCCACTTCCCCGCAGTTCACAAAGCCAGCTTGTCTCCAGAAAGTCTTTGCTAACCAGGGACACAGGAGTTCTGCTAAAACCAGGGACACAGGACAGCTACTCAAACCAGAGACACAGTGGATCTGCTCTAAATAGAGACACAGGAGGGTTGCTCTTACCAGAGACAGCACAGCTTGTCTCCCAGGAGGCTTAATTTAACCCTGGTCACATAGCTTACCTGTCTCCAAGGAGGCCTGTTCCAAACCAAGACACCCAGGTCAGTTAAAATGAGAGATTAACAGATGTCCAAAAGTAAGCACAATAACATACATCAACAGAAGCCAATGTAATTTGGCATCATCAGAACACTGTTCTATCACAACAAGCCTTGGGTACTCTAAAAAACCTGAAAAGCAACATTCTGACCTACAATCCCATCTCATGAAGGTGATAGATGATTTTAAGGAGAATATAAATAAAATCCCTTAAAGAAATACAGAAAAACACAGGCAAACAGTTAGAAGACCTTAAAGAGAAAACAAATGAATCACTTAAAGCAGTAGAGAAAAATACAATCAAACTGGTGAAGACATTGAAAAAAAATATGGTCCAAGAACTAGTAATGAAAATAGAAACAATAAAGAAATCACAAATGGAGGACACCCTTGAGACAGAAAGCCTACAAAAGGAATCGAGATACAGATGCAAGCATCACCAATGGAATAGAATACTTCCTTAACCTAAGGAAGATGTGGCCATAAATGTGCAAGAATCCTGCAGAACAACAAATAGGTTGGATCAGAAAAGAGAATCCTCCTGTCACATAATAATGAAAACACTATATATACAGAAAATAAATAAATATTAAGAGCTGTAAGGAAAAGGAGCCAAGTAACATATAAAGGCAGACCTATCAGAAATACACTAGACCTTTCAAGAGAGATACTAAAAACTAGAAGATTTTGGATAAATGTCATTTGTGCTGTAAAATATCGCAAATGTCAGCCTAGACTAGAATACCTAGGAAACCTCTCAATCATCATATACAGGGAAATCAAGATATTCCATGACAAAACAAAATTTTAACAATATCTTTCTACAAATCCTGCCCTACAGAGTGTATACAAGAAGGGTAACTGTACCCACAAAACACAAGGAATTAATCATCTCACAAAAAAAACAAACAAACAAACAAAAGAATCACACACATATAATTACAACTCAAAACAGCAAAACATAACAGGAATTTACAATAATTGATATTTAATATGTCTCAAACTCCATGAACTCAATCATTCAATAAAAAGACACAAGATAACAGACTGGATATGTAAACAGAATTAATCATTTTCCTACATATTAGAAACACACCAAAGTGAAAACGACTGATACTACCTCAGAGTAAAGGTTTGGGAAAAAGTTTTCCAAGCAAATTGTGCCAAGAAACAAGATGGAGTAAGATCCAATAGCATGGACTTTTAAGTAAAAGTAGCCAAAAAAAATGAGGAAAAACAGTTCACACTAAACAAAGGAAATACAGCACATAAAATTTCAGTTATGAACATTTATGCCACAAATGCAAGGGAATCCACATTTATAAAAGAAAATTTACTAAAGCTCAAAACACACACTAAAATTTATTTAGTGGAAGTCTTCAAAACCCTACTCTCATCAATGAACAGGTCTCGATGAAACAGAAACTACAAAAATACTGTGAAACTAACAAATGTTAAGAATCAAGTGAATTTAACAAATATCTACAGAACATTTTACCCCCAAACAAAAGAATATATCTTCTAAGTACCTTTTGGAACCTAGTTCAAAATTGAACATTTAATCGAAGACAAAACAGATTCAAGAAGATTGTAATAATGTCATGAATTCTATCAGATCAATATGGATTAAGTCTGCACTATTAAAACAAAAATAATAGAAAGCACACATACTCATTGAAAGGGGACAACTCTCAATTCAATGATAATTCTGCCAAGGAAGAAATAAAGACAGAAATAAAAGACTTTATATAATTCAATGAAAATGAAGACATTATATTCAACGTTATAGGCCAAAATGAAAGCAGTGTTTAGAGGAAAATTTATAGCACTATGTGCCTTCATAAAAAAAAAAAAAAATTAGAGATGGTCTCTACAGGTTCTATCTACCCTTTTTTGGGTATTTTGGCCAAAGTCATCACCATTGGATTCTGCAACCTCTCACTTCCCTGGAGTCTGAGACTTGCTAGTGTCTACCCTTCATTCCTATTCCCAACTGCTACCTATTTCTATTCAATTTTCTAGCCCTCTGCATTTCTAGGTTTGATTTCCTCAGTTTCTCTAATTTTGTTATTTTATGAATCATTTTATTATTTTACACTTCAAATGATATTCTCCTTCTGGGTTACCCCTTCAAAATCTTTCCATTCCATTTCACTCTCCCCCATCCCCTTTTCCTCTATGACGGTGCTTCTCTTCCCATTCACTCACTCCTGTCTCATCCTTCTAGCATTCCCCTACACTAAGGTATCAAGCCTCCATCCCCTCCCACTGATGTCAGATAAGGCCATTCTCTGTTACATATTTATCTGGATCTCTGGCTCCCTCCATGGCAATTAACTTTGACCACTAAGAGCTACCCAAGATTAAGCCACAAACCAAAAGGCATACATGGGCTGGTCTGAGGACCCTGGCACATGTTTAGTACAGAACTGTCTTGTCTGACTTCAGTGGGAGAGGATGTGCCTAATCTTATAGAAACTTGATACCCCAGAGAAGGGAGATTAAAGGGTGGGGAAGCACTTTCCAAAAGACAAAGGGGAGGAGTATTTTGAAGAACTCTTGGAGGAGGAAGTGGGTGGGCAGAACATTTGGAATGTTAATAAATGAAATAATCAGAAATATAAAACAACCAACAATTTGAGGATTATATCTATACCTTGCTATTTTAGCAGTCTTAAGCTCAACAGAGTGTTTAACTCAATGACAAAAAGTGTTCACAAAAAGAACAATTAATTGTTGAAAAAAATACTCTTTACACAAACTTGACTGTAAAACATAAAACTTGTAAACTTCAAAAAGTATTGTTACAATTGCAACAATTCAAGTTCCATGCAGGACCACTAATTCACAATGTGTCAAACCAATGAACCACTCAACAACTTTCTTCTTAACTACTTATCCCACATGGAGATTTCCCTCCTTCTCTATCTGACTCATAAATGCATGAGTTCTTAGTTTAATCTGATTTTACTTCCTAAGCCTAGTGAAAAATATTCTTCTCTCTTCCTCAAGAAGGTTAAGAGTCACTGAAGTAAAAGGTCTGAAGATGAGGATATATTTTTCTTTCAGACATGATGATCATGCAGTAGTTAAATTAATATTAAATTTATAAAAACTATAGTATCTCAACCATGAATGTATTTTTTAAATGATCTCCTAGCCTTTTAAAACTCCTGGCTTTGTGTTAGCAGAGATGAGGCTCACTAGGTACACAGAGAAATGCTCCGGGAAGGTTAATTTTTATGCATGTTTTATGCATATGTAAACTGGAGAATGAAGATTAGATCACACTCCACCTGTTTCTTTTTAAGAGGTATTGTATTGTCTGTTTCATTCCAAGACAATAGTAACCATCTCAGGAGTTACACATGAACACAGAATACAACAAAACAGGATTATTAAACTGAAATAAATATGCAAATTGCTGCAGTGTTTTCCGCGAACCATGGTCATTACCAATGCCTCCATCACAGGTGCCATCAAATGATCAATTATAAAAGAAAAATTCATCAAGAGTAAACAAATAACCCATCTGTTTCTTAATCAGGTACTACTATGTTGCTCAACAAAAGAATGAACTCTTCTCTACTGTTAACCAGGTGACACTGAATGCAATTAAAATGGTTTTATTTTGAAAATCTTCCATTTAAATTGACTAATATCAGATTTACCCATCATGAATTTTCCCTAAAGGAATTCTACACAAAGAGATGGACCTAGAGGATCAGCTTTTATAAAACAAGTTTCAGAGAGAGAGAGAGAGAGAGGGAGAGAGAGAGAGAGAACTATAGAAAATCATGTACACAATATTTATTGATGTTTTAGTAAAAAATATTGCATAGCAATCTGAGGTGGTAATTTAAAATGTATTAGGCAAATGTGGGTATTGTGGTTTGAATGTGAATGTTCCACATAATGTCATATATGTAAACACTTGTTACCTAGGTGGTGGCACTGGATGGAAATATTGGAACTATTGGTAAGTTGGAACTCAATGGAAGAAGTAAATTGTTAGAGGTGGCCTTTGAAGTCTTAGAGCCTATCTATATTCATTTTCTGATTGCTTTTTTCTTGTTGTTTCAAAATGTAAGGGAGCCAGTTGCTCATTCTTGGTACCATGTGGTCACATCACACTATGTCATTCTTACCAGGATGATCCTGTTTGTAGCTGTCCAGCAACCAAAGGAGAACTGGGTTTACCTGAAAGAGGAACTGGAAACAAAAAAGTTAAGGGAACAAGAGAAGAATGAAGCCAAGACACGGTTCTGATCAAGGCTCCGAACTTAATAATAAGTGCAGCATATTTAAAGGGAAAAACCATGAAACCCAACCCCTGCTTCAGCTGCAGTATTTTGTAGAGCAAGGTCAGCACAGGCAGCCAAAACAGCTACGTTCCCATGGGAACCTGCAACTGCAGTCAAGGCAGATTTCTCTATGCAGAATGATGAGACCTGTCAGGGCAAATGTTCAAAGTCTGCTTAGCCTGCTCAAGGCTGGGAAGGGCCTGCTAGGAAGACCACAGTTGTTTTCCTTTCAGCTGTATACTAAGCAAACTCTTCCCTCATTGCATTTGATGCTTACTAATTACTGCAACAATAAAAAAGTAAGTAATGCACATGGTCAACAGGTTAACTGGTTATATTCATTGAATCTACTGAGAAGGTATGGGGGTATTTCAAATTAGGACATCATCTGTAAAATGTATAATCCCTGTTTTCTATATGTGGTCTATATGTGGTGAAAAATGTCTTCCCCAGGCTAATGTCTTTAACACCAGCTGGTATTGTTGGAAAGTTGAGAGAATTTTTTAGGAGGTGGAGCCCAGCTCTGGAAAGTACATAACTGAGGGCAGGCTTTGGGTTTCTATAGACTGGTCTTACTACCAGTTTTCTCTATGATTCCTAAGTGAAGATTAAAACATTATAAGGCAGCTTCCAGCTCTTGCTGCCATAAGTTGCTTTCAACATACCTTTCCTATCATGATGGACCAAATCACCCCTGGAACTTTATGATGAAATAAGCTTATTTTCCATTATAATTTTGACACATTATATTATTAGAGCAACAGAAAAGTAACTAATTGCACTAAACAAGGTATACTATAAACATTGTCTGACTTTTTCTAGTACTTCAGATCTTCATCTGTCTTAATGTGAACCCCGAACATTGCTATTCTTAAAATGTCAACTTTCATCATGTTATGTAGAGTGGAGAAGATGGGGAAGATCTTTGACTATGGAATGCTTTAAATGTGATTCAAAATCTGCAGACTTAGTCTGTCCGCCTAGCCTAGTAAAGCTGAAAGAGCTGTGAATTCAACAGAAATGACTATTGCTCTGTGCCCTAAGTGTAAATGGGACTCAAGATGTTTGGCATGTTATCAATATCCAATAAACTGACTACATTACATGAATAATGCAGAACTTGTGCATAATTTAAAGTACTCATTAGGAAGATAATGAATATACCCCATAAGAGAACAAAGCCACCACTCTAATGTACTTCTTTGATTTCTCTGGAAGTTATAGTGAACTCACATCTGCTTGGCGTTTTTCCTCTTACAGTCTGAAAAGATTTCCATGCCTCCTACTTAGAACTTGTTACACCATCATCTCCAGCAAGAATGGTTTATATAATATGAATCATTTGCTATACTACATTTAGAAGTGAATATTTCTCTTCTAACTCATTCTACCATTTTCATGAATCATTACGGTTCTTCTTTCATTATCAGTTAATAATCCTATTGTAGTTTTCTCTAAAAGTTTCATTGTATCCCTAGTTATGCCATTATTTAATAAAGTCTTGATAGTTTTTAAATACCTTGGTGAGTGATATGAAGAAAGTTTACATAATATCTACTTTTTCTGTGTCTTTAATTTGAACTAGAATAAGTGAAATATTGAATTATGAGTATTATGCAGAAATCTTCAAACATTTTTTATGCATCAATGACTCTTGTACTGCAAAAATTTAAAGCAACAAAATCATCATAATGTTAAAAATATTTCTTCCTTTGCTTAGAAAATTAAAACGACAAGGTATTTATTAAAAAGAATCACAAATATTATTAGCAAAAGTCAACAAAGATTTCCTTTGAGAATTTTAAATACAGAATAATACAAATATTACAATGTATAAAAATATGTATATAATGATAACATAAGTAGATTATTTCACAATAAGCCTTGTCTTATAACAGAAATAAATAAGAAAATTATCAATTTTACAAAGACTAATTACCAAATATTTTTCAGTGCTCCAAAACAATGAACCAACGTATCTGTTTTTCTTTTTTTAATGTAAGATTGATCATTGATTAGGAACAGTGGCTGCTCTTGTAAAAAGGCCCATGTTCAATTTTTAGCAGCAATTGAAGTTCACAACCACATGTAATTTCTGGGGTCCTATAACATTTTCTGCCCTGTATAGCACTCCTAATTTGTATCAAATGTTCAATTGCATAACCCTGTGTGATACTTTTTTAATTCAAAACACCACTTTATTTTCCCTAGCCTCATGGGATCATGTTATATTGTAATGCTAAGTTTACATAGTTAAACTTCAAATATTTCCATTTGTCTTACACACAGAATTTCTATATTGAAGTATTGCTTTCTGTACCTGTGACCTGGTTCTGCTGACCCGGAAGTTTTTCTTTCAGATAAAGAGTTCTTCTACCAAAATATACAAATATTCCATTGTGGTGAAACCTTAGACTTCTTCTGGCCCAATTTGGTTTTCTGACATCTTTAAATCAACAGGATAAGTAACAAATAAATTTTTAAAGGAGTGATGGATCCAGAAAGTATTGAATTGAGCCTTAACACTAAAGGTAAGAAAGATTACCACTGGAGGACAGAAAGAAATTCAGGATTTTCCATGGTGCTACCATGTGCTCTGTTTAATTTCAATGGAAACTATAATTTGATCCAAGCAGGATAATAAAAATTCCAGGCTCTTCAGGGATAAAGTTGTGCATCACACTTTAAAAAAAGAACAAAAATATACTGAAAAGATTTTTGAAGGTACTGGAAATATATAATCAGTTGTAGAAGAAAATAATTATGAAGTTTAGCTAAATCCACATGACTACTTTCAGAAATGAGACTTGTAATTAAAATGAATTTATCTGTCCTGTTTTGTTAAGAACATGATTATACATATGTGGACATATATTGAATTGATATTCATGTTTTCTCTCTATTTCTTTATCACGTAATGTTACATTAATTGAAATAATATTAATTATTAAATGTGAAAGTCTAACCATTCATCAAGGTACTTTACTTTTATTCTCAAATATATAATTTGTTTGTCATTGTATATGCGGTACGTATACCATATTATGTGAAATTGTGACCTGGTTACTGTTCTTATTTGGAAATTAAGGATGACATAGATATGTGGTTGAGTCAACTTGACAAGAGGTAGACTTTTGATAACTACTCATAATTGTCAACTACATCTGGAATCAATTAAAACTCAAGCTAAAAGCATTCCTGTCAGGAGTTTTCTTCATCATATTATTTAAAGCAAAAGGAGCTTCTAAATCAGGAAGACATGGTTCAGTTGTAGCACAGATGAAATACATAAAGCAAGGAAATTGAATTTTTTCTACTTTTTTAAACTTTCCCTGGTGAGTTCATCTATCTAGCTGCTGTAACATTTCTCAGTTGATTTAAGAACCAACATTTCCAACAATCAAATTGAACAGATTTTGATTGCCAAATTGATGGAAGCTAGAGTTATCTGGGAAGAAGAACTTCAACGGAGAAAATGGTTCCATCAAATTTCTATAGGCATCTTCATAAGATATTAATGTGGTTGTGCCAAACCCTGAGCACATGTATACCTCTGACTTGTATACCATGGCACATATATGTCTGTATTTACACTCGTGAATGCACAGAAATATCTCATGAAAATTCACATATCTATGTATGCACACACACACACACACACACACACACACACACACACACACACATATATATATATTCATATATAAAAATACATATGCACGTGTTTATGTATACTCACATAAGAAAGAGTCATTATGGTTTGCTTGAGTTTCTTAGGGACTAGAAACAGATCATATAAGAGGTTACAAGTTTGAGAGCAAGTGGGGAATTACAAGTGGACTTGTCCGGCAGGGACCTGTAGAAATACAAAGACCACTGTGATAGTTCATCATAATAACCAAAACAGTAAATGGATTCTCTAGGACTATGTAGTATAGGATCTGGATATACTAGTGTTTGTTTAAGTCACAGGAAATGATCATGCAATGATTGCCTATAGATATTATGATAAATTACCACAGTGGTTTAAGCAACATAAATCTGTTACATAACATATCTTAGGGTACAAAATATTCCGGGTTGATATTGATTTCTCAGAATTTCCAAAGACTATGAACCCATGACTTTGCTTTCGTAAGCTACCAGAGGCCTCTCATGGTAGGCCTTAATTCCATGTTTAAAGCTGCTTGATTTTACACTATTCCCTAGCTTCACATTTTCTCTGGGCACAAGCAAAAACATTTATTTAGTTTTTATATTGTGATTTTCTTTTTGTCTGTCTTTCTTCTTTTTTTTTTTTTTAAATTTTATTTAATCATTTTTTTACAGTCCAGATTTTATCACCCTCCTAGTCCACCCTGTGACTGCTCCACATCCCATACCTCTTTCCCCTGTCTCCAATAGAATGTCTCAACTCCCCACCCATACCCCACCAGAACTCCCCACGCCTTGGGGCCTCCAGTCTCTTGAGGGTTAGGTGCATCTTCTCTGACTGAGTCCAAACCCAGCAGTCTTCAACTGTATATGTTTTGGGAGCCTCATATAAACTTGTATATGCTGCCTGGTAGGTGGTCAATGTATGAGAGATCTCAGGGGCCTAGGGTAGTTGAGACAGCTGGTCTTCCTACAGTTTCTTCCATCTTTTCCCTAATTCAACCAAAAAGTACAGCAGCTTTTGTCTATAGTTTAGGTGTAAATAACTACATCTGACTCTTTTAGCTGCTTGTTGGGTCTATAGAAGGGTGGTTATAATATGTCCCTTCATTGATCACACCATAGCCATAGTAATAGTCTTAGGCCTCGGGACCAGCCCTTGAGCTCGATCTACTTTTGGGTCTGTTGCTGGACCTCCTTTTCCCTAGGTACTTCTCCATTTTTGTTCCTGCAGTTCTTTTAGACAGGAACAATTATCGGTCAGAATTTTTGATTATGGGATGGCAACCCTATCTCTCATTTTATGTCTTTCCTGTCTTTCTTCTGGAAGTGGGTTCTACAAGTTTCCTGTTTTCACTGTAGGACATTTCAAATAAGGTTCTTCCATTTGTGTCCTGAGAATCCCCCACCTCCCAGGTCTCTATTACATTCTAGGGATTCCCACTCCTCTTATGTCCCAAGATTACCTGTTTCCATTTGTTCCGCTGGCCTCAGAGCTTCAGTCCTGTCCTCCCCACTATCATGTTCTCCTCTTCCCCTCCTGTTCCCATTCCTAGCCAGGTTCCTCCCTCCCTGCTCCTGTGATTGTTCTTTTCTCCCTCCCAAGTGGGATTGAGACATCCTCACTTGGTTTTTAAGGGTTCTAACATTATTTTTTTTTCTCTGAGATTTGTCTTGTTTTGCCTTGTGGCTATTGGAATTGTATTTTGGGGTTTAACTGATGTTAAGTGTAATTTAAGTATTGTTATGCTTAGTTTGTTGCTGTTATAGCAGTTAGTTTGCTTCTTGTAAGTGGCAGTGCTGTTTGTACACCCACACACCCACACACCCACACACAAATAGTCTGTTCACAAACACAATTTTAATTATAATACTATCAGAAGTGATAGTCAAAATAGTATAGGGACAAGACACGAGCAAGAATAAAAACTTGAAAAAGCTGGGCAATATGCTTCTACTACAGATCATAAATCCTCAATTACCAAATCCAATGATTCTAAAATAGTTGAAGGGATGTATAAGTATTTCAGAGGTATGCTCAGAAAAATAACCTCTGATTTTCAAGAGAAAACAAAGAACTGGATGAGTCACATAAGATAAACACTTCAGAGCACATATTAGAAAGTCAACCATGTGAAAAAGAAATACAGTAGGAAAACAGATAGCTCAAAAAATTAAACAGAAATATTTGAACTGTAATAAAGGTATCAAAGTATTAAACGCACAGTAGAAAGTATCATCAATAAAGTAACTCAAGCAGAATAAAAAATACGTATAAAATATAAGGCTAAGGAAAAAAAAATACATTCAAACATCAATACAGGAAAAAAAGGCTGTCCTGATTACAGCATCAAGAAACCTGGGTCATGACCTAGGCACCAACTTCAGAGTCCGTGAAACAGAAAAAGAAGCTAAGGTTTATAAAATGTATTTAGTCAAATTATAACCAAATATCTCCAAAATCTAGGTTAAAGAGGACCTATCTCTTTCGTGATCATTCAAGATTAAGGAGCCTTCTGAATCCCTAGTATGCATGACCAGGGAAGAGCACGTTTGACTCATTGTAGTCAACACACCAGAACTACAGAGAAAGAAAAAAAAGGAAAGAGAGAAAGAAAGAAGAGAGAGAGAGAGAGAGAGAGAGAGAGAGAGAATTATTAAAAGCTGCAAGAAAAAAATATTAAAATAATTATATTGTTTTACCCAAAAGAATAACATTAGACTTCTTTGAATAAAATTAAAAAGCCAGGAAAGCATGGAGCGATAAGTTAGAGTCCTGAAAGTAAGTAACTGCATTGAAACATTATTATATACAGAAGCATTATCTTAAGAATGAATAAATCATCTTCAACCCACTCAAGAAAACTGGCTGAAATGAACAGATGAAATAAAACAAAAACAAAACAAATAAGCAAGCAAGCAAACAAACAAGCAAAACAACTGAACCAAAAGGGAAACAACCCAAGAAATTACAGAAATCAGAAAATAAAAGCCCAGGACCAGACAGATTTGCTAGCAAACTCTATATAACTTTTAAGGACCAGTTCACATCAATGTTACCCAAACTATTTTTGTAAAATGGAAAGGATGATACTACCAAGCTCAGTGTACAATGTGCCATTCCTTTGATATAAACATAATAAATAGAAGAAGGGGTAGAGATCCTCTCAAAAAACTCAATGGTTTTGGAGGGAGAAATATTCACTCTCTTAAACAGACATGGTCACTGATAGTTTGTTCACACCCGGTGGATGGAAACACATTCATGTGCACATGAGTAATACTAATTGGACTCAGTGTTATTATGAACAGGAAGAAAAAATAAGACATGATTATTGGATATAACCACAGGAAATTAATGATGATGGTGGCACATATATATGATCAATATGTATTACATAAATACATTAAATTTTCAAGTGTTAAAACATTTTACTTGATTAATTAATTAAAGTAGGAAAACAATACACTATAATTTCAAAAAAAATTACAGTGAATAAGAAAATTACCAATCATTTTTTTTTTCTGATAAATTAAAGCACAAATATTCTCAATGAAACTCTTGCCAACACATTTAAAAAGTTCATATGTTGTGACCAAGTTGGTCAAATTAAAAATGTTAAGGTAAAATACTCTAATCAGTAATTGTAATTAAGCACTAAATAGACTTAAAGAGAGAGACTTCATGTTCATTTTAATAGGGTAGAACCAACTTCCAACAGTTTTCATAATTATTCCTTGGTAAAAGCTCTGAAAAAAATAGGAACAGAAAGAACATACTCTACTACAAAACAAAGAAAGAAAGAAGGAAAGAGAAAAAAGAGAGAGAGAAAGAGAGAGAGAAAGAAAGACAGGCTATGCACTGCAAATCTGTAGTAAACAAAATTCTAAACAAAGAACAACTGAAAGTCATTCCTATTATAAAAAAACAAACACAAAAAAAGTTCTTTATTAATATAGTGCCAGTGAACACCAGAGAAAAATATTAGACATAGTACCCTGTAGAGAGCCGCGGCGAGCTATGACAGCATTCGCCAGTACAACATGGCACCTGGCACTCACGTGGGTAAACAAGTAAATTGCGTAAATTGCTCATGTGCAAGTGGTGAAAGAGCGCCAAGTCACTGCCCAGCCCGGGGCATCATACGGGGTTTTGAGCAAACAGCCAATCTGATATGTCCACGCCACTCTAGGGTGTATATAAAGCAGCGCCATCTTGGGTCTCTCTCTCTTCCTCCTTTCATCACAATAAACGCTTGCTACAGAAGGATCCAAGGTGCCCACGTTCATTCTTGCAGCGAGAAGATTGTGCGGGACACAGTACCCTGTCTCACTCTTCCTTACTCCTTAGAGATAGCCTATGTAGGTGTATCTGGAGCTTGTCATTTTGGTTAGACTGCCTGGTTATTGAACCCCTTGCTGTATTCATCCTTTAGCACTGGAATTCCAGGTGTTCATGGTTACATCCATATATGGTATGGGTCAACATAGTTTAAAATTTAACTATTTATGACAACAGAATATATTCTTACCCAGTGATGAATCAGAGAGCTCCATCTGTGTTAATTTGTTATTCCTGTTTTATCATTTTTTCTTTTTTTTTAGGTAATGAAATTTAGCATTTCTTAAGTTATCAGACACGGAATTGATTTAAAATACCATGTCTGCTGTGTATATGATACTTCTTTTTACATATAGGACTCCATTGCAAAACCAGCTAAAACTTTTTGAAATAAGTATCAGCGTCACTTACATAAGAGGAATTAATTGAGCCCCCAAGAGAAAAATTGCTTGATCCAAAGTGCCACTTTGCCAGAGTTAACTAGGATAATTCTATTACCAGATGGTATTATAAGATGCTGATTGAACACAAGCATTCTTGATTTCCTAAGGAGGGATGAATTGCCCTGCTTATCACATCTCTTCATGAGGGTTGTGCATCCAAAATGGTATTTCCAAGGCAAACTACACAAGACGATAAAAACATCACCTTGACTATTCCAAGTTGCTTTCCTAAATCAACCAAAATCTCAGAAGCATGGGAATGACAAAGAAAAATAATCATGGTTTAAAGTCAAGCACTACGAAGAGTAGAGGTGATGGAGAAGGGTGGTGTTATTTGTCACTGACTAATGCCAGACTGAAATTCACAACCTTGCTGAAAAATCTCCCTGTGAACCTGGACTCAAAGACAGTCAAGCTGTTCATCAAGGTAAGAGAAGTCAGCTCTCCTGCCTGAGTGCACTAGAAACAACATTGATTTTCAACAACATCAAGTTATTATTTCAAATATGATTAATAAATACGACATAACACTTAAAATTACATAAAAGAATAAAATTGCTAATTTTTTATTTAATTCTCCCTAGAAACCACCAAGTCACATTTTATAATATATTAATGCACTCATATACTAATGGCTTTTTTTTTTTTTTGCATTAGGATTATCTGAAACAGAATTTAGCATTATAAAAAGGGCAAGTTCTGAGCTTTGCAAACCTTTGTTCTTTAGTTAACCAATTATGTGCAGATGGAGAAGCAATGAACATATTCAAATTCAAATGTTTCATCTTTTCACTCATCTTTAAAATAATTCTAATTCTCTCATTGGTTTTGAGCCAAGAGCTGCAGAGTGTGCTGTATTTATGCTTCTGTATCTGCTGTGAACTGAGATGTGAAAGTCCTTTGTGTCATTAAAAAGTCATTTTAACAAATGACCAGAGAAAGCCCCCTTATCCAGCATCTTCTCTCTTTCAATAGAATTGATTCAAAATGACTGCGGTTCGAGTTTTTGTGGAAGCCAAGACATTCTGCATCCTAATTGAAATTGTTATTAGCTCCATTATGCTATTGCATTCCCCCCAAAAATTAATGAGGACCCTATAAAATATTCCATGTGCTTTCTCGGTACCACATCAGCTAAGCTTCTGCAGGAGCCACTTATCCATCTACCAGACAGGATTTGATGCAAGAACTGAAGGAAGGAAATATCCTGCTAAATATGTAGTCTCTGCCTTTCTTGTGAAAATCATTATAGCAGTCTACATTATAAAATATTTACAGTACTAAAAACACAATGGTCCTTTCTGAATAAAAAATAAAACTTATTTCTCTAAAAAATGGGAGGCAAAATTAGGTAATCAAGAGTCAAGGGAACTACAATTTAAATGTAGTTGAAATATGAGTTCAGATACCTTAATGAGCTATAAATTATACTGATTTGTTCACCTAGGAGTTCAGTAGAAAATTTTAATTCTCAACTTTATTTCAAACACTCAGAAAAAGAAATCACAGAAGTTATGCTTGCCTTAGCCTTTTATGTACATTCTAAAAAAAAAAAGTGTTAGTGATCTATGGATGGAAGGCTTTTACCAAAATAATACTACTTCACTGTGTTTCTTTTCTAACTTCTAAACTACCCTTGTTCTTAAATCTTAAAGTATTTTAGATTTTGTTAATTTTACTGTCCATGTTGTAATGCACTTTGAATTTTTTTTTTAAATTTCAGCTGCATCTATGTGGTATTCTAATAGTAATTCTTAATAAATAAGCAAAAACATTAGATGTACCAATATACCCTTGTACCCATAACTATTGTTTTAAAGTAATATCTTCCAAATTGAAACATTTATGTCCTTGGTGTAGGCTCCTTAAAGACATAGGAACTTAGGCAACTTCCAAGACTCAGAACATCTATGAAACTGAAAAATTTCTCAAGGATCATTACTTCTTCAAATCTGGATTATTTTTCATCAACTTAACACAGGCTAGACTCACCTGCAAAAAAAGAACCTCAATTAAAGGATCACCTCCATCTTATTAGTCTATGGGCAAAGCATTCTTTTTTTGATTGATTAGTAGAAGAACCTAGCCCATTGTGCATAACCACATTCCCATGCACATAAACTGGACTAGGTAAGAAAACAATATGAATAATCCAGTAAGCAGTTTTCATCTTCCACAGTCCATGCTTCATTTTATACCTCCATTGTCCTGCCTTAAGATCTTGCACTGACTTCACTTCTGTAATCCTTTCTTCTCTAGGTTATTTTTGGCCAGTATTTTACCAGAGCAACAGAAAGCAAAGTAGACCACCAAAACTGTGTAAATATTAATAGCTACTGAAGAGAAAAGACTCTTCTACCTGTTGAGCAGCTGTCAAGTTGTACTTCAGGCTTCATGATCATAACTCATCCTGGAATGGTCTTTTCAGTGATGCTGTTATTTGTGCATCATCTATGTCCTTTTAAACAATCACTTTTCATACTCCTATAAGTAACCCCATTGACTCATCTTAAATTTTTGTTAATTATTTTTTGACTTTTGTCAATGCCCTGTTTTGAGTGAATGGATACTTGTTCACAACTTCCCAGATAAAGTGAGATAACAATGAACATTATTGGTATGTTGTATCCCAGGATATGAAGCGATAGTTAACCTTCTTCATATAATGCTACCACGAGTTTACCATTTCAATCTCTCTCCTTCACCTACTTCTTCTGGATCATGTTGAACTGTATGACACAATCCTCATTATTCAATACAGGTTCACCTGAGCTAGGTTTTACCATTATAATGGAATAACAGTGGTTCCAAGTTATGGGATGAGAAATGAATGTTTTTTATTCATGATTGTACTATCTAGAAAAAGATGGTAAGTTGTGTGAAAAGAAAATTGCATAGAAAAGCTTTTATTAGTATTCAGCATGCTGACTGGGGTTAGAAATTCTATGAAAATTAGAGGAAAATTCAAACTTGATATACAAAGCTAACTGCAGTAGTGGCAGCAGAGATGGTTCAGTTGGTAAAATGTTTGAGTACCTGACTTGGATACCTTCCTGTGATAAGTCAGTTGTAACAATACATACCCATAATCTCAGCATATGGGACACAGAGTCATGGATTTTCAGGACTTGTTGGCTTGACAGATTAGACAAATCTGTCAGCTCCAGATTAGATAAGGAACCATATCTATTTTAGCATTACTGTTTATGTGATGAAACATCATAACTAGTGTAATGTGGGTGGTGAGCTTATTTAATTCATAGCTCCATCTAACAGTTTATTCTCAAAATCAGAGTGAGATGGAACTCATGCAAGACAGGAATTTGGTGCAGGAGTTAATGCAGAAGCCATGGAGGAGTGATGCTTATTGGCTTGCATGTCATAGCTTGAATGGTTTGATTTGTTTTATAACCCAGGACCAACATCACAAGGGTGACATCACTCACAATAATCTGGTCCTTCTCTATCAACCACTACTTTAAAACAATTTCTATAGACTTGCCTATAAGCTTTTGTTACAGAGGCATTTTTTTTTTTTTTCGGTTGAGTTCCTCTCCACTTTGATGACTCTAGCTCGTGTCAAGTTGACATAAATTAGCCAATACAGTACCTCAAAAAGTGAAATGGATAGTGTTTAAGGAAGATATCTCTATATTGACTTTCAGTCTCCATACATATGCACAGATATTTGCACACAGATATGTCATGCACGTAATAAAAAAAGACTGCCATTCTCCTATAAAATGGATTAGAAATTTTATATTTAATTTTTTAGACAGTGAAGTACAATTAAGTAATAGGTATGGTTATATGAATCTAAGTATTTTAATAGCACTTTACACAAAGCAGTAATCATACATTTGTACATATTTGTATATATACTATGTTTAAATTATTATATTGGTATAATTATTTAAATGCTGTTAAGTGATCATATGTTTATACACATATAAAATAAACAACCTAAATACTATGTATATATCATCCCTCCATCAGTGTTTTACT
The DNA here is from genome assembly GCA_030674055.1 of Rhabdomys pumilio. NCBI lineage: Eukaryota > Metazoa > Chordata > Mammalia > Rodentia > Muridae > Rhabdomys > Rhabdomys pumilio. The sequence continues at coordinate 16,778,232 of JANHMN010000009.1, forward strand.
ATCTTTTCATATACCCATGCAATTTGTAGAGATAATTAAGAGAATTGTATCTATTTTAGGTACCATGAATATAATAAGATTATGCAATTTAATTTCATTGTAGTCAAAGCTAATGAAAATAAAATAATAGCAATAATATCTTGAAATACATTAACTTTTATTTAAGAAGTTAATAACAACACCATTAGAATCAGGCCTCAATTATGGTTTTTTTTTTTTTTTTAGAGGTTAACTCATCTTGGGCATTGAAAGACAGAAATAATTTAAAGACTACACAATACAAACCAGAAGTCTTTTAAGTGCTACCACTTAGTTCTTATTTAGTTTGTTTAGCACCAATCTAATGGCATTTTTCTTATCATTTACTTAAGAATGGTACTGTTTTCTTTGTTTCTGTTTTGATTTTTTCTATGAACTTGTCCAAGGAATAGCGTTCAGTATATTCAATTCAGTTAAGAAAAGTCAAGAGCAATCAACTTGGAATCTCAGAAAACATATCAAAGTACAATAGAAAGTACCAAACAGCACACATGGAAGACACATGTTCAATGGACTGTGCTTCAAAGTTATGTTTTCCTAACTACTCCAATCTTATTATTTTAAAAAAACAAAAGCTAAATGGAATGACAGCTTTAAAATAGATTTTAAAACACAATGATTATTCAGTCAAATAATTCAAAGATGTCATTAAACTTATTTCTGAAATTACCAGAAGAGGCCTTTTGGGAGCTAAACTGAGAGGTTTTTCATCCTTAAGCAACAATGGCATATTGAAGACTGCTTTTAGTCAAGGACAAAAAACTGAAAGGAATAAAACCAGGATGGTGTATACTGAAGAAGTGATTCCACACAGTGCATTTCAGCTGAATATAGTACATGACTTAGAGGCAGAGATAAAAGTTAAATCTTCACATTTCTTCTAGAAGCCTTTGTAAACACAACAATCCTGTATGTGCAATGGCTGAAACAACATAAAGTCATTTAACTGTCACTCCTGAAAGATGAGACTGGAAATATGAAGATACTTCTCAGGTCTAACTTCAAATTAACACTAATGCTTATTTTTAAAAAAAAAATATGTCAATACGAAATAGTGGCTCAGTAATTATGTATTAAACTTTCCATAAAATGTCCTTAAAGAAAATTACTAATGTAGGCATCCAAATTAAATTACATTGCTAAAAAGATAGTATGGCAACTGTGATTTACTTACAAGAACCTCTCACATTCTTCCTTCTTCAAATAGAATTGTTCTTACTTCTGAGTATCCTTTCTGTTATTTTTCTGTCTTTTTCATGTGACACACTAAGTATAATTCGGGTTCCTGTATGAACACTAGTGAGGAAATGTTGACTGGAGCATGGGTTATATTTCAGTGATGACACCACTGAAAATAATGACACTTATTTAAGTGTTCATTTAGTGTGTGTGTGTTTGTTTATATGTATGTGTGTGCGCGTGCACGTTTAACCATAGCACACTTGTAGAATTTATAAAAAAAACTTGTCAGAGTTGGTTGTGTCCTTCCATAACTTGTACCTATTACAATAAAATCTTCAGGCTTTTCCATGAGTAACTCCACCTTCTGAAACATGTTTCTGGTCCACTGCAGGAAGACTCCTGGACAAATCTTGTGAAGGTATCCATAGTAGCAAGGTGCTCATGAATGCAATAGTATGGAGATGGTTTCTTTTTTGCTTTCAGTACCTTTTGTGGTGTACAGTGAATTACTGTTTTACCTTATTAGCAAATGTATTTTTTCAGTACATTTTATCTTGATTCAACCATAAATCTATTGTCTTGCTTCTTTTTGGGTAGGCCATTGTTAGTGCACTGAAGACACATATAACTTTTCTCTGACATTGTTGTCTGCGATTTTGATGAATATTTTCTTTAAAAAGTTGTTTTTTGGTTGTGAGCCTGACCTTTAATGGCTGAGCCATCTCTCCAGCACATCTATTGTATTGCTAGTTCTCCAGCCTAGAACTAGCCTTAATACTTGCATGTAATTTAAATGGTATAAAAGCAAAAAATGGAGGAGAAGGGATGGTATTAGGGAATTTGTGGGGGGAATGGGGAAAGAGGATAACATCTAAAATGTAATTAAATAAAATATTGAATAAAAATGAAAAAGGTATTTTTCATTATTTTATTTTTCATTTGTGTTTATGTGATTTTATTTGTCTGTGCATAAGTATATAAACATGAGTACAAAGTCCATAAGTGCAAGCAGATTATGTCAGACATTTAAATTGGGAGATAGAAGAGGTTGAGAGCAACCCAATGTGGGTGCTAGAGGCAAAAGACCATTATATGCTTTACCACTGTGCCATGTCTTCAGTTCCTGAATCCATTTGCCTCTCTTTTTAAAATTTACTTTACTTTAAATTATTCACTTTAATTCACCCTCACTGTCCTCCTCCAGGTGACCCCTTCCCACAATCCTTCCTCCATTCTCCCCTGCTCTCTTCTGAGACTGTGGATGTCCTACTGGGTATTCCCCTCACCTTGACACTTCAAGTCTTGAGCTGAATAGGTACTTCTACTCCCAATGAACCAAGACAAGGCAGCCCAGCTAATAGAAAATATAACAGGTACAAGTAACAGATTTTGGGTTAGCTGCGCTATAGTTGATAAGGACCTACCTGAAGGACAGTCTGCTCCTCTGCTACATATGAGAAGTGAGGCCTAGTTCAAACCCATGTATGTACTTTGATTGGTGGTTCAGACTCTGACAACATCAAAGGTCCAGGTGAGTTGACTCTGTTCATCTCCTTGTTGAGATCCTGTCCCTTTCTGGGCCTGCAGTTCTTTTTCCTTTTCTTCCATAATAGTTACCATGATCCATTTATTGTTTGGATATGGGTGTCCTAATTTGCCTCAGTCAGCTTCTCAGTGGAGTCTCTGAAAAATAGCATGCTCCTATCTCCAAGCTCAAAAGAGTATTATTAATAGTGTTAGGGATTGGTGCTTGCCCCTCAGAAAACTGCATGCTCCTTCTGCAAGCATAGTAGAGTATCTTTAATTGTGTTAAGTTTGATGATTGCCTATGGGATCAATCTCAGTTTGGGCAGGCTATTGGTTGGCCATTCCCACAGTCTCTGCTCCATCCCTAGTGCTTTTATTTCTTGTGGACAGGAAACTCAGGGTTGAAATGTGGGTAGGTTGGTGTCACTATCATTCCACTGGAGTTCCCATCTGGCTACAAGAGGTGGCTCCTTCAGGTTCCATATCCCCAATGTAGTGATCATAGATAAGATTACCTCCTTTGATTCTTGGACTCCTTCCTTACTCCAGGTCTGTGACTCATCCTGGAGATGTCCCCTGCATCTCCTCGCACCTATAAGTTGTAAAATTCCATTTATTTTATGGCCATCTAGCCAACTCTACTGTCATTCCCCTCGCCAGATCCTGAACCCCCATCACCTTACCCTTCCTCTTCCCTCCCAGTTCCCTTTCTCCATCTGTATATTGTGACTATTTTATTCTCCTTTCGAAGAGAGATTTAAGCTTCTTCACTTGGGCCATCCTTCTTGTTTTGCTTTTTTATGTCTGTAGAATGCGACATAGTATCTATAAGGGAGTACACATCATGCTTGTACTTTTGGAATGAGTTATCTTACTCAGGATGATATTCATAAGTTCCATCCATTTGGCTGAAAAATTCATGATGTCTTGGTTTTTAATAGCTGAGTCAAATTTCATTGTGTAAATGTACCAGATTGTTTTTTTTATCCATTCTTCAGTTGAGGAACATTAGGTTGTTTTGAGTTTCTGACTATCATGAACAAAGCTACTGTGAACATAGTGAAGCAAGTATCTTTGTGGGATGGTCATGTAAATTTTAAATATATATCCAGGAGTTATGTAGCTGGGTCTTGAGGTAGAACTGTTCAAGAATTTTAAGTTAACACCAAGTTGATTTCTAATGTGGTTGTACAAGTTTGCACTAACACAACCAATGAAGAAGTATTTCCCTTGCTCTGCATCCTCCTCAGCAAGTACAATTTTTGATCTGAGCCATTCTGACAGGTGTAAGATGGCACCTCATTGCTATTTTGATTTGCATTTCTGTGATGACTCGGGATTTGAACATTTCTGTAAGGGATTCACGGTCATTCATGTTTCCTCTCTTGAGAATTTTCTGTTTAGTTCTGTGCTCCATTTCTTAATTGTATTATTTGGTTATCTGGAGTCTAACTTTTTGGAGTTATTTGTACATTTTGGATACTAGCCCTCTATGCCATATAGGGTTAGTAAAGATCTTTGCCCAATCTTTATCTTGCTGTTTTGTTCTGTTAATAGTTTCCTTTGCCTAACAAAAGCTGTTTGGTTTCATGAGATTCATGAGTTGTCAATTGTTGATATTAGAGTCTGAGACATTGATGTTCTATTCAGGAAAATTTTCTCTGTACCAATATAACCAAGGCTAGTTTCCACTTTCTCTTCTCTTAGATTGAGTGTATCTGACATTATGTTGGAGTTCCTTAATCCACCGGACTTGAGCCTTATACAAGGAGATAAATATAGATTAGTGTGGGTTATTCTACATTCACACTGACGATCAGCAACATTTGTTGAAGATGCTTCCTTTTGTTTCCACTTTATGGTTTTGGTTTCTTTGCCAAAGATTGAGTGACCATAGGTATGTGGGCTTATTTCTGGGTCATCAATTCTATTCCATTGATCAACCTGTCTTTCTCTGTACCAATACCTTGCAGTTTTGGTCACTACTGCTCTGTAGTACAGCCTGAGGTAAGGGATAGTAATTCCTTTATCAGAGATTACTGATTTTGTTCATTTGGAAATTGTCTTTCTGTCCCTTGGTTAGTTTGGCTAAGTGTTTGTCTATTCTGTTGATTATCTCAAAGAACCAACTGTTATTTTTATTGATTCTTTGTATTCTTTTCTGTGTTTTTGATTGTTTTTATCCCTGATTTCGATTATGTCCTTTGGTCTACTTCTCTTTAGTCTTCTTGTTCTTGTTCTTTTTGTTTTTTCTTGTTTTTGTTCTTGTTTTTCTTCTTCTTGTTTTTCTTGTTCTTCTTCTTGTTCTTTTTTTTTGTTTGTTATTTTGTTTGTTTGTTTGTTTTATTGGATATTTTATTTACATTTCAGATGTCATCCCCTTTCCTAATTTCCCATCCCCAGAAAATCCCTATTTCATGTCCCCTTTTTTTTTGCTTTTATACATTTTTTTAAATGTTAATCAAAGGCTTTATAACTATGGTAATGTTCAATCAGAAGTGTAACTCAATACCCAACCTAGATATATAAACTATCTTTGACTGGTGGAGACACATGAACATCTGCCTTCATGCCCCCCTCTTTCTCTCTTTCTATCTCTCATCACCTAACTTCTCTCCTTCATCTTCTCGTCTCCTTTCTCCATCTCTTCCTCTCCATACTCCTTCCCCCTTAGCTCCTCCTACATATCACCCTTCCTGTTAAAGTAAAACTTTTCTCTCAAAATACAATTAGAGCATAATTATTCCTATTTGTACCAGTGAGGTACAAGATAGTCCTAATACCCAGTCCATCATTTTGTTGACTAACCAGAACCTCTGTCATCACTCTTGATTAAAACACTTAGTTTTGAACCTGGCTTTTTTCTTGGCTTTAGAATGAATGTCAGCTGAGAAACATCCATTCAGATCGTTTCTCTCATAGTAAATAGCCAGGATTGGCTATGAGACTATAGGACTTCAACCCCGTTAGAAATCCAGAATGACTGAGTTAACTAAAATTATGGGAAGCACTAAGCATAGCTTCTAAAATTTAGCCAATTTATAGAGACTGCTCAACAGCTGGACAGCCCCTATAATACTGAATGTTGGAGCATCAAATCTTCAGACTTCTGGCCCAGAATTATCTGACAGACCTTAGTGATGCAGAATTATTAAGGGCTGATTACTCTGTCTAGGCAGATATAAACAGTCAACTATTCTGCAAGTGTGTCCTTTTCTGGACAGTAATTTGTCTGTAGATGGAAAGAGGCAATTCTTGCCTAGTGGCTGTCTCCGCACAACTGGAGTAACTCCAAGGATGCTCAGTCTCTTCTTAGAATCCAAGACAGGAAGCTGTCAGTAGCAGACAGGTCTCTAATCAAAATGAACATTAATATAGAAATATTTGTAACGTCAATTCTATGGACTTCTGAAATTTTGAAATCCAACTATCCATGTAAGGTAACCTGGACTGTTGTCTGTTAACTCCTCTCAGCTATTTCTAATTAAAATATAGAAAACACCCTAACAATAAGCTCAAATCCATGAATTTGCTATAGTCCCTTAACTCACAGGCTAACCATCCCAAATCAGTTAAAAGAGTTAAAGAAGAACTGGGTCTAAGCCTTGTATTCCTAAATGTGTTATACAGGCACAATGCCCATGAGAGTATCAATATTCATCTCACTTTTATATCAATAAGAAGCTCATACCTATGAAAACCTTAAATTTGAAGTCAAAGTAAATTTTGTACCATTTAAGAAATTATAATTTCATCTTGATAATAATTATACAGATTTCTACCAATAGGTTATGGCTATGCAATAAATTCTAGCTAATCCTCCCTGTTCCAAGAAAATCACTACTTTTCCCTAGAGAGACTGCCTAATATTAACCACCTTAGTCCCCAAGCACAGGGAATAGGGGCTCTGAATCTTCTTTGACTTCTTCAAACTGATAACGGGCGTTGAGATATTAGAAGAGGGGTGGGGGGAAGAGTAAATTGATAAGCCTCTGACGCTGTTTCATCTCTGCATCCAGATGGAATTCCAGGACACCAGAGGTTTGAGCATGTCTGCTCAGTTTGCTTGATGAATGGATACACCGAGGCTGTGTATTCTGCAATATACAATTCTCAGAATAAGTTTTAGTATCAAGAAAAAAATTTTCCTTAAAGGGCTAACATTTTTTTAAAAATGTTGGTTCTAACAACTTTTCTTTTGCCCCCCCCCCCCTTTTTTAAAATTGGTTATAATATTTACATTTCAAATTCTATCCCCTTATCCCATTTCCCCTTCCCACCCAGGAAACATTATCCCATCCCCACCTCCTTGTGCTTCTATGATGGTGTGATTTTCCAATTTCTATGATGCTGTTTCCATTAACATAAACTGCCTCCTAGATTTCTAAACCCTTCCATTTGTGTTATTAAATCTCCTATCTTTCTTTTTTCTTTCTTTTTTCCCTTTTATTCTCCTTTTTATTTCTTTTTTATCTCTCTCTTTTTATAAAATTGGGTATTATATTTTCCTTTCAGATTTTATCCCCTTACCCTACTTCCTCCCACCATCCAGGAACCTCCTGTCCCATCCCCCCTCTTCATGATTCTATGGGGCAGTGCCCACAGCTAACCACTCCACTACTCCCTCCCCAGCCTCACTTCCCTCCCCCCGCACTCTATGTTAGTTTTTTATGGGACCAAGAAGTTCCTCTCCCACCTATGCCCGTAATATAGCCTCCCCTACATATAGCGCTGGAGTCCTGAGTCCCTACCTATGTGCTCCTAGGCTGGAGGTTTAGACCCTGGGGGGCTCTGGTTGTTTGGTATTGTTGCTTTCCTCCTGGGGGTCACAAACCATTTCTGCTCCTTCAGTCTTCTAAGTTCTCCATTGGGAAACCCTTGATCATATCAGTGGTTAACTGTGAGCATCATCCTCTGAATTCGCTATTTCAAGCTTTTGGACTAACATCTGCTTAACAGTAAGTAATACCATGTGTGTTTTTTTTGTGATTGGGTTAACTCACTCAGGATGATAATTTCTAGATCCATCCATTTGCTTAAAACTTTCTCAAATTCATTATTTTTAACAGCTGAGTAATAATCCATTGTGTACATGTACCACATTTTTTGTATCCATTCCTCTATTGAGGGACATCTTGTTTCTTTCCAGCTTCTGGCTATTATAAATAAGGCTTCTATGAACATAGTGGAGCATATGTCCTTATTATATGTTGGAGCATCTGCTGGGTAAATGCCCAGGAGTGGTATAGCTGGATCCTCAGGTAATGCTATGTCCAGTTTTCTGAGGAACTGCCAGAATGATTTCCAGAGTGGTTGTACCAGCTTACAATCCCACCAACAATGGAGGGGTGTTCCTCTTTCTCCACATCCACGCCAGGATCTACTATCACCTGAGTTTTTGATCTTAGCCATTCTGACTGGTGTGAGGTGGTATCTAAGGGTTGTTTCGATTTGCATTTCCCTGATGACTAAGGATGGTGAGCACTTCTTAAGGTGCTTCTCGGTCATAAGAGTTTCCTCAGTTGAGAATTCTTTGTTTAGCTCTGTACCCATTTTCAATAGGGTTATTTGGTTTTCTGGAGTATAATTTCTTGAATTCTTTGTATATATTGGATATTAGCCCTCTATTGGATGTAGGATTGGTAAAGAACATTTTCCAATCTGTTGGTTGCCATTTGTCTTATTCACAATGTCCTTTGCCTTACAGAAGCTTTGCAATTTTACGAGGTCCCATTTGTCAATTCTTGAATTTAGAGCATAAGCCATTGGTGTTCTTTTCAGGAACATTTCCCTGGGCCTAGGTATTTGAGGGTCTTCCGCACCTTATCTTCTATTAGTTTCAGTGTATCTGGTTTTAAGTGAAGGTCTTTTATCCACTTGGATTTGAGCTTTGTACAAGGAGATATGAATGGATTGATTTGCATCATTCTACATGTTAACCTCCAGTTGAACCAGCACTATTTGCTGAAAATGCTGTTCTTTTTCCACTGGATGGTTTTAGCTCCTTTGTCAAAGATCAAATGATCATAGGTATGTGGGCTCATTTCTGGATCTTCAATTCTACTCCATTGATCTTCCTGCCTATTTCTGTACTAATACCATGCAGTTTTTATTACTATTGCCCTGTAGAATAGTTTGAGGTCAGGGATGGTGATTCCTCCAGAAGTTCTTTTGTTCTTGAGGACAGTTCTTTCTATCCTGGATTTTTTGTTGTTCCAAATAAATTTGCAAATTGCTCTTTCTAATTCTATGGAGAATTGTTTTGGAATTTTGATGGGGATTGCATTGAATCTATAGATTGCTTTTGGTAAGATGGCAATTTTTACTATATTAATCCTGCCAATCCAGGAGCATGGGCGATCTTTCTCAGAACTTCTTCTATTTCTTTCTTTAGAGACTTGAAGTTCTTGTCATACAGATTTTTCACTTGCTTGGTTAGATTCACTCCAAGATACTTTATATTATTTGTAACAATTGTGAAGGGTGTCATTTCCCTAATTTCTTTCTCAGCCTGTTTATCTTTTGAGTATAGGAAGGCTACTGATTTGTTTGAGTTGATTTTATATCCAGCCACTTTACTGAAGTCGTTTATCAGGTTTGGGAGTTCTCTGGTGGAAGTTTTAGGGTCACTTAAGTATACTATCATATCATCTGCAAATAGAGAAATTTTGACTTCTTCCTTTCCTATTTGTTTCCCTTTGACTTCCTTTTGTTGTCTAATCTCTCTAGCTAGGACTTCCAGTACTATATTGAATAGGTAGGGTGCGAGTGGGCAGCCTTGTCTAGTCCCTGATTTTAGTGTGATTGCTTCACGTTTCTCTCCATTTAGTTTGATGTTGGCTACTGGCTTGCTGTATATTGTTTTGACTGTGGTAAGGTATGGACCTTGAACTCCTAATCTTTCCAAGGTTTTTAACATGAAGGGATATTGAATTTTGTCAAATGCTTTCTCAGCATCTAGTGAGATGATCATGTGGTTTTTTCTTTCAGTTTATTTATGTAGTGGATTACATTGATAGATTTCTGAATATTGAACCATCCCTGCATTCCTAGGATAAAGCCTACTTGATCATGATGAATGATTGCTTTGATGTGTTCTTGGATTCGGTTTCTGTGAATTTTATTGAGTATTTTTGCATCAATATTCGTAAGAGAGATTGGTCTGCAGTTCTCTTTCTTTGTTGGGTCTTTGTGAGGTTTAGGTATGAGCGTAATTGTACCTTCATTGAACAAATTGTATCCTTCTCTTTCTATTCTGTTGAAGAGTTTGAATAGAACTGGTATTAGGTCTTCCTGGAAGTTCTGATAGAATTCTGCAGTAAAACCATCTGACCCAGGACTTTTTTTGGTGGGAAGATTTTTAATGACTGCTTCTATTTCTTTGGGGGTTATGCGACTGTTTAGATGGTTTATCTGCTCCTCATTTAATTTTGGTACCTGGTATCTACCTAGAAAATTGTCCATTTCATCCAGATTTTAGAATTTTGTTGGAATAGGATCTGACAATATTTTCAATTTCCTCTATTTCTGTTGTTATGTCTCTCTTTTCAGTTCTGATTTCGTTAATTTGAGTACTGTCTCTGTGCCCTTTGGTTAGTCTGGCTAAGAGTTTGACTATCTTGTTGATTTCCTCAAAGAACCAGCTCCTGGTTTTGTTGATATTTTGTATAATTCTTTCTGTTTCAATTTGGTTGATTTCAGCCCTGAGTTTGATTATTTCCTGCTGTCTACTCCTCTTGGGTATATTAGCTTCTTTTTGTTCTAACACTTTCAGGTGTGCTGTCAAGTTATAAATGTATGCTCTTTTCACTTTCTTTTTGTGGACACTTAGAGCTATGATTTTTTTCTCTTAGTACTGCTTTCAGAGAGTCCCACAAATTTTGATATGATGTGTCCACATTTTCATTTAAATCTAAAAAGTCTTTAATTTCTTTCTTTAGTCTTCATTGACCAAGTTATCATTGAGTAGAGCATTGTTCAGTTTCCACGTGTATGTGGGCTTTCCATTGTTTTTGTCCATGTCAAAGACAAGTCTTAGTCCACGGTGGTCTGATAGGGTACAAGGTATTATTTTAATCTTTTTGTATCTGTTGAGGCCTGTTTTGTGACCAATTATATGGTCCATTTTGGAGAATGTACCATGAGGTGCTGAGAAAAAGGTAAATTCTTTTGTTTTAGGACGAAATGGTCTATAGATGTCAGTTAAGTCCAATTGGTTTATAACTTCCATTAGTTTCATTGTGTCTCAGTTTAGTTTCTGTTTCCACGATCTGTCCATAGCTGAGAGTGGGGTGTTGAAATCTCCTTCTATTATTGTGTGAGGTGCAATGTATGCTTTAAGCTTCAGTAAAGTTTCTTTTATATATGTGGGTGCCCTTGCATTTGGGGCATAGATATTCAGAATTGCAAGTTCCTCTTGGTACATTTTTCCTTTGATAAATATGAAGTGTCCTTCTTTATCTTTTTTGATTACTTTTGGTTAAAAAACGATTTTATTGATATTAGAATTGCTACTTCAGTTTGTTTCTTGGAGCCATTTGCTTGGAAGATTGTTTTCCAACATTTTACTCTGAGGAGATGTCTTTCTTTTTCACAGAGGTGCATTCATTTGCTGCATCCTATATGCTGCAAAATGTTTGGTCCTGTTTATGTATCCAATCTGATAGTCTATGTCTTTTTATTGGAGAATTGAGTCCATTGATATTAAGAGAAATTAAGGAAAAATGAATGTTGTTTCCTGTCATTTTTGTTGTTGGCAGTTGTGTTATGTTTTTATAGCTACCTTCTTTTAGGGTTGTTGGAAGATTACTTTCTTGTTTCTTTTAGGTTGTAATTTCCCTCCTTGTGTTGGAGGTTTACACCAATTATCCTTTGAAGTCCTGGATGTGTGGTAAGATATTGTGTAAATTTGCATTTGTCATGAAATATTTTGGTTTCTCCATCAATATTGAATGAGAGTTTTGCTGGGTATAGCAGTCTGGTCTGGCATTTGTGTTCTCTTATGGTCTGTATGATATCAGTCCAGGATCTTCTGGCTTTTATAGTCTCTGGTGAGAAGTCTGGTGTAATTCTTATAGGTCTGCCTTTATATCTTACTTTACCTTTTTCCCTTGCTGCTTTTAGTATTTTTTCTTTGTTTTGTGTATTTGATGTTTTGATTATTAAGGGACGGGAGGTATTTCTTTTCTGGTCTAATCTATTTAGGGTTATGTAGGCTTCTTGTATATTTAAGGACATTTCTTTCTTTAGGTTAGGGAACTTTTCCTTTATAATTTTGTTGAAGATGTTTACTGGCCCTTTAAGTTGTGAGTCTTCACTCTCATCTATACATACCTCTTATCCTCAGGTTTGGTCTTCTCAGTGTGTCCTGAATTTCCTGGATGTTTTGTGTTAGGAGCTTTTTGCATTTCACGTTTTCTTTGACAGTTGTGTCAATGTTTTCCATGGTATCTTCTGCACATGAGATTCTCTCTTTTATCTCTTGTATTCTATTGTTAATCCTTGCATCTATGACCTCTGGTCTTTTTCTCAGGTTTTCTATCTCCAGAGTAGTCTCCTTTTGAGATTTCTTTATTGTTTCTATTTCCATTTTTAGATCCTGTACTGTTTTGTTTAATTCCTTCACCTGTTTTGTTGTGTTTTCTTGCATTTCTTTAAAGGCTTCGATCTGTTTCCCTGTGTTCTCCTCAAATTCTTTGAGAGTGTTATTTATAACCTTCTTAAAGTCCTCTAACATCATCATGTTAAGTGATTTTAATTCTGTGTCCTGCTTTTCCTGTGTGGTGTAGTGTTCAGGGCTTGTTATGGTGGGAGAACTGGGTTCTGGTGATGCCAAGTAACTTTGGTTTCTGTTGTTTACATTCTTGCACTTGCCTTTTGCCATTTGGTTAATTCTATTACCCTCTCTCACTGGTTCTGACTGGGGACTGTCTTTCCAGTTATCTTCCTTGTGTCCGAACTCCTCAGGTTCCAGATATCTCTGTGATCCTGTGATCCTAAGCACCAGCTGCTCTGAGTGCAGTGTCTTAAGGTAAGGTGTCTTCTTGAGAGCAGACCAACTAGGTGTTCACTGCTCTGAGTGCAGTGGTTCCTCTAGAATGTCTCAGGATAAGATGACTGCTGCTCTGGGTTCCATGGCTCCTCTAGGATGACTCTGGGTTTGATGTCTCCTGCTCTGAGGCTGGTGGCCTCTCTAGGATGTCTCAGGATATGGTTTCCACATGGTAGCAGGCCTGCTGGGTATCTGCCTCTCTGAGGACACTGACCTCTCTGGGCTGACTCCGGATGCAGTTTCCACAAGATTATAGACCCACTGGATGCCTGCTCCAGCTACCAGGATGGATCCGGAGAGGGGTGGAAGGGGTGTGGAGTTATACATGGGCGGGTATGAGTACCTGTAGGGAAGTCCTGGGAGCTTCCTACTCCCAGCTGTGAGTCTGGGGCATAGGGTGGTGATTCACTGGCCTTACCTGTCTCCCTGAGGACACTGGCCTCCCAGGGATGTGTGAGGAAACAGTCTCACCAAGTGTGCAGACCCCTCTGGGTGTCTGTTGCTGCTACCAGGATGGATCCAGAGAAGGGCAGAAGGGGTCCTTGTTTTTCTTATTCTTCTTGTTCTTGTTTTTCTTCTTGTTCTTCTTGTTCTTGTTCTTGTTCTTGTTCTTGTTCTTGTTCTTGTTCTTGTTCTTGTTCTTGTTCTTATTCTTGTTGTTCTTGTTTTTCTTGTTTTTCTTGTTCTTCTTGTTCTTCTTGTTTTTCTTCTCCTTCTTCTTGTTCTTCTACTTGTTCTTCTTGTTCTTTTTCTTCTTGTTCTTTTTCTTCTTGTTCTTTTTCTTCTTGTTCTTTTTCTTCTTCTTCTTCTTCTTCTTCTTCTTCTTCTTCTTCTTCTTCTTCTTCTTCTTCTTCTTCTTCTTCTTCTTCTTTCTCCTTCTCCTTCTCCTTCTCCTTCTCCTTCTCCTTCTCCTTCTCCTTCTCCTTCTCCTTCTTCTTCTTCTTCTTTATCAAATGAAAATATTTATTGAATATTTTATTTATGTACATTTCAAATATTATCCACTTTCCAGTTTCCCCTCTGAAAAAAACTCTATCCCGTCCTCCCTCCCCTGCTTCTATGAGGGTGCTCACCCATTCACACACACTCCTGCCTTCACGACCTGCCATTGCCCTACACTTGGGCTTCAAACCCTCACAGGACCAAGGTCCTCTCCTCCCACTGATGTCCAAAATGACTATCCTCTCCTGCTTATGTGGCTAGAGCCAGGTGTGTTTCTTGTATGCAGCAGAATGGTGGATCTTCTTTTCACATCCATTCTCTTACCATGTTTTTTTTTCAATGTGGAATTGAGTCCATTGGTGTTAAGAGATATTAATGATCAGTGATTGTTATTTCTTGTTATGTTGGTGGTGATGGTGGTGGTGGTGGTGGTGGTGGTGGTGGTGGTGGTGGTGGTGTGTGTGTGTTTGTGTGTGTGTGTTTGTGTGTGTGTGTGTGTGTGTGTGTGTGTGTGTGTGTTTTCTGTATTTTTGCTGGTATGGAGTTACTTACTTTGTATATTTTCTTGGATGTAGTTTTCCTCCTTGGGTTAGAGTTTTCCTTCTAGTATTTTTGAAGCACTGGATTTTTGTATAACTATTGTTTGAATTTGGATTTGTCTTCAAATATTTTGTTTTAAGTACCTATGGTCATTTAAAGCTTTCCAGAGTATAGTAGTCTAGTTTTGCATCTATGGCTTATTAGTGATTTCAGGATTTCTGTCCAGGCCCTTCTAGCTTTTATATTCTCTGTTGAGAAATTGGGTGTAATTCAGATAGGTATGCATTTGAGTGTTACCTAGAATTTTTCCCTTGCCACTGCTAATATTCTTTCCTTGTTCTGCAGAGTTTTTGTTTTGATTATTATGTTTTGAAAGAATTTTCTTTTCTGGTACAGTCAAATTGATGTTTTAGAAAAGTTTTTCTTCTATGAATTTGTTAAGAATATTTTCTGGGCCTTGGAGGTGGGATGTTTTATCTTCTTCTATTCCTAAATTTATTCATAAATTAGGTCTTTTCATGGTATCCTAGATGTCCCGGATCTTTGTGTCAGGAATTTTGTAGCATTAATATTTTCTTTGATTGGTATATCAATGTTTTGCTATTGTATTTTCTCCTATAATTTGTTGATGATGCTTTCATCTGCTGTTCTTGTTCTCATCCCTAAGTTTTTCATCTCTAAAATATTGTTCAGTTTGTGTTTTCTTTATTGCTTCTAGTTGCCCTTTCATGTCTCACACAGTTTTATTTATTAATTTCACTTGTTTAATTATATTTTCCTCTATGTCTCTAAGGGATTTAATTATTTTCTCTTTAAAGACCTTTATCTTTCTAATTATATTTTTCTGTATTTCATTAAGTGAAAGTATCCATTCTTATTTGCTTATTTTGCAGGAAGTGATGTAGAACTTGGACCTAGAATATTAAGGACTTTGAGAATTTTCCTACAATGTCTCTTAATTCCTAAAGACTGTTCAATGTCTCAGAGGGGAAGGCAGATCTTTCTTCTTCACAAAAGTGTCTCCACCATTTTTTCTTAATTTGAACAATCTTCAGTAATGCCATATCTTTTATTCACTCATTTATGTTTTTCTTATGTATGTGCATAACGTGTATGTATTTGTGCTTACATGTTTAAATGTATGGTGGTCCATGTGTTTTTGTGGATTAGTTGTCTGTGCATATGTAATATCAACCATGTTATATATTTTATAGGGCATCTTTCTCTATTGTTTTCCTTATTTCTTGAGGCAGGGTCACTGAGGTGAACCCAGAGCTGCCCTATAATTTTATTCTTGGTAGCCAGTTGTTCTGATGATCTTTACTTACTGAGAGCTAGAATTACAGGTGGAGCACTACAGCAACCCAGCATTTATTTTATGGATTTACACTCTGGTCTTCATGCTGAATATCATGCACATTAGCTACCAAATCATCTTTCCATATCAAGAGTATTATGTGTGCTTAAACATTCTATCAACAGAAATTTAAAATTATTGTAAAACTGTTCAACTCAGGCTCTTCAAATGTAATGGAAATACTTCTTGTAAATATGAATTATGTTAAATGCCTAAGATCTATATTTACAGCCATTCAAATGAAAAATAATACCCTTGCAGTCATGCATGGTCACTGTGCAAGAACACATTATGTTTTGGGAAATATGTTCTGTTACATTTTCTTTACCTTTCGGTACTTTTTAAAAATGATTCAATACTAGGTTGGTTATACAGTAAATAAAATATTGAGTATAATCCCCCATCATTTATCTAAACAAATTAGGGTTATATTACTATAATGCAATTGGTTAATATGCAGAAGAAGGCAAATTGTTAGTGCTCACTGGTCATCTATCCTAGGCTACTTGGAGAGTCTCAAATCAATCAAAATTCATTTTTATTAGATATTTTATTTACATTTCAGATGCCATCCCTTTTCCCCATTCCCCTCCTCAGAAAACCCCTATCCCATGTCCCCTTTTTCTTTTTCCTTTTATATATTTTTTAAAAATGTTAATCAAAGACTTTATAAGTTTGGTAATGCTCAATCAGATGCATAACCTAATACCCCGTCTCGATATATCAACTCTCTTTGACTGGTAGAGACACGTGAACAACTGCCTCCATATCCTCCCTCTTTTTTTCTCTCTTTCTTTCTCTCATCACCTAGCTTCTCCTCTCCTTCTACTCCTTTCCTTACTCCTTCTCTTCCTTTCGGTACTCCTCTCACCTTAACTCCTCCTACCTATCACCCATCCCATTAAAATAAAACTTTTCTCTTAAAATACATTTAGAGCATAATTGTGCCAGTTTTTACCAGGGAGGAACAAGATGGTCCTAAGACCCAGTCCATCATTTTGTTGACTACCCAGAACTTCTGTCATCTCTCCAAACTAATACAGCTAGTTCTGGACCTGGCTTTTTTCTTGGCTTATTATTTTATTCAGAAATAGCTGAGTGGAGTTAACAGACAACAGTCCAGATTACTTTACATAGATAGTTGGTTTTCAAAACGTCAGAAGTCCACAGAATAGACGTTACAAACATTTAGTTCATTTTGATTAGAGACCTGTCTGCTCCTGACAGCCTCCTGTATTGAATTCTAAAAAGAAATCGAACATCTTTGGAGTTACTCCAGTTGTGGTGAGACACCCATTAGGCAAGAATTGCCTCTTTTCATCTACAGACAAATTACTGTCCAGAAAAAGACACACTTGCAAAATAGTCGACTGATTATATCTGCCTAGACAGTAATCAACCCTTAATACTTCTGCATCACTAAATTCTGTCAGATTATTCTGGGCCAGAAGGCTGAAGATCAGATGCTCCAATGTTTTGTAGTATTGGGATTGTCCAGGTGTTCAGCAGTCTTTATAAATTGGCTAAGTTTTAGAAGGTATGCTTTGTGCTTCCCATAATCTTAGTTAACTCAGTCATTCTGGATTTCTGACAGGGTTGAAAACTTATAGTCTCATAGCCAATCCTGGCTATTTACCTTGAGAGAAAAGATTTGAGTGAATGGTTTTCAGCTGATATTCATTCTAAAGCCAAAATTCATTTTTTAAAACTCAAGATTGATGGCACATACAGAGTCCCACATGGAATTGTTCTCTGACAGCATGGACACTTGGGCAAAAGGACCTACATGCACATGTGCTCCGACATACATACTAACATATACATACAAAGACATTGTTTAGATTAGTCATATTATTAGGTGGATATCTTTATTGTTTCATAATTTATATTATCAATAATATTTACTCTTTAAAGTATTTTAAATAACTCTTTAATATGTGACATTTATTGTGAGAAATTTTCTTTAAGTCTTAGTCCTATAATTATAGTAAAACCTCATTTTTAGATCAGTCATAAATAAAGAACTACACATCTAAGACCCTTGAAACTGATAGTATACTGTAAATCAAGAAGTTCTCCCACTCAACTGCTAAACCTTAGAAGGGCTCTGATTTTCTGTTTCTTTCATATCTTTCTGAGATTACCATTGGAATGACAACATGCAGTAGAGCAGAATATAACTTTTTACAGTTGCCTTACTTCTGCTGTCAGAGCTATTTGTTTATTTATGTATTTATTTACTTGTGTGAGAATGCACATTCATGTGTGTGCAGTGTATGGATATCTGTATGTGCAGATTTGTATGCTTTTGTGCACCAATGGTTACCAAAGGGCAGGGACATCAGATGTCTTTATATTTACTAAACCTCTCCTAAATAAAGCTTATACATTATTTTACTTATTTATTTATTTTTGGTTAATGTGACAGCCAGTGAAACCAGTGACCCTCCTGTTTCTATACACTCAGTGCTGTAGTTACGGGAGTATAAGTGGCATGACTGAGATTGCTAAGTAGGTGCTGGTATTTGAACTCTCTTCCAACTTGGGCAGAAAGTATTTTTAACCCCTAAATCATCTTTTGAGCCTCTAAATTTACATTTTAAGAAATGTTTTTACTATTCAACTAAGTTATTGACTAGTACAATAATTCATTCTGATATATTTAGAATATTTTCTATGGTGTACCTGTCTACACTTAATTTGCCTACCACTAAAAGTCTTTTAGAGTCTTCCCTCCTGATTTGGGGTGATTAAGAATGAATCTTCTGCAAACATTTATAAACTGGTGTTTCTATAAATGTACATCATCAATTTTTGAGTTGGTTTGTAAGGTTATATGCTAACTATATGTCAAATATTATAAGAGCCTCCAATTTGTTTTGTAGAATGATTTTTTTGTCTATTCTCAGCAAAATAGTATTAAAGATTTGGACTAACTTTTATAATACTTTCTTTTCTAGTAGTTTTTATTATTCACATTTACCACCTCCTCTGTCAGCAGACCAACATATTAAATGCTATTATCACATTATATCACATTATTATCACATTATATCACATTCCTCTGCCTTCCAAGTGCTGGGATTAAAGGCATGCTCCACCACTGCCTGGCTAAAAAGAACAAATAAGGCACACATATAATATAGCATTCTAGGACAATAATAGTTGTAATCTATTTTCAATTTTTATTGTAAATGAAATATAAATGACTAATGTATAAGAATATAAAATAATGTAGTGTAACCTTCTGATGAATAAAGGAAGTTTTAACATATTTGTCATATTTTTGTACATTTGATTCTAGTTAAAATAAGAAAATATTCTTTATTAGCTAAATTTTTATTAATTTATTCATTGATTTTAAAACCCAATTTCAGGTCCCTGATTTTCTAAGTTCCTTGCACAGAGTCTCTACGTACATTTCATCCTTCCCTTCTGCACTTAGTAAGGGGAGGCCTCCCTGAATATCACTCCACCCTCCTACACCAAGTTACTGCAGAAAATGCACATCCTCTCCCACTAAGGCCAAACAAGGCAGTCCAGTTAGAGGAACAGGATCCACAGGCAGGCAACTGATTCAAGAACAGCCTTTGCCCCAGTTGTTGGGAGACTCCCACTAAGACCAAGCTGCTCATCTGCTACATGTGTCCAGTGATGGAGGGTCAGAGAGAGGAAGATCCAGCCCATGTTTACTCTTTGATGGTTTAGTCTCTGGGAGACCCCATGGACCCAGGTTAGGTGACTTTTTTGTCTTCTTGTGGAGTCCCTATTCCCTTCAGGTTCCTCAGTTCTACACCTAAATCTTCTAAGAGACTCTTCAACCTCCATTTAATGTTTGGCTACAGAACTCTGCATATGTTTCCATTAGCTGCTGGATTGAGCTTCTCAGAGAACACTTATTATGCTAGATTCTGCCTATAAGCAAAACAATATCATTAATAGTGTCAGAGATTGGTTCTTGCCCATGGGATGGGACTCAATTTGGGCCAGTTATTGGTTGGCCATACTCTATCTGCTCTATCTTTGACCCTGTACATCTTATAGGGGGGACAACAGGATTTATGGGTGGATTGGTGTCCTTATCCCTCCATAGGTATCCCTGCCTACTCCCTGTTCCAGGATTCTGGCAAGCCCTAGAGATGCCCCACCTACCTGCTTCTGATTTCCATTCTCCCTCACCTCCCTACTCCTAATCCTACTATCTTGCACTTCTCCCCAAGTGCTCTCCCACTCAGTTTCCTCCCTCCATCTACCTCTAATGCCTATTATTTTCCTTTGTGAGAAAGATTCATACACAATTCCTTGGATCCTTTTTGTTAATTGGCTTCCTTGAGTCTCTGCATTGTAGCATAGTTATTGTGTACTTTATGGCTATTATCAACTTATAAGTGAGTACAAATGATAAATGTCTTTTTGGGTCTATGTTACCTCACTCAGCATATTTTTATAGGTCCATATATTTGCCTGCAAATTTCATGATGTCTTTTTGTGATTTTAGATGTCTTGTTCTAAGAAAATTAATGTCATGTTCGACAGCCCTTCCATCACTCTCTATTATGACCCTGGCTAATATTTAATTTACTTTTTATCTGTGAAATATTCATTGTTCTGTGTATTACATGGAAATGAAGTCATACAAAGAAAGGCTCATCAGGACGGGCTTCTACAGTTAGATTTTTACCACTGGAGTTCAGAACACTTGTGAAAAGATAGGCATAGTGCAACTTGATGATAACCAAATGCTTGAAGCAGATGTAGAATAATATCTCTATAGCTCATTAACCAGACACTTTAGTCAATTAGTAAGCAACAAATTCAATGAAAAGCCTTGTCCAAAAAAGAGAGATGAAGAGCAATTGGGGATTACATCCAACTTAACATTGAATTTTGGCTTTTGCACTCCTTCATGGATGTGTATACTTGTGCAGATAACACACATAAACCACATATACAGAAAGATTAGCAGTTATACATACTTCAGTATATAAGAGTAAATTAGTGTCTTATACACTAAACTTCTTTACTTGATCATGAATCTTGTCAAAGGGTGGTGAAAGCATGTCACTTTTGACAGCAAAATATGATACAATAATAGCAAGTACACATGAAATAAAATGAGAAAAGGACTGAACAGTTCCAGGCAAAAATAGAACGTATCATGACTCTAGATTTATTGGTCAATTATAACAACCTCAGTTTTTAGTAATTCCAATAAAATCTAATTTAAATGTGAAAAAGACAATTTTGAGTATTGAATAACTAATAGAAAATATTTTGCTGATTGTATGAAACATTCCAATAAGAATATTAGTAAATGGAGCATGAGTGATCATAGACCCAAGCTACTCAGTTCAGATATTTTATTTTCTAAATATCTTTTATATTTATGAATGTAGTTACTGTTACCAACATATGAAGCAACATTCACAACCTGTAGCTAGGAAATTTCAACTACGTTTGCACACTGGCAAAAATATATTAGTATATGATTTGTTTTCATTTTTCTAAATATTAATAATTGCTTATAATATTACCAGTTCTTCATTATTTTTCTATAGTTATAAAAATATGGCTCAAGTCCAGAGAGATATATCAGAGGATAAAGCATTTGCTGTGCAGATGTAAGGACATGAATGCAGTAGATGCAGACATTTATATGTGAGATTCTAATGTACTTACAGAATTGCTCATAAGCTTATTGGGCTACTAGCCTATTGTAATGAGATACAATAAGACTCTTGGTCAAAAAATTTGAAAGTCCCAAACCAAAACTTGAAGTAACTGCACACCACAGTACAGATATTGTGGCATATGCATGTTCCTTCTTCTTTACACACACATGCATATGAATCAAATACATGAACATGCATACACATATCACACACATACATGAATATGCATAACTTATACACACAAATGTAGCATGATTCACATTAGCACATGTAGGCATCAACAAACACAGATATACATAGCTACACTCTCTCTCTCTCTCTCTCTCTCTCTCACACACACACACACACACACACACACACACACACACACACACACAC
>JANHMN010000009.1:16799929-16845994 GCA_030674055.1 Rhabdomys pumilio
CACACACACACACACACACACACACACACACACACACACACACACACACACAGAGCCATCACTCAAATGCACTTTATATGCTAAGGACTAACATCAGCTTAACAGAAGAACCTGAGGAATAAATAGAAGCAGTGGAAGAATGATTTGGTGTCACTAACGAATGCAAGCTGAAAGCTCCTGAATCTGCTAGAGATAACTTTCTCTTGCATAAAAAAGCCATTTATTTGCATGAGCTACATTCTTAGAAATTGCCAATCAATGTTCTCATTTGATCATCCTATGAAACAACATTTTGTGAGATTAGCCACTTGACTATTAGAAACTGAAAGACAGAGCACATTCAAGGCAAATGAACCATATAGCATATATATACATCATATACATATACATGTATATATATATACATATATAGATAGATAGATAATATACATATGTATAGGAATATATGCATACATATAAACATAGCAAGTCCTGTGTGGTTCCCTAGGTACAGCGTTTTCGGTTGCCAAGTCTAGACATAGAGGCTATTTTTATGTGAGAAAATAAATTTTAAGTATATTATTCTTTTCAATTTTTTTTTTGTAACTCAGCAAGCTTTTGTTTATGCAAATACAAACAGTATTGAAGCTCATTTTTGTAATTCTTAGCTACCTCAATATATTCTTTATTATTTGGATTCCTTTTTCATTTTTATCTCAGCAAATACAAGACATTATTATTATTATTATTATTATTATTATTATTATTATTATACCATCCCAGAAAGTAGAAATATTATTAAGCCATCATTATTTTTCTTGATACTAGACATTTTGTCCATCCCTAACTGTACATATAACTACCTTTTAGGGAGTGGAGTGAATATATCTCTATTTCTATCTCTATCTCTATCTCTATCTCTATCTCTATCTCTATCTCTATCTCCCTATCTATCTATCTATCTATCTATCTATCTTACTATTTCAAATTTGCTTGTTGATGGCTGCCATAGAGGAGACCATTTTACCACTAAAATTATATAATATTATATATTTGAAGCTTTTTAAAAACTATTCCTTTTTATTTCATTATCCAGATTCTTTTCCCTATTGACCAAATTATATCTGTTTCCTTAATATCTTTCTGACTAAAGTGACATATTATTGCAACTGCCTCTGAACATTCAGGTACATGAAGCCACTCAGAAAATTCATACTGTATCATTATATTTTGTATAGTTGAGAAATCTCATAAAGAACAGCTCTTTAAGAGACAACTCTGATTTATGGTTTTTTGAACTTATGTTTTTTTAGTTCTTTCCCACAGCCTTAAAAGCTGTCATGAAGGTCACAGCCTCATCATTTTGCTCAGTATCACTAGAAATATTCTTGCTTTCCCATAATTATTCAGTTTCTGATTATCATAGAATCATTGACCTTGGCAGGGTGAACATTTTCTCAAGGAATAACATGAAGTAAAATATATACATTATTGTGCAAACAAGCCTTATTATTATGCTCACATCAACCATCAGCACTCAAGGAAGCCCACATCCTGAAGAGTCCACTCTAGAAGTAGAAACTGTGTCACACTGTCTCTTACAGGGCCATGCTAGACCCAGTAAACATAGGCATCACAGACATGCATACATATACAGCCATCACACACACACACACACACACACACACACACATAAGAGAGAGAAGGAGAGTGAGAGAGAGTAAGTTTGTGTGTATGTGTGTTTGCCAAAATAGTTTTTTCTGAACTTCATACCTTATAGGGTAAATATATTTTTTTAGACACAAAGTTCACATGAAAACACAATTATGATTTTCTCACCTTCTAGTTATTATTGGCACTTTGCAACACAAAAATAAAAACCAAAGTACCAAAAGTAAGCAATATAGAATGATTAAATCTTCAAGAATTTATGCAGATAAACTGCATTCATTTTGCACTCTGAGAGAGACATATACCTTTGGAGAATTAGACAGAGAATGATAACAATTTAAACAGATGAGGTGGAGGTTAAGCTGAGACAATAAGGATATTTAATGAAACTGTCAATTTTGTTGGTGAGAAATGATGAGGATACTAGGAATATCATACCTGTGTTAGTCTGTATAAAAGGAGAAAGACCTGTACTCTGTGTAAGTTCCAGAGAAGAGAAGAAGAGGCAAGCTTGCAAGCTTAGGTTTATTCGTTGCTCCTTCTTTACTTTCTTAGGGGGAGCTACCCTGTCCCTCACCAAGCCCTATTTACCATAATGGACTGAGATTTCAGTAACTATGAACAAAACAAACCCCTTTATCTAAGTCATTCTTTCAGCTATTTGAGCCAGTGGTGAAGGGCCTATTGGTATACTAAAAGCAAAAATACAGATGTGACACCAAGTTTAATGTTTGCATTCAGGTTGGCTTTGGCATATTTGAGGTAAAATATATTTAAATGATATTGTTTTAATTTTGAGAGTTCAATACTATATATATATATATATATATATATATATATATATATATATATTCATTTATCTCTCCAATGATCTAATGATATCCACTCCTTCTTCCCACAGCACTCAATACTCTCTCTCTTTTGCTCTCCCTCTCTAATCTAATATGTTTTCACAAAATATTGTGTATACCAGAAATCACTCTATTAAAGAAAACTGACTATGCTGTTCCCAGAAGTTATCAAACTCCTGTAGTCTTCCAGCTAAGGATGCAATTATGTTCCTCACCCAGGCCATCTCAAGGTGAGAATTTTTATGGCTTGAGCTTGCATAGGTCTTGTAAATGTTGTCAAAAATACTTTGAGTTTATATCTACACCAGCCATGGTGTAGGCAAAAAATTATTTTCTTAAATTTTTCTATTATTTCTTGCTTTTACAGTATACCACCTTATCTTCTACATAGAGACACAAATTTTCAGTGGAGGACTGTGATACAGATGTCCCACTTAGAAGTGAGATTTCTGAAGTCTCCAAAATCTTATCCAAGAACATTGACCACTTGCAAGTCTCTGTAATTATTTTTATCTACTGCAAGAAGCTTCTCTGATTAGGGCTGAGAGACACACTAGTCTGTGGGTAAAGTAGTAAGTCACTAAGAGTCATTTTTTATATTCTGTCCAATTAGCAAAATAATAAGAGTAGATTCTCCCTCAGGGCTTACTGACCTAAGCAACTACAAGTTTTTGGCAGCATAATAATCCATCTTGTTGAGTAAGCAGTATTTCCAGTCACAAAATGATTGTAATAATCTTTGTACTTCAATCATATCAGTAGGCAGAACTTTGCAGGTAGTTATTGCAGCTAACAGTGTTCACAGTTATGGGATACTAGAATACTTTTCTTCCCTGATAGTTTGCATAATATCTCCCAGTACTGTGAAGACTATCCATAAGAATTTTTCCTTGTATAAAACACAAATTAGTGGTGTTTTAAGGAATATTCTTTCCAGAAAGTTATGGCAAGTAACTAAAACAACAGCAATTGCTTTTAATGGTTTAGGGTCTGCTTCCCAACTCACTGGCCAACAATTTTAAAAAAGTAGCTCATTCCAGGTACTGGAGTTTTTAGTGGATATCATGAGACATCTAGTTGGTCTATTGTCTTCCTAGTACAGAATAACTGTATTTAAAATATTTTTATATTTATACATTTTAAGAAGTTTCTACTTTAGTTGGTTTCCATAAAGTTTTCAAAGATTTTTAATATTAAATTCTCCTTGGGTTATAAAACCAGAAAAAAATGAAAAATATTAGATGACATACAGCAAATATATGCTATCTTGTATAGTTGTACCACCATTCTACATGACTTAAAATCTGCATTAATTTATACTAAATGTTGCTTCAATTACTTACAATAAATAAAATACTCAATATTATTAATGTAATACAGATGGTTTTAAAATATTCAACTCTAATCTACAATCTGCATGTTTTCCAAGAATAAGCAAAAACACAGAAGCAAAGGTTTTTTTTTTCTTTCTCTAGAGACATATATGGGATTTTATAAGCATATAAATGTTTTTTTCACTCAAGGTTCATGTAATTTTGCTTCTCTCTGGTTCCCATGGGAAGAATTGTTGAAAACACAGGTGTATGCATCATTCACGCATTTTTACATATGTCCTGGGGAACTGAAGTCTGTTCCTCATGTATGCATAGACATTCATCTCCTCAGCTCTTTAATAGTTTTCACATTACTGAATGAAATGTACCATTTTAAATGGTATAAAATTGTATATTAACATTCAAATTTTCTTGTTTAAATTACAGATAAGACAAAATTTATCAATATAGAAGAGAACAGAATATGAAAGTGAGAAGAATAAACATACAAATGCTAAATGTACATGCAAACGTAAGACTACTGGACATTTTAAAAGAATATTTTTAAATTTTGAGTGTATTAACTGTCTATTGAGATATGTTTGTGCATATACATACAGGACCTTTAACTCTGAAAGAGAGAGTGGATTGTCCTAAGACTGCAGTTGCAGATGTTGTGAGCTGCCAAACATGGGTACTTGTCAAATGAACTTCTGTCCTCTGAAAGACAGTATACTGACTTAGCAGGCTATTCATCTCTCCAGTCAATGAAAAGGGGATCTTAACTTAAAGTTATCAAAACAAATCATGGGGAATGAATAAACTCTCAACCTGATTCTGCTCATGATTAATGGTATCCCTAAATGAAAAGTTTAAGTGAGATCACAGAGAAAAATCACCTCGTATCTTTGTCTAATTCTAAAATGTAATCTAAATGGCAATATTCTTGTACTTTCAATAAACTTAACACTACACTAATGTTTTTATTATTTTCTCTCAGACTATCAGATTTATTATAACCACTTTCTTACTGATATTAAATACCAAACTCATTAATTAAATAGCATGTGTTATTATAGTATTTGTAAAGCTATTATAGTGTTTGTCAGATATAGTAGGATTTTAATTTCATCTTATGTGTAAGTGTCTTCATACACATGTGTGCATCCCCTGTGTGTCCAGTGCAAGTCGTTGTGAGCTGTCTGAAGCTGATGCTGGAAACCCAGAATGGGTCCTGTGCAAATGCAACAAGTGCTCTTAATTTCGAAGCCATATCTCTGGTCCCATCCATTTTATTTTATTTTATTTTATTTTATTTTATTTTATTTTATTTTACTTTACTTTATTTTTTTATTTTATTCTACTTTGTTGTATTTTACTTTGAAACAGCATCTGCCTCTTAACATGAAGCTGTCTGATTAATCTAGATAGACTAGATAGTAAAGCCCCAGAAACTCTATTTCTGTCTTCTTAATACTAAAATTACAAGTATATGCCACCATGCCCACTTTTTTGTTTGTTTGTTTGTTTGTTTGTTTGTTTTTTGTTTTGTTTTGTTGTGTTTCGATTTATTTTTCGAGATAGGGTTTCTGTGTGTAGCCCTGGCTGTTCTGAAACTCACTCTGTAGACCAGGCTGGCATCAAACTCAGAAATCCACCTGCCTTTGCCTGCCAAGTGCTGGGATTAAAGACGTGAGCCACCACTGCCCGGAGCCCCCTTTTTTATATGAAAACTGAGAGACTTAATTCATATTCTCATGTTTGCACAACAAGCCCTTACCAACTGATTCATCTTTTCAAACCTTTCATTCAATTTTAGGTGAAATATTGTGGAATAAACTATAGCATTTAACATGAAAGCATTAAAAGTTTTTGGACAAAATTATAGTAAGGACCAAGAAATATCAATGTAAAATAAATCAGAACAAGAGTATATGTGTGAGGACAAAATATGTACACAGTGAATACATATTTTTTCCACGTATATACAACTTAAGCTAAACACAATGAAAAAAAAAGAAGTGAGTTATAGCAGATCACAGTGTGTGTGTGTGTGTGTGTGTGTGTGTGTGTGTGTGTGTGTGTGTGTAATGGAATGATAGCTCAATGTTTAAGAGCATTGGTTGTTCTTACATGGGTTGTAGCCTCATTTTCTAAACTACACAATGGTTTACCATCTGAAACTTCAATTTCAGGGGTTCTGAATCCCCCTTCTTATGTGTGTACTTATGTGTATAGGTACAACTTATGTGTATAGTTGTATTTATACACATAAGTACAGTAAGGTGAAAGTCTCTCTCTCACACACAAATAAGTACATCTAAAATAATTAAATAATTTGACATGCAGTATGTAGAAGAAATTGCTCACAAACTTTTGCAATTATGTGGCACATTTCTGTGAAATCCCTTTTAATACTCTCTAGTATTATCGTATATCTATATCTGAGTCCCTGATCCTTCCAGATGCCTGCACTCATGTAGATGTGTTTTGCCTTTTAGTTTGTTCTGCAACTTCTTACAACTTAATAAATAATCAATGATTCAGTAAATTAAAAAAACATAATTTCATGAGGTACCATTTATAATTTTTGATCTTAGTGCCTGAGTTATTGGTGTTCTGTTCAGGAATTTGTCTCATGTGCCAATAAATTTAAGGCAGTTCCTGACTTACTCCTTCATTAGGTTTAGTTTGTAATGTTCTACAATGAATTCTTTGTTCCACTTCGACCTGAAAGTCAAAATCTTCACTCCACAATTAGTTCTACCTAAAAGATATTCAAAAATAAAGATGCAGCAGTGACTGAGGGAACAGGCAACCAATGACTGCCCCAACTTGAGACCTATCCCATGTGAGAGAGCCAACCCTCTTTCCCAACCCCATGATACTATCAATAATACATTGCTATGATTGCAGACAAGTATCTAGCATAACTGTCTCCTAGGAGATTTCCTTAAACAGTGGATGGAAACAAATGCAAAATCTAACAACTAACAACTAAACATCACTCAGAGCTCAGAAGTCGTGGTGAGGAGCAAAGAATATTATTGAGCAAGCTGGAGAAGTCAAGGACACTACAAGAAGACATATAGAGGCAACTAACAGAGACATAATGACCAACAAAGAGTATGCAGGGGTTGGATGTAGCCTAACTAAACATTTCTAGCAGATGTGAAGCTTGGTCTTCTGGTGAGTCCTCTAACAATTGGACTAGAGGCACAGACTCTGTTGCTTCTCATTGAGTTTCACTGGCCTCAACTGGACTGCCTGGTTGGATCTCACTGAAAAAAATTTTGAGGGAACTTGATGTTTCTGTGTGGAATGAAACTGAAGGGGAGCTTCCCATTCTTTGAGAAAAGGAAGAGGTAATAAGGGAATGGATTAATAGGGCAGGAATAGGATGTGAAGAAGGGCACTGTGATTTGAATGGAAAGTGAATGAAAAATGAATTATTTTCACTGGTGTGGAAATGTTCATTTCCTGTGTTTTCTTGTGTGTAGTTAACCTCATTGTGTTGTAACTTTCCTTCAGTTATTTTCTGTAGTGCTGGATTTGAGGGTAGATATTATTTTAATTTGGTTTGTCATGTAATATTCTGTATTCTCCATCCATGGTTATTGAAAGTTTTGATTTGTGTAGTCATCTTGACTGGCATCTGTGGTCTCTTAGAGTCTGTAAGACATATTTGTCTATGCCCTTCTATCTTTTAGAGTATCTATTGAGAAATCTAAAATAATTCTGAAAGGTCTGTGTTTGAATAGTATCTTGCCCTTTCTCCTGCAGTTTTTAACATTATTTTTCTTCTTGGTCTGTAGAGTTTTGACTATTATGTAACAGAATGATTTTGTTTCCTGGTTCAACATAATCGGGATTCAAAGCTTCTTGTATATTTACAGACATTTCTTTAATTAGATTAAGAAAATAGTCTTTGAAGTTTTTGTTGAAAATATTTTCTGGTCCATAAATCTGGAATTCTTCATCTTTTTCTATTCATATTTTTCTTAGATTAGATCTTCTCAGAATATCCCAGATATCCTGGATCTTTTCTGTCATGATATTTTTAGATTTAACATTTTCTTTGACTGATCAATTTCTTCTATCTTATCTTCTATTTCAGAGATTTTCTCTTTCATCTCTTGTATTCTATTGGAGATGCTTGTATCTGTTGTTCCTGATCTTGTTCCTGGGTTTTTACATCTTCAGAATACCCTCAGATTGTACGTTCTTTCTTGCTTCTATTTTCATTTTCAAGTATTTAACAGATTAAACATTTTCTTTACCTGTTCAATTATATTTTTTCTGTATTTCTTCAAGGAATTTATTTGTTTTCTCTTTAAAGGCCTCTACCTGTTTGGTTGTTCCTGACTGTATCTGAGAGATTTGTTCATTTTCTTTTTAAAGTCATCAATTATTTTTATAAGGTTGGATTTACAGTCATTGTATTGTACTTTGGTTGTGTTAAGTTATCCAGGCCTTGGTATAATGGAGTAGCTTTGCTCTGAATATACTATATTGGCCTGACTCTCATTTGTGTTTTTATGATGGCCTTTAGACCATGAATGCACATGCTGTATCAAGTACCTGGAAGACAGTTCTAATTTTTATGTTTATCCTGTATCAGGGCTATGGTGAGCAGCCTTGGACGAGATGGTTTTGATGAAGCAGACTAAGATGATCCTGTTTGAAGGACCTAACCAAGGCTGGTAGAATAGTGTCCTGACAATGAAGCTCAGTTTGGACAGCCCACAGCTAGCTCAGAGCATGTGAGCATGCCCCAGGGGACAGAAAGAGGAACACAGGAGAGAAAGACATCTAAGCTAGTTTTTCATTTCTTGGTGGACTTGGATGTTCCTTGTTCTACTGGTCCAGTGGAGACGAGCAGAGCAGTGGAGAGGGAGGGAGGATGAGACTGCAATGTAGTATAAATAAAAAAATAAAATAAAATTTGAAAATAAAAATAAATTATTAAAGTATAACTTTATACATATTTAGATGTATTAAAAGAAATACTATGCAGCTATAAAACTCTTGGAATTCTATCAATTATAACAAGAGATAAAATTAAGTAAGTCATTATAAATAAAAATATTTAGTTATTTACTTTTCTTACTGCTAGTGTCAAAGGACAGCCATGAGGCAATTTGAAGACAGAAGGTTTGCTTTTGGATTTCATTTCCAGGCAGATACCACTGAGCAGGGATGTATGGCAGCATGAGTTTGAGGCAGCTACTCACATCTCATTATCTGTCAGGAAAAAGAAAAGTGAAATGTTGATGTTTATTATAACTTTCCTTTTTATTGATTTCAAGATGCTGACCCATGGAATGTCATTACCCACTGTAATGATGGATCTTGCCACCTCAGTGGACCTAATGTAGATTCTGTTGCCCAGACATGAATAGAAGCTTATCTTCTACATGATTCTAGATATTGCCAAGCTGGCAGTCAGTATTAGCCACACATTCACAAATGCAAAGTTTGTCCCATCTGTCATAAGAAGGGCATGAATCTGGAAAGCACGATGTGGTATCTCTATGTAAGTTTCTTTTGTGTTATTACAAAGATTTTTCTTTTTTCCTTGAGTTGTTTTTTCTTTTTCTTAAATAAAATTATTGTTTGTTTCTCTGTGCATTGTCTTAATTAAGCCACCTGGATGGAATTGCCTTCATGAAGGGACAAAAGAAAAAAAAGATAGTCTAATAAAAAAGAGTCAGTGTGCCTGAAATATACTTTACAAAGTGGATGCTTAATAGATTATCCAATACATGAAAAGGTGATGAGGAGGAAGGCTGAATAAGATATGCACCTATGTAGTATTGTTTATTGTTACCATCAAACTGAAGAACAAAGCCAGTGACTAAATGTAAAGTGGACGAAGATATTTCAACCTGTGGAGAAGACAGGATAAAACAACTTTTACAAGAGTAGATGATACAATCAGAACTACAGATTGTTGGCATTTGTAACCACACAAAGCTTAGTGTTAGCTAAATTCAGATGATAGATTTAAGCATTAAACACTGAGCTGCACTTAATTTGGATTGAAAGTTTGCTAGTAGGTGAATATTGAAAAATGAGTTTACATTATACTCAAGGGAAAGATTGTGACAGATGATATAACTAGAAAATAAGGAGAACAGGGTATAAAGGACAATGAAGTTATGGAAAATTGCTGTTGCTTGTGGTATCTAAAGATTAATGGATTAGATGATGAGAACAAAAAACTCACTATGGAGTGCAGTGTATACAGTGTTAGTAGCATGCAAACAGTCCAGGGGGTAATCAGATCATCCACACTGATAATCTGTGATAATCAGCTGTAATAATTAGCACAACAACCTCTGAACTTAGAAGTTGGAGGCAGAAGAATCAGAAAAAAAATATGATCATCCTTGACATGTTACAACTTAGAGACTAGCTTCGAATCACATGAGATTATGGGAAGTCGAGAAGAGAGAAGAGACAGGAGGGGGGAAGGAAGATATTTAAGAAATTTTAAATGGCTCAAGTGAACAGTTAGAAATAGATGATTCAGATAGGATTACATTGAGAATATGTTTCATGTAAAGCAAGATAAGTTTATGTACAAATCATCAAAATTACTTAGCCAAGAGAAAAATCTAAGGAACATTTTTAGTAGTATATAAACACACACACACACACACACACACACACACACACACACACACACACGAGAAAGAAAAAGAGAGAGAAAGAAAAAGAGAAAGAGAAAGAGAGAGAACGGTACACACACACACCACAGAGTCAGATATACACACATATGCATACACAAATAGAGAGACACATACACAACCACACAGAGACACACATACAGTCATACACATACACACAATGGCTTATGGAAAGATCAAGAACCACCCCAGGATGAAGTATAGATAATAATATTTTTTTAGGAATTAGAACTTTCAATCCTTCAAAAAAACTAGTGAATCATGAAATAATATATGTAAATAAATGCACAATTCGGAGTGGTACAGATTCCCAGTTGAAAATAATCATTGTGTTAATGGAAGTGGAGGACCGTGACTTAGAATTATCATAAATATTGACAGTACCACCAGCTGCCTCAAGCCTATACAGAGATAAGAGAGAAAGTGGTGAATATTTTGGAGATATAATAAAGATGCTGTGTCTTCAAGGAACAGAGGATTAATTTGAGTATAAACACTGTAAAATATACTGAGAAGTGATCTAGGAGCAATATCTAGACTTTTATAGAATACAACCACAAATCACCCATAGAAGTGACTTTGGGAAGTTGTAAATGAGATGATAGTTGGTGACTTATTTTGTACTTAATTTGAGTGCTCATGCATGTATTCCATATGATATTCTTCAGGAGCACATTTTTATACATAAATGTGGAGGCATATAGTTGATATAGAGTTGTGTTCTTCATAGCTGTCAACTTAATTTCAGGAGGTAAGGTATCTTTATGACACTACATCTCAAAAGTTCTGTCACATCTAGCTAGCCAGCTAGTGTCCACCCTTCTTCCTTCCCACTCTCTCTAACCCCTTTGTGCAACCTATTACATGAGTACTGAGAAACAAAGTTCTTGTTTCGTACAAGTATCTTATGTGATGAACTTCCAGCCAGCACCCAGAAGACAATTAAAGGCATAGACTAAGACCTTCAAAGTTTTAGAAAGCCAAGAACTAGAGTTTCATACCACGAAAACAGATTATTTGAACTGATACTGCCTTTAACTAATAGAAAGATTATAGAAGAACACTGTATGGAGATAAAATAGGTTGCCAGTTTACTACTCTAATTTTGCATTTTAGTGTATAAATGTACCCAAAATTACATAAGCTAATTTTGCTTACTATAAAAAGCTTCATTCATTGAGTCACACTATGTGCATGCAATTTAGCATAGGTTTTTTTTTTATACTGATGAGTTTGCACCTCTTACCCACAAACTTGTGCTTAAGTGTTTACTTTATTCTTTTTTCTCAGTATAACATTCTGTGGCTCATTAGTTCACAGGAGATACTCAGCAGAGTTGGCACTATTCTAGTGTTAACTTTCATAAGCAATGATCTCAGAAATATTTATCTGTGAATATTTTGGTGGTCACATATAGAGTTATCTGTTCCTATCTTTATATAATCTCTCTGTGCATTGTAGCTTGATTATAATTTACTTAATAATTAAAATCCATTTGTAAGTGGGTACATACCATATTTGTCTTTCTGGTTCTGAGTTACTTCACTCAGGATAATTTTTCTGACTGCATCCATTTGTCTGAAGATTTTACGAAATAATTTCTAATCACATTCTTCTATACTTCTAGAACAGTGTAGTATCCAGTCATGATCAGAGAGCCTTCCTCTGGCATCAGATGGGAATATATGCAGAAATCAACAGCCAGACATTAGGTATAGAGACAGAGTCTAAATTAGAGGTTTCCATCAGGACTTGCTCCTAGGAGATCAGAGAACCCTGCACAAGAGGGGATGAACAGATGGTGTGAGTCAAAGGAGAAGGAGAACATGGCCATTGAATTAATTAATCAAGGCTCTGATGGGTTCACAGAGACCTACTGGCAGAAGTTCTGTATGTGTCTATACAAGTCCTTTGCTTGTGTTATGGCTGTTAGCTTACATTTTGGAGGGACTCTGAATGGCTTGGGTCAGTGTATCTCTGACTCTTTTGCCTGTGATTGGGACTCTGTTCCTCCTCTGGAGATGTCTTGAACTGTTTCAGTGTGAGTTTATTTCTTGTCTTTCTATATCTAGTTTTGTGGTGTTTTGATGTTGTCTCTTGAAGATCTGAAGAGAAAATGAAATAGTAAATGGGGAGAGAAGATGAGCTAAAGCTGGGAGGTATAGAGGAGGTAAAAACTGTGGTCGGCATGTATTATATGAGAGAAAAATATATTTTCAACATAAATTGAAAGTTAAAAAGTAGGTAATGTAATTGTTTAATTAAATATTGTAGTCCTGTTTCATATATCTCTAATAGAGGTGTTACTTTTACAAAAAGCAACCAAGGAGAGTTTATTCTAGCTCATATTTCCATATCATACATATTCTATCATTGTCAGAGGGTTAAGGCAGGAGATTCAAAAAGATTCTCACAGCATTTTCAAAATACAGAGCAGAGAGAAATAGAGCTATACATTTTTACTTGCTTCTTTCTTTGTGGTTAGCTGGAATTCAGTCTTACACATTTCAGAAACCCATGCATAGTGGAGTGTGTCACCCACCTCTCACATCAATTAGCTTAAGCCAATTCCCTACACACATGCCCACAGTCCAACTCATTGTATATAATCACTCCTCCTTGGTGATTCTAGGTTGTATGATGTTGGCAGCCAAACTACCCCTCTGTTGTATAACAGTTTTCTATGAGATTAAAACACTCTATCCTGCATGGAGGTCTTTATTCAGGGAGATAAAACACTTAAAAGATCTTCAGGTACTTATTAAAGCTGACCAGATTCACTAGGCTACTCCTTTCCAGAGCAAGCAATAGAGACTTCTGAAAGTTATTCTCAGAGAAGCCTAGCTGCAAAAGAGACTCTGAGACCAGTTCAGCATCCTAGAATAAACAGAAACCATTCAAAATGCCTGGAAGAGATTTAAACCAGCGTCAATTGGAAAGGCTATTCTCCAGTCCGTTGAGCTTCCTGTAGGCTCTGCCATGCATTCCACATTTCCCAGCTTTTCTGAGATGTCACATATGCCTAGAAAAGATTTAATAATGTAACTGTTTTTGAGTCATTTCTGTTGATGTAAGTAACCCCTCACCTATAATGCTGTAAGTAACCCCAATAACATTTATTAGTATACTAAATTGGTCTCTGACTGTACTTGTACATTTCCTCTGTCCTGAGATTACTATCTGTACATGTATGTGATGTGACTCCCCAGGAAAATCTTTGTCATACATCACTGACACAACTACATATATTAAGCTGCATAGTTTGCTGATGTGGCATGGAGTAAAGCCTCAGCTATATAACTTCTGGTATGACATAGAGTAGAATCTAAACTGTATATTCTATTGGTAAGATATAGGGTTAAGGCAGAGACAACATTTAAAAAAATGAAAGTTCTATACTCAGAATAAGACAAAAGCCTTCCCATGAGTGAATCAAAGTTGGAGAATCTGGTCTGATATGTAAGAGATCAGCAGAAAGCTCATTTTGTCAAAGTATAGTACCCCTATATCATCTGGAGAGTAAATATTGGCTATGGAGGCTAGAGAGATATATCACTAATTAAATATTCTTCTTCGTCTTGTAGAGGACTTGTGCTTGGTTCCCAAACTAGCACAGTGACATAAAATCTCCAGTAAGTCCAGTTCCAGAAAATCCAATGCAGTGCCTTCTTCTGACTTCCATAGGCTTCCACATACATGTGATACAGGTAAGCTGCCATAGACAAACACACATACCAAGAAAAATACATAGATTGATGGATAGATAGATAGATAGATAGATAGATAGATAGATAGATAGATAGACAAATAGATAGATTGATGGTAGATCCTTTAAAGAACAATGTGCCTCAATAGTAAGAATATTTGACAAACTAACAAGAGAACCAGACTCCAAATTCCCAACATCATACAGTAAACTGAGTTTATATGTTTACATGTGATTCCAGCACTGTACATTGAAGACAGGAGGATCACTGACTGTGAGCTCAGCTACAGGTCCAGTGACAAACCCTGTCTCAAAATAAAAAGGAAATGAAATTAAGGGATATTTGACATCCTATTTTGGCCTTCGTTCACAAGCATGGTCATGGGCACCCATAAACATAATTGTGCGTAACACATTCACAAGCACAAGGTAGTTCTTTATTCACTTATCAAGAATAAAAACATGTTATTTTAAGGAATATGAAGGAACTAAAGATCGTAGATTTAAGTGAAATAAACCTGACTAGTATGAACAAATATCAATTTTTTTCTTTGTGTGTGTGTGTATACATATACATATATACATCATATACATATACATATACATATACATATACATATAAATATACATATAAATATACATATACATATACATATAAATATACATATACATATACATCATACACATACACATAACACACACACACACACACACACACACACACACACACACACACATATATATATATATATATATATATATATATATATATATATTCTTTTTTCTTTTTATTGGATATTTTACTTACATTTCAGATGCCATGCCCTTTCCCCATTCCTCTTCCCAAAAAAAAACCCTATCCCATGACCCCCTTTCCTTCTTGGTTTTATACAATTTTTTTAAACTGTTAATCAAAGGCTTTATAAGTTTGGTAATGCTCAATCAGAAGTGTAACCCAATACCCAACCTGGATATATAATCTATCTTTCACTGGTGGAGACACGTGAACATCTGTCTCCATTCCCCCTCTCTTTCTCACTCTTCCTGTCTCTCATCACCTAGCTTCTCCTCTCCTTCTTCTTCTCCTCTCCTTACTTCTCTTCCTCTCGGTACTTCTTCCCCCTTAGCTCCTCCTACATATCACCTTTCCTGTTAAAAATATATTTTCTCTCATAATACAATAAGAGCATATTTATGCCTATTTGTTCCAGTGAGGTGCAAGATAGTCCTAATACCCAGTACATCATTTTGTTGACTAACCAGAACCTCTGTCATCTCTCCTAACTAAAACACTTAGTTTCGAACCTGGCTTTTTTTTCTTCCCTTGGCTTTAGAATGATTGTCAGCTAAAAAACATCCACTCAGATCTTTTCTCTCAAAGTAAATACTCAGAATTGGCTATGAGACTATAGATTTTCAACCCCATCAGAAATCCAGACTGACTTAGTTAACTGAAATTATGGGAAGCATTAAGCATAGCTTCTAAAACTTAGCCAATTTATAGAGACCACTTAACACCTGGACAGCCCCTATACTACCGAACGATGGAGCATCAAATCTTCAGCCTTCTGGTCCAGAATCATCTGACAGACCTTAGTGGTACAGAATTATTAAGGACTGATTTCTCTGTCTAGGCAGATATAATCAGTAGACTACTCTGCAAGTGTGTCCTTTTCTGGACAGTAATTTGTCTGTAGATGGAAAGAGGCAATTCTTGCCTAGTGGCTGTCTCCCTTCCACTGGAGTAACTCCAAAAATGCTCACTTTCTTCTTACAATCTAAGACAGGAAGCTGTAAGAAGCAGAGAGGTCTCTAATCAAAATGAACATTAATATAGAAATGTTTGTAAATGTTCTATGGACTTCTGATGTTTTGAAAACCAACGATCTATGTAAGGTAACCTGGACTGTTGTCTGTTAACTCCTCTCAGCTATTTCTAAATAAAACAGAGAGAATACCCTAACAATAAACTCTAAGCCATGAATTTGCTATAGTCCCTTAACTCACAGGCTAACCATTTCAAATCAGTTAAAAAAGTTAAAGAAGGACTGGGTCTAAGCCTTGTATTCCTAACTGTGTTATACAGGCACAATGCCCATGAAAGTATCAATATTCATCTCACTTTTATATCAATAAGAAGCTCGTACCAATGCAAGCCTTAAATTTGAAATCAAAGTAAATTTTGTACCGTTTAAGAAATTGTAACTTCATCTTAATAATAATTATACAGATTTCTAACAATAGGTTATGGCTATGCAATAAATCCTAGCTAATCCTCCCTGTTCCAACAAAACCACTACTTTTCCCTAGAAAGGCAGCCCAATATTAACCACCTTAGTCCCCAAGCCCAGGGAATAGTGGCGCTGATTCTTCTTTAACTTCTTCAAGCTGATTATGGGCATCGAGATATTAGAAGATATTAAGGGTGGGGGGAAGAATAGATTGATAAGCTTCTGACACTGTGTCTTCACTGCATCCAGATGGAATTCCAGGACATCGGAGGTTTGAGCAGGTCTGCTCATTTTGCTTGATGAGAAGATCCACCAAGGCTGTGTATTCTGCAATATACAATTCTCAGAACAAGTCTTAATATCAAGATAATTTTTTTCTCCTCCCCTTTTTTAAGTTGGTTATAATATTTACATTTCAAATTTTATCTCCTTATCCCATTCCCCCCACCACCCAAGAACCTCTTATCTCATCCCCCCTCCTTGTGCTTCTATGAGAGTGTGATTATTCAGTTTCTATGATGCTGTTTTTATTAACATAAACTGCCTCCTAACTTTCTAAATCCTTCCATTTGTGTTATTAAATCTCCTATTTTTTTTATTTTTTTCTTTTATTCTCTTTTTCTTTTATTTTTTTCATCTTTTTTTTTTAAATTGGGTATTAAACTTAAAATTCAGATTTTATTCCCTAACCCCGCTTCCTCCCACCGCCCAGAAATCTCCTATCCCATCCCCCCTCCTCATGCTTCTAGAGGCTGTGCCTGCACCTTCCCCCCTCCCCTATTACCCTTTCCCCACTCTTACATTCCCATCCCACACTCTGTGTTCCTTTTCATGGGACCAAGAATTTCCTCTCCCACCTATGTCTGACAAGGCCATCCTCCCCTACAAATACCTCTGGGTTCATGAATCCCTTCCTATGTGCTCCCAGGCTGGTGGTTTAGACCCTGGGGGGCTCTGGTTGTTTGGTATTGTTGCTTTCCTCCTGGGGTCACAAACCCTTTCTGCTCCCTCAGTCTTCTCTCTAAGTTCTCCATTGGGAAATCCTTGACCATATCAGTGGAATTGAGTCCATTGATATTGAGAGATATTAAAGAAAAATGAATGTTGTTTCCTGTTATTTTTGTCATTGGTAGTCGAGTTATGTTTGTAGAGCTACCTTCTTTCAGGGATGTTGGAAGATTACTTTCTTCCTTTTTATAGGTTGTAGTTTCCCTCCTT
Organism: Rhabdomys pumilio; assembly: GCA_030674055.1. NCBI lineage: Eukaryota > Metazoa > Chordata > Mammalia > Rodentia > Muridae > Rhabdomys > Rhabdomys pumilio. The sequence continues at coordinate 16,817,591 of JANHMN010000009.1, forward strand.
ATGTTGGAGTTTTCCACCAATTATCCTTTGAAGTGCTGGGTTTGTGGTAAGATATTGTGTAAATTTGGATTTGTCATGGAATATTTTGGTTTCTCCGTCAATATTGATTGAGAGTTTTGCTGGGTATAGTAGTCTGGGCTGGCATTTGTGTTCTCTTAGGGTCTGTATGATATCAGTCCAGGATCTTCTGGTTTTTATGATCTCTGGTGAGAAGTCTGGTGTAATTCTTATAGGTCGTCCTTTATATATTACTTTTCCTTTTTCCCTTACTGTTTTTAGTATTTTTTCTTTGTTTTGTACATATGATGTTTTGATTATTATTTGGTGGGAAGTATTTCTTTTCTGGTCTAAACTATTTGGAGTTCTGTAGGCTTCTTGTATATTTATGGACATCTCTTTCTTTAGGTTAGGAAAGTTTTCCTCTATAATTTTGTTGAGAATATTTACTGATCCTTTAAGTTGGGAGTCTTTTCCCTCATCTATACCTATTATCCTTAGGTTTGGCAGTCTCATTGTGTCTTGGATTTCCTGTATATTTTGGGTTAGTAGCTTTTTGTATTTTGCATTTTCTTTGACAGTTGTGTCAATGTTTTCCATGGTATCTTCTGCACATGAGTTTCTTCTATCTCTTGTATTTTGTTGGTGATACTTGTGTCTATGACTTCTGATCTTTTTTTTTTTTAGGTTTTCTATCTCCAGGGTAGTCTCCCTTTGTGATTTCTTTATTGTGCCCACTTCGGTTTTTAGATCTTGGATGGTTTTGTTTGTTTCCTTCTCCTGTTTGGTTATTTTTTTTCTTGCAATTCCTTAAGGATTTTTTGTGTTTCCTCTTTAAGGGCTTCTATTTGCCTACCAGTGTTCTCCTTAAATTCTTTGAGGGTGTTATTTATGTCCTTCTTAAAGTCCTCTATCATCGTCATGAGAAGTGATTTTAATTCTGAGTCCTGCTTTTTCAGTGTGATGGGGTGTTCAGGGCTTGTTATGATGAGGGAACTGGGTTCTGATGATGCCATGCAACTTTGGATTCTGTTGCTTACGTTCCTGCGCTTGCCTTTTGCCATTTGGGTAACTCTAGTGCTACCTGTACTTGCTGCCTCTGACTTAAGCTTACCTTTCCCGTTAACTTGCTTGTGTCTGATCTCCTCAGGGTCCAGATGTCTCTGTGATCTTCTCCATCTGCTCTGAGTACTGTGGTACCTCTAGTATGCCTCAGGATATGGTGCCTCTAAGGTAGCAGACAAGCTAAGTGTCTGCTTATCTGGGTGCAGTGTCTCCTCTAGGATGTCTCTGGATCAGGTGCCCACTGCTCCGAGTGCTGTGTTTGCTCTAGGATGTCTCAGAATAAGGCATCCTCTGCTCTGATTGCAGTGATTCCTCTAAGATGTCTCAGGATATGTTGTCTGTTGCTCTAAGTTCAGTTGTTCCTCTGCCACTCTAGGTTCAGTGGTACCTCTGCTGCTCTGGGTCCAGAGGACCCTCTATCACTCTGGGATCAGTGGACTGTCCAGGTTGTCTCCGGAGGAGTACGGGGTAGACACAGGAGCAGGCCAGGGCACAAGTCTGCACCAGGTCTCAGATCTTGGAAAGGGGTGGAAGGGGAGAGCCTCTCTGCTGGAATCTGAGCACTCCCTGCACTCAGCTATGGGCATAGGGCCTTGTGTGGGTCATACCTACCTCTCTGGGATAAGTGGATCCTCTATGATGTCTCAGGAGTAGTCTAGGGTCGACTCAGGGGCGGACCAGGGCACGGGTCTACACCAGGCCTCAGATCTGGGAAAGGGTATATATATACATATACATTCATGAATATATATATATATATATATATATATATATATATATATTCAAGAATGTATATGTATATATATAATTTTTATATATTAATATATATTAATATATAAATAATATATAATAATATATATTATTACATATATATATATTCTTGAATGTATATGTGAATGTATCATAAAGTTATAAGAAATTTTTTTTTTGAAGTCAACAGTACCAGAAGTAGGAGGAAGGGAAAAGGAGAGATTAACGAGATAAATGTAATCAAATTATGTGATATATTTGTTTGCATGTTTCGACAACAATTCTAAATATTGTCTCTGATGTATGATGGTTTGTTTAAAATTGATTTTAAATACTTGAATATTTCCAGTTACCTTTTATGCAAAGGAAGCATAAGCTTTGTGGAGATTTTCATGCTTCATGACTGGCAAAGGAAACAAGCTGTGCATAAAGCTTCCTGGCACTTCTTGTAAGGTAGCTTTATTGTGGCTATAATTTGTGTGCTACCTTTTTCTTATTCCTGGCTGTAATAGTTTAAGACCATTTTGATAGGAGCAGGCAGGTGTTACTCTATACTACTAAAACAGGGATAGTAAGCTTCCCAAATCTGAAAATTAAACTCAACTATACTCAACGATTTTCATTGTTTTTCTCCTGAAGTGTGCAGGACAAATTAACATAAGGATGATTTATTTTATTACTCAACAAGAGTGAAAAAATGTTTCATATATTTTCTAGATTACATAGAGGAAATAAAGATTCATCTATGCTTCTTCAAATATTTCCTCTGAACCCCGCAAATCCCCTCCTATTATTTTATTATTTCTTTTTTCATGTATCTTTCTCCCATCATTTTGTTTTCATGCCACATTCTGGAGGATTATTTTATTTACCAGCACAGATTCTCTTCTATCATTATCATCTGTGCTTTGTATTTGTGTGATGTACATGTGGGAGGGTATCAGGGTGCCACAGAGCATGTGAAGAGGTCAGACAGCAGTTTTGTGGAATTAGTTCTCTATTTCCACCTCTATATGGGTTTAAGGGGTGAAGCATCTATGCTCACTCAACTCTACGGCTGGTCTCACCTATTATTTTTGAACATTCTGTATTCTGTTGTTCAGTCTGCTCATCTGGGATTTTAATATTGGATTACTATGTAGTAGCTTCGAAATGAATTTTGTTAATGAGGAGATGCATGGTACATGATCACCACATGGTGCAGAGTAAACATATGCATATAAAAGAGCCTATTCCTAGGGGGAAAATCTGAAAGCTTGGATATTGGACAGCATGTTTGGAAGGAAAATGGCATTATGAAGCCATATGCTTAAATTCTTGCTTAACAGAAAACAATGAAAAAATGTTACCACTAGAAATGCCTACCAGACAAAGTTTTTGGAAGCATGGTAATGTGAAGCTTTATAAAATGAAATGTTCTCATTGATGACCAGAGTAATAAAATTTCTTTCCTTATCATGCAATATTTTCCCACATACAGGCATAAACTTTAGTTTTTTCTTTTTTTTTATTGGATATTTTATTTACATTTCAGATGCCATCCCCTTTTCCTAATTCCCCTCCCTAGAAAACCCCTATTTTATGACCCCTTTTCCTTTTTGCTTTTATACAATTTTTTAAATGCTAATCAAAGGCTTTATAAGTTTGGAAATGCTCAATTAGCAGTGCTTTAGTTTTTCTTGGTCTAGATAAGACCAAGCTGCAAATTTCTACCTATGTAAAAAGGCCTAAGTGTAGCCCATGTATGTACATTAGTTGGTGGGTCAGTCTCTGAAAGCCCCAAGAGTCAAAATTAGTTTATTATCTTGGTTTTTCTATGGAGTTCTTACCTCCTTAGGGGCTACAATCCTTTTTCCTATTCTTCCATAAGAGTCCCCAAGCTCTATGTATTGTATTATTGTGGGTTTCTGCATCTGTCTGAGTCAGGTCGTGAGTAGCGACTCTTTGAGAACAGGAATGCTAGACTCCTGTCTGCAAGCATTACAGAATAACAAAAATAGTGTCAGAGTTTGTTGCTAGTCTATGAAATGGGTCTCAACTTGGTCTGGTTATTGGTTGGCAGTTCTCTCAGTCATTTGCTTCCTTCACCAAATCCCTGAATTTCTTTTAGTCAGGATAAGTTAGGGCTTGAAAATTTTGTGTCAGGGTTGGTGTATCATTCCACTGGATTTCCTGCCTAGCTACAGGAGACAGCCACCATAGACTCCATATTTCTAATGTGAGTCATAGCAAACGACAGTCCCACTGATTTTTGGGAACCTACAGTTCTTTGTTTCTTCCTGGAGACCACACCTCCCTCCCTCACCACACATTATTTTCAGATTTCCATTCATTCTCACAGGAATATGTACATACCTGCCTGTCTCTCTCTTTACCTGATCCCAAGACCTCCTCATTCCTCTCCTGATTTCCTTTCCTACCCAGCTCACTCCTGCCAGCTGCCTTCTACAGGCATTCAATTTCCCTTTACAAGTGAAACTCAAGCATTCCTGCTTGTCCCTCCTCTTCTTGTCCAACCTCCTGGTATCTGTGGAGTATAACTTCTTTAAGGTAAAAGCAGCAATAAATACACGACTTTCTGGGACTTTTGGAAACAATGGAATTTTACTTTAAAACAAAATTTTCTGTAAAATAGTTCACAGGATTCATATAGTACCACCATTTCAGGTGAGAACCTGGTGAAAGAAAGCATAATACTTAACAAAAAGAGAAAGTGCAGCACTGGGCCAAGAACAATTCATAGAGCAAAACTACATGAGTTTCATGAAATAAAAACATGAACTGATTCATCTCTTGGAGAACAATTTGGTTGTTTGTACTTCTTGGTTATTGTGAATAAAGCAGAGTTGAACATGGATGTACAAGTATATCTGGAGTATGATGTCACAGCAGATATATATAACAAATATAAAAAATGGGACTGTCAACTTGAGAGATATGTATGGGACCAAGCCAGGGTCAAAGGAAAGGGCTGGAAAGAAGAATGTGAGAGGGGGATTAATATAATACTGTTTGATTTTTACTAAAGCCAGATCTCAACATTGCTCACAGCCCACTGAACTAACAGAGCTTTGCTGAGGTAATACTTTAGCAGCATTAAGGATGGAAAGTAAGCCAAGAGTGCCAGGGAATGCTGTGACTGTTATAGAGTAAAGAGCAGGCATGGGTCTGTCTCACTGGATACCACTGTTGCCTAAGACCTTTATACATAAACATTTGGGTATCAGAAGAGTGAAGGGACAATTAGCAAAACTTCTCTTTAGCATGATAACAAGGGAGAAATGTTCAAGAAAAGCTACTAAAGCATTATTACAAGATGTACAATGAATCCATAGAATTTCACATTCAAAAGAATGGCTATATTTTATATAATACTTTGCTTTTTACTAAATGTACAATGAAGAAAAAAAATCTACATTTATGGCTTTCAAATCATATTCTGTTGGGAGAGGAAGAGTAATATTAAACACATACTTCTGGTCCTGACATAGTTGCTACATACAACACACAGCAGTTGATGTTACCTAAGTAAAAGCAAGTGGTCAAAAATCAAACACGAATGGGGAGGGTTCCAGAGACTCCGTTCTTCAGGACATCAATTAACTGTTGCTTCTGCTGATGGAGGGAGAGTGATTCTTTTCTTTTGAGACATATCCAGCTGTTAAGTCACCCATAACCCAGTGGATGTCTTTATACCCAGGTTCTTGTAGCTGACATGAATTGGATCCACATATTATTTTTAATAACATTAACAAAAGAGGAAATGTAGGTGGCAACGTAAATACCACAGCAAGGGAGTGGTTAAAGATGAAGGAGCTTAATATTAGATGAATATGATTCAAATACATTGCACAAATAAAAATTCAGAATAAATTTAAAATAGCAATAATATTAAATATACATAAATATATAGAAATTATACATATATATATATATATATATATATATATATATATATATATATATATATGCATTTGTGTATGTATGCATGTATCTATGTATGAGCACATTTCACTCTTGTTCATAAAACTGTTAACTTTTAGCATGAGATAAAAGAAATGACTCTAACACAATAAAGCAAAAATTTAAGAAAAATACACATATATGTTTTAATTTCATGTTTTCTCAGATGTGGGTACTCAACTTTCTGAAGCCAAACCCTAAATTTCAGCCACTAGTCTATGTTTCCTATAGAAATGATTAAAAAGACTAGCACACGTGAATGGATAAATGTTTGTATACTTGTGAAATTTTAGAAAAAAATAAAAATGTTAGAATCTTAAAAATAGGAATTCTTCATAAAATAAGCAATACATTTGAGGCTGAGCACTCTACTGTCACCTATTCTCTCTCTCTTAACTATCACCTACTGCAGTCAGGACCTTCTCTGATGATTGCTAGCTAGTCACCACATTAATTTGTGAGTATAGACATGACTGTTCAAAGAGCGATGTGAGAATCAATGCTATGGCTGCATGTGAGCTGCCCTTTACTGAGAAACTTCCCACCCAATTCTGACAATGATCTCTAATCAAACTTAGTGGGTCCCACAAAATGATGATATGTAAGTTGGAGTGAGTTCATTTACAAGAAGGTTACAAATAAAAGAGGGGAGGAAATGAGAGAGAAAAATGAAGTGAAAATGGCCAGAATTTATCATATATATGTAAGAAACTATCAAAAACAGGGGAAAAATGGTACCTTTGCTCAGAGTAATTTCCAGCTTCCTTTTATTCCTCTTTTCTCTGTCATTTACTCTTCATTTTTGATAAACAGAGTTATTGAAGCAGCTGCTCACACAAAGTTTTGGGTTTGTGAAGGTGTATAATGCCTGACCAAAATATAACCATGCTTATTAAATACAATTAGCTGTTTTTCAGTGGAAGAAATTAGACAGTGTATGGTATAGAAGTCAGAAAAGATGAGAGTGAATTGTTGATCAAAACCAGAAAGTGGAACATAAATTTTCAAAATCAATCATATTCTGAGGCTTTGATGAGATGACAGGTGTGTGATGTGACAGAGTATTGAATTTACTTAGAAATATAAATTCACTGGTGCAGTCAAGGCATGTGTCCAATATTTATATGGCATTTAATATCTTGTCGTGTTGTAGAGGATGGTTTTGATGCTTTGATCAGGAATTTGTGTTTACTGATATTGAAGGTCCGGTCCTCAGCCCCAATTGGTTTTTGATCTATCAAAAATGATGCCAGTGGACAATGGTTGGGTAGAAAAAAAGAAGCAGGACTTCTAGACTCCTGCAGAATAGGAAAGAGGAGAAGAATAGAGATACCTGGGAGAGAGAGATGGAGCAGTGTCAAAACTAAAGTGGAGATCTTTCAAAATGTAGATGGAAATAGAAAGTGACCTGGAAGTGTCTTGGGAAGAAAGACCAATGGGTTTCACAGAGTAATTAAGCTGTGGATAGATTTAAAGCTGCTGATCTACATACAAAGGTAACTGAGTAACTACACTGAGGGCGGGTTTAGAGATGTTAAGTTAGGGATGAAGGTAACTGAGCTACTAACCTGAGGACAGATTTAGAGATATTGACCTAGGAGTGAATGTAAAGACATACTAGCCACAAAAGGCTTAAAAGAGCCCAGCCACAGAGCCAATAAAACAGTTCAAAAAATGAGCTAATGTGTGTGTATGTGTGTGTGTGTGTGTGTGTGTGTGTGTGTGTGTGTGTGATTTATTCATGGATCTAAGATAGCTTCTGTGCAGATGTTTGCATGAGACTCACCAGGAACTAAAGGTGGTACAGACAAAACTGCATTCTTTACCATGTCTCTGTTATAAGTTAGGACTTCAGTAAGTTCATGTACAAAATATTGTCAGTTTAATAATATATACTAAGAAATGAAAGAGCCACTAAAAAGGAACATCAACAAATTATTGCTGGTGACTTTTTTCCTCCTCTTGAAATATTTTCAAGGTAAATACTTCAGGACACTAATCAAGATTTTTAAGAAGAGAAGGCAATGAAAGCCTTACATATTTATTCTGACCCATTGTCCTCATTAAAAATATTAAGTAAATTAAAATGAGTTTAAATTGAATTTAAAAATCAGTTTAAATTAAACTGATTCCTTAAAGTATTTCTGTTGAAGACTCCCAAATTCAGGAGACCCTTACTCAAGTCCCGGGAAGTCGCGAACACCCACAAACTCCAAGACACCGTGCCTAGATGCAATCAGCAAAGGTTTATTAGGTAAGAGAGCTGGCAGCCAGTGTTCAAACTGCACACTCGCGCAGGAGTACAGTTTGACCCCGCCACTCAGTCTGAGGAGGGCTTAATTTTAAAGGGGTAGACCACAAACCAGGGGAGTGGGAAGGGGGGTGAGGGGTTGTCAAGGATACATGATCATAAAAATAATGGAACATTTCAGAGGAACCCACCCCTAAATGATTTAGTCATGTGAAAATCACCCTACACACTTATTCTTCTCAAGAATGTAGTTTTTACCTAGTCACTGTATCTCACCCTGTCATTACCAACTATTTCAGGTTAAACTATTTCTCACTTGCTCCGTTCACCGTCCCACCTAAATGACTTGCAATTTTTTATGGTCAGGAATTCGTCTTCCAGCTTTGGGTTTTCCCCACCCACAGGTGGGTTCCTTTCCTTGAGGCTTGCGGAATGATAATCTCTTCCTGGGATGTATCCCAGGGCAGTGAAGGCCTGAAATCCTACATCCAGTTCTGCCTTCTTGGAACTAGTAAGCCTGTATATATTTTATAAAATGGTCTTTATAATTTTTCACTCTACACTGTCTTTATTATATTTGACTTAATGTATTTTAATTTTGTGTGTACATGTGTGCATAGTTGCATTGTCCTGTGTGAGCACATAAATATTGAGACCAGAGGTCAATGTCAGAATTCTTCCACAATTGCTTCTCCACCATCCTCCACTTTCCCACAAACTGAATTGTCTTTTTCTCTATAGACTCCAGTCTCTATTGTCTAACACTCTTGGAAAGAGGGGATGAATCTGCCATGGTATGTGTCTACCTACTAGGAGTCTAAACATTTCAGAAAACTGATGCTTTCTCCCACCCACTATCAAACTAGGAACCCACTAGTTCCTCAGTTGGTGGTGTCATATTTGTATCCATCTTCCCCTTATTTTTATCTTGTTATTTTCTTTTTTTTTTTTTTTTTTTGCATTGTATGGACTATATAGCTTCATATTGCATGAGCCGTGCAGATCTCATAATCACTGTGAGTTCATATACTCAATTACTCTGTTTTGTATAGAACGCACTGCTTCATTGGTGTTATATACTTTTGTCTTTAAAATTTTGTTCATCCCTTATAATGCAATGATCTTTGAGCTTTGGGTGGGAGATAGGTATTTATGTCCCATTTAGTGCTGAACACTCAGAAGTTACTTATTTTTTTTTTATTTGACAAAAGGATGTCTCTGTTCATTTCCATCTACTGTAACAGAAACATTCTCTGATGAGGGCTGATAGATTCTCTGGTCTCCAGGTACAGTCATGCAGTTAGGAGGTGTGGTTGCTGTAAGTTGTGAGTGGGTATGGGTCCTTTTGGGATGTGGGTGTTTCCTGTGTGTCTGCCACAGCTCATGGAGGCAGAAGCATGGGAAGTTGACTGAGTTCTTTCCACACGGTGCTGGGCAGATGCTGCTTGAAGAGGTTTCAGCCTGAAGTCTCACTGGGGCAGAGCTCTTGATTGGAGATGCTCAGACAAGAAGGCTTGTGGGGATTGACTAGTCTCAGACTCCTGGTCTCCCAGGTGCCATTGGTTGCCAAGCAAGAGTTGAGACTCGGGGCGTGGAGAATGGATCAGCCCACAGCTGAGAGGGGTGCGAGGGAGAGCTCCAGAAGCACCCTGTGGGGTGAGAGACTCTTGGTTACCAGGACTTGCTAGGCTGGGTCAGCTAGCTTGCTTGAGTTAGCAGCCTTTGCAGTGAGAACATAGAAAAGTCCTTCAGGTGGGAGATTAGAAGACAGCTTGGTAGTCAAAGGCCTTCTCCACAATTCCCCACTGCAGGGCCCCCAAAACACAAGGAAATCCATGGTTTTAAAAGGTTTATTCTCATGGCAGAAAGTGAATCTTGTTGTACCCCACCCCACCCCACCCCACCCATTTCTCAGGGTGAGCCTGACTTAAATAGGGACGGAGGAGGACTATTGGCTACACCCTCTGGCCTTTATGTATCTCATTAGTATGTAGATCTCTTGAGGCTCTGTGGTCTGGTCTGTAGTCACGCCCTCTACCTGTGGTTGGGCTCGTAGGGGCATTGCCCTACATTACTGAAAGATGGGATCAATGAAGTTCTTTGGTCTCATGTCAGAAGCCTGGAATCTGGGAGAGTGGTGAAATGTATGCTGTCCCTTGCAGAGTCCCCAGCCATCTCTAGCCAGTGCTCCACCAGAAACCAAGCTATTCTTTCACAGTCCCACAAGGAGTCATTTTATATCATGTCTATTTATCAGAAAAATAATACTGCATTTTCCTTTAGGAATTACAAACTATTTACCAGCAGGTTCTTGAAACCTTTAACAATGCTAGGTACGGATTCCATCTCGTGGAGCAGCTTTAGATCCAATCCGCAAGTGGGTAATTACCCCAATAACATTCACACCACTGTTGTCCCAGTGGGCATATCTTCTCAATCCAGTGTTTGCTATTGGTTGTAGACTTCGCAGCTGGGTGAAATTGTGGTTAATTTTATAATTGTTTTGAAAGTTAGCTGCTAGGAATTTAGCTTTCCTGTAAATAACAGTCTCATTTCTCGATTTTCTTACATAGCAATAGTGTCCTAACAATAATTTGGAGGGTATTTGAAAGTGCTAATAATAGCCAGTAATATATAGGGTTCTGTATAGATCCATATACCCACCACACAAAAACAGGTAGCTCATTCATTTTGTAATTTATGTATTCTATTTTTGTGTAATTAAAATATGACTACATGATTTTTCATTTCTTTGTTCTTGGTACCATTGTTTTTCTTTTTTTTTCTTTTTAATTTACTAGCATAAAGTGTCTAGTTGGAATATTGTCCCTTCATTGTAGATAAATTCATTAAATCTCTTTTTATACACAAATGTGTTTAAGAAACTACCATAGAAGTAGGTTCCCATATAGCTTTCTATAAAAGCTTTTGATGTTAATTATGTCTCTACATATTGTTTCTGATACTCTGTGGTTCATCTTCTACCCCATTTTAGCCCTCCTTGTTCCATTACTTCCTTTCAACTCCTTATACCATATCTTATAGCTCCCTTCCCTTGAAACTCCCTTTCTGCCTTGGTGACTTACTAAATTTATGACTTCTACAGATACTCCAAATAAAAGAGGATACACAGCTGTCATCCATAAATAATAGAAAACATGCCACACTTTTAGGTCTTGGTTACCTCACCCAGAATAATTGTTTCTAGCTCCATATACCTGCAATATTATAATTGTGTTTATCTTAACAACTAAATAAGATTCTAATATCTAAATGTTTTTACAATCTAATTATCAAACAATGGACAACTAGGCTATGTCCAGGTTAGTATGACTAAAACAGCTATGTATATACCGATGAGCAAGTATGTCGATAGTAAGATGTAGAGTTCTCCGTGTATATGCTGGAGAGAAACAGAGCTGGATCATATGGTAGACCTATAGGAATACTATCTAGGAAATTAATCACTAACTTTCATAGTGATCGTAAAATTTTAATCTTCACCAGCAATAAGTGGGTATTTCTCTTTCTTATAACTATACAAGCATCTATTTTCTCTTGTTTCTTTGCTCTTAGGCATTCTATCTGGGGTAAGACAAAGTCTCAAAAATGTTTTAGCTTGTATTTGATGAAGGCCAACAATTTTCAAAAATTTTGAAGATTTTGTCTTTTGAGAGTTCTCTGTTTAGATCTATACTCTACATTTTAGTTATGTTGTTTCTTGAAGGTTTGTTTTGGTTTTTGTTCATTCATTTGTTTGGATGTTTTGTTGTTATTGTTTTGTCATTTACTTCTTTGCATATTCTAGATAGTAATTCTCTGTTAGATATATTGGTGGTAAGTACATTCTCCTAGCACATAGGCTCCTATTTCAACTTAATAGTGGTATCTTTTGTTGTATAGAAATGTTTAGTTTCACACAGTTACATTTTTCCATTTTTGGTCTTAATGATGTGTTATTGGAATACTATTCAATAACACATTTGTAGAACTTATAAGTTCAATAATATTCTCTATTTTTCTCTTCTCTCAGCTTTGGGTTATCAGATGGGCTTTTTCTTTGTGGGGTATTTATGTGTTTTTGTGGGAGGTGTTGTTTATTTGGGAGTTTTGTTTTATGTCTTCTATCCAGCAAGGACTCAACTTAGTGCCAGGTGAGAGATAGGGATTATTTTGTTTTCTTCATGTGTCTATGAAGTGCACTGAAGATGGTATAATTTCTTTAATGTGCCTTTTTCTCTTCTTTCTCCAAAATCAGTTGGCCTTAGATATGTGAACTTGATCTATATATGTGACATATATATATATATATATATATATATATATATATATATATATATATATCAGCATCATGCTTTTATAAAATTATAAATAGTATAATACTGTACCAAGTTTAACTTGAAATCTTGGACGGTAATATTTGAAGAGCTTGTTTAATATTTTTGACTGGTGTGTGGGTGAGTGCATTTCCAAATAAATTTAGGATTATTTTGTAATGTATTTGAAATTTTAAGTTAGAAAAATGATGAGGATTATAATAAATCTTTAAACAGCGTTAGATAGAATGGCTTTTTTAGTAATAATTTTAATCACTTATTTTTCAAATACTACCTGCCTTCATGGTTACTCCTCCACAAACCGCCCATCTCATTCTTCTTCTTCCCCTCATCGTTGCCTCTAGGAAGATGCTCCTCCACCGACTAACCCACTCCTGCCTCACCACTCTAGCATGCCCCTATGCTATAATATTAATTTTATTGATCTATGAGCATTAAAAATAATTCTATTTTCTCACATCTTCTTGAATTTCTCTATTCATCATCTTAAAGATTTCATTTTAAAATTCTTCCAGTTAATTCAATTTATTTCATGATATTCTATTGACAAAGTTATAAATGAGATTCTTTCCATGATATTTCACATTTGTATGTGTTAATTTTCTATCCTACTGTTTTGTTTAATTGTTCATCAGCTGTAGAATATTTATGATGGAAATTTCAGGGTGTTCTAGATAAATAATTATGTCAATTGTAATGAAGAATATTTGACTTATTTTTTTCCATTTCATATCAACTTTATCTCTTATGCTTGTCTTTCTGCTCTAAGACTACAAGCACTACTTTAAACAAGAATGGAAAGCATGAAAATCCTCTTCTCGTAGGATTGTATTGGGAATGCTTAGAGTTTTTTTTTTTTTTCCTTTTAGCATGATGGTGGCTTTGAGCTTATAAAATATGGCATTTGTTATGGGGAAATGTATTCCTTGTATTCCTAGATTCTCTAGGACATTTATAAAAAAGTGATGTTTGATTAGTCCAAGCCCTTTTCTGCACCTAATCATCTGATCATGTGGTTACTATCCTTGGGTCTGTTTCTGTGGTCAATTACATATGTTGATTTTCATGTATTGAGCATCCATGCATTACTAAGATGGAGCTGACTTGATGATTGTGTGTTTTTATATAGTCTAGAATTTATTGCAAGTATTTTATCAAGAACATGTGCATCTGTGTTCATTAGATAAAATGAATGACTTTCTTGAAACTGTCTTGTTGTGTGATCAGAGTAATTCAGGCTAGACAAAATATTGTGAAAATTTTCTTCCTTTTTATTTTGCATATTGTTTCAAAAGTATTAGTGTTTTTCCTTTTCCAAGGTCTGACAGATTTCATCTGAAACTAAATTTTTAGACTCTTAAACTATTGCTCTTATCAGATTGGTTATTATAATACTATTTAACTCATTTACTCATCTTGATTTGATATATGATCATCACATATACCTAAAAATTTATTCATTTTTGAGATTTTTTATTTTATTATAGTATGGATATTTAGTATATGTCCTTATGGTTCTCTAAATTTCTTCCCATTTTTTTTTACCATTTCTCTCATTTTATTCTATTTCATTAATTGAATCCTCTCTTTTTATTTTGGTTAATTTGGATATATTTGGGGTATGCTGTCTTTTCATCTGTATTTAAGATTATCTGTAATACAAAATAATTTTTAAACTTTTCTTTTGATTAATCTTTGACACAATTTTCATTCAGTTGTATAATGTTTAGCTTCCCTTTTTATCATTTCTGTTATTTTTATTGTTGGTAATCATCTAAGTTTATTCTTTGGGGTCATATAACATACAAAATGTCATTTCAAATTTTCTGATATCAAACTTCTACTTTATTTTTTGACACAGCATCTGCACTCATCCTGAAGTTCATTGATTTGTCTTTAGTGGTCAAAAACACTACTAATTTTTGACTTTTTAGTACCATGATCACAGGTCTCTACTGCTGTACTCAATCTTTTAAATCAGTTCTAGAAAATTACATGATTCCTACTCAAGGCCTCATATTTGTACTGCAAGCCCTTTACCAACCAAAACATCTTTACTGTCTACTTTATGATTTTCCTTTTTAGATTCTGAAGACTGTTATCAAATTATATTTTTTTTCAAAATTAAGCTAGTTATGCCATTTTGATGAGAAACTGTTAAATTTCTGTTTCCTCATTTATCAGTCTCAGAAATGGCACAAAACTACTTTACTCACCCATGAAAGATGAGAAAATTTGCATAGTTGCAGGTCTTCCTACTCCATCTGCCCCTACACCTCCTAGGATTTGAGTCATCAAATGGGACATTTTTACCAATGCAAATCTTTATTAAGTTATTTTTATTGGATGACTATTATTTTAAGAATAATATTTACAGCAAGCGTGTTAATTTTCCATAAAAATGCAATTTTATTTTCCAATAAAAAACTTTTTATAATTATTTTCATTTTTAAGTTCAAATATTAATCACTGTTTGTTTTGTAGTTTCTTGTTTTGTTTTCCCGTGTAATGGGCCAATGGTAACAAATACTTGTGTTTTGCTGGTTTCACATGAGTATGGAAAAATGATATAACAATGTGTTGGGGTCTATAAAAATAGAGCAGCTGGTAAGAATATTTACAACCAAGTCTTAAGATCTGACTGTGTACCCAGAAATTATGGATGGAAGGGAGGAAACTGACACCAGGACGTGATTCTTTAACTTCCACATGTGTGACTGAGCGAGCATATTCATAAACACAAACATGCACATACACAGGGCAGAGAGAGAGAGAGAAAGAGAGAGAGAGAGAGAGAGAGAGAGAGAGAGAGAGAGAGAATTAAACTGAAATAAAGACAGGTATAATTTCTATACATATAATGTATTTTTATTTTATTATGGATCATAATAGCTTATATTACATTGTAGAATGTGACTATGATATTGCAAATTAATTCTGAAACTTTTTTTTTCTGAAAGGTTTGTGTCCAATCTAAATATTCAGAAAAATCATTTTATTTTATTTTGTTCTAAATTAACTAAGTACACAGAAATACAAATAGTGCTTGTTATTCGTTTATAACTTGATGGCCATTAGAAAAGGTTTACCTATAGATTCTTTTAGCACTTCAAGTTCTTCTGTTTTATCTTAGAAAATTAGATATATTAGGAGCAAACAATATGGTTTACTGGGTGAAAAACTTGTCTGTATATCTGCCAACTTAAATCTAACTACTATTCACATGGTTGAAAGGGAAAAGGATTTATGTAAGTTGCCTCTGAACTTGCAACAAGTATGTTGGCACACACAGACTGAAACAAACACTAAGTGTGAAAAATTCCAAAGTATGAAATCTGTTGTATTTTCTCTAAGAATCTATAGAATTAAAATGTTTAATATTTAATTAATGGCATGTATTTATGTGTGTGTATGTATGTGTGTGTAGGAAAGAGAAGAAAGAAAGGAAGGAGAAATGAAGGAAGAAATGCTTAAATTTGTAGTGCTCTGCTATTTCTACATATTTCATCTTAAATATTTTCAAAATAACCATATGTTACAACATGTTGTAACCTGTCTATTGGAAGGCATTATGTCATTGGTGCTATGTTCTCACAGGCAGGCTTAGTTTGGGTCTCTACTGTTGCAAAGAAACACCATTGTAGCAGAATATTTCCCCAACTGCAGTTTACAAGAAACTCGGTAATTTGGGAGGAGCTAATGTACGAGGGGTAATGAGAGGTAGGATGTAAGAGCCATGGAGAACCATGGGTCTAGGACCGTCCTGGATAACAACATATATCTAAGTTAGCTAATTGGGTAACACTTCTAATTGTGTGGCCATCTTGTTAATTGAACATTGCCAAACATGTAAAACATTTGGATAATCTTTAAGCATTAGAGTCTCATTTCTACCAGGCATGGAATAAATGGCAGGATGGTCTGGGCTCAGCCCAACCTTGTAGAGACAGCTTGGTAGATTGGTAGAGCCATCTCCCATGGCAAGGCCAGTGCTTTGGGGCCAGCATCAGCTGCGATCAGAGTGGAACAGCAGCAGGAGCACACTGCTGATTATGGCCTCAGGCCTTGCCTAGTCGGAAACTTGGCGGGCCCCTTAACAACAAGCCAGACTGGTATTGCCAATTTAAATATTAACCGTAACACACCATGACCCTAAAGTAAGTTGGAGAGGAAAGGGTATATTTGGCTTATATTTCTACATCACAGTTCATCATTGAATGAGATCAGGATGGAACCTTAAGCAGGGTAGGAACCTGGAGAACGTATTTTATGTAACACACATTGAGGGGTACTACTCACTGACTTGATTAACATAGACTGGTGAGCCTGTTTTCTAATAGAACCCAGGCTGGACTCTGCCACACCAGTTACTAATTAAGAAAATGTCCAGCAGCCATGCATACAACTCAGTCTTAGAGAGGAAAGATATAACTTTGATTCTTTCCTCTCAGATGACTTTAGTTTCTGTCAATTTGAGAAAGAACTGTCCACCATACATTACATCATGGGATCTTGACCTATCTTAACTTTTTTACTCCTGAAACATGAGATGAGAAGTTTTTGCTTCAGCTTGAACTGTTTCCTTACCACAGGTCCAAATATAACCGGGTCAAGAGACTGTGCCTATGAGACAAAATCAGTTTTTTCTCCTTACAAACTAAAAGTACCAGATGTCTATTATAGTGACAGAAAGCTATGAAACCGGAACTAGCCCCTGAGTAGAAATACTAGGTGATTATTGAGCAGAAGTAAAACATGATGATCATGATAAGGTTTGCATCCAAGTCCAAATAAAAGATGCACAACTGGACATGTAAATGCTCCACACGTTCTTATTCCAGTTTTTAAATGAATGCATAAAACAACTATTGTCAGAAAATGGAATTTTTGTTTTACCACAGGACTTTTACAGAGGGTAAATATTCATTCCTAGAATATCTGTAGGAGAAAAAAAGAATTTTTTTTCACATTTGAAATTGTTAAATGCCCTAGTGACCCCAATGAAGTATGCAGCTGAAATTTAGCCAAATTTATTAAATTACTTTTAATCTTGCCCCACCCATTTTAATCAATTTAAGGTCACAGCAAGTTTCCTTAAAGGGGCTGGTTATTAGATATTTTCCTCACTGTCTGTGATAAAGTTCTCAAAAAAAACAAACTTAGGAAATCAGCCTGATGATTCCTCAAAAAACTGGAAATAGTTCTACCTGAAGACCCAGCTATATCGTTCCTTTACATATACCCACAAGATGCTCTAATGTGGAATAAGAACACACACTCCACTGTGTTTATGGCAGACTTATTAATAATAGCCAGAAACTGGAAACAACTCAGATGGCCCTAAACAGAAAAATGGATAAAAAAAATTTGGTACATTTACACAATGGAGTACTACACACCTATTACACACCTACACACATGAAGCAATGACTTCATGAAATATGAAGGCAAATATATGGAGCTAGAAAATATCATTCTGAGAGAAGTATAAGGCACAAAAGAATACCCATAGTATGTATTCACTTATAAGTGGATATTAACCCCAAAACTCAGAATATTCAAGATACAACCCACAAACCAAATAGTGTTAAGAAGAAGGAAGATCAAAATGTGGATACTTCTATCCTAGATAGAAAGAGGAACAAAATAATCACAGGAAATAGAGGGACAGAAATATCTGGAAGGGAGACAGGAGGGGGAAAAAGGGGTACAGAATCAGGTATTGGAAGGGACAGGAGAGAAGTACAGAGGGTCAAGAAATCAAACAGTATTATGTACCAGTAGGAGATGAGGAATTAGTGCTAGCCACTAGAAAGTACCAGACATCAGGCAATCAAGAGACTCCTCAGACCTAACAGGAATTACCTTAACAAAAATATGAAACAAAGGGGAGAAAGAACCTGTACAGACCAAGACCACATCCAATAGATAGGCATGGTTTCTAGATGAGGAATGGGGCCACCCACCTATCTCAAAATTGTTATCCCAGAAATATTTCTGTCCAGAGTAAAGGCAGGGATAAAAAAATGTAACAGAGACTGAAGCAAAGGCCATCCAGAGACTGCCCCACCTAGGAATCCATCCCATCTACAGACACCAACCTAGACACTATTGCTGATGACAAGAAGTGCTTGATGACAAAAGCCTGGTATGTCTATTCCCTGAATAGACAAATACAGATAAAAATACTCTCAGCCAACCATCAGACTGAGCACAGAGACCCCAATGGAAGAGATAGGGGAAGGACTGAAGAAGCTGATGGGTACTGCAACCCCATATGAAGAATGATATCAACTATACAAATTATCCAGAGCTACTAGAGACTAAATTTCCAGCCAAAAAGTATACAAGTAAGAATCCATGGCTCCAGATGCACATGGAGCAGAGGATGGCCTTATCTGACATCAATGGGAGGGGAGGCCCTTGGTCCTGTGGAGACTTGATGCTCCAACAGAGAGGATGCTAGAACAGTTAGGTGGGAATGGGTGAGTGGGTGGAGGTGCTCCATCATAAAGGCAAAGATAGGGGAAAGAGGGTAGATGGGATTTGTGGAGAGGTAATTGGGAAGGAGGATATCTTTTGAAATGTAAATGAATACAATGATTAATTTTTTAAAAAGTAATTATTTATTTCACCATACAGTTCAAGGGTTCATCACAGTAGAAAATCTCCATCATGGTGGTACAATGCACTATGATGAAAAAGTTTATTATATTCAATAAGTCCATCACAGCGGGGAAGTTCACCATAGTGGGAAAGTCCATCACAAGAGGAAAATTTGTAACAGTGGGGAAGTGCATGATAGTGGGGAAGTCTCCATCATGGTGAGAGAGTGCATCTTGATTGAAAGTGCATCACAGTTGGAAAGCCCATCACAATAGAGAAATCCATCAGAAAGTCCATCACAGTGGTGAAATCCATCAGAGTAGCAAAGTTTATCACAGTGGGGTTCATCATACTGGAGAAGTGCTTCACAGTATGAAAGTCCACGAGAGCGGAGAAGTACATCACAATAAAGAAGGCATGGCAGCAAAACCAGGAGCAGCTAATCACATTCATCTGCATTAAGAAGCAGAGAGAGATGAATACTGATGCTCAACACATTTTCGTCATTTTGTACAACCTAACACCCTAGCCCATAAAATAATGCAGGCTACATTCAGGGTGAATCTTCCCACTTCCGTTAATCAATATAAACTTGTATACATGCTGAGAAATATTTTCCCAAAAGCATTGTAGATCTTGTTAAGTTTACAGTCAGTATTAACTTCTACAAAATGTCACAATGGTAACATAATACTTGGAAGATGAGCAAACTTCCAAATTATAATTGAAAAAAAAATTTGTCTTTATTGTATTGACTTTTCTACTTTACCTTGAGTGAAAGGAATAGATAAGAAACTGGGACTTCAAGATGCAGGCTCCCTACTGAGTAGATCACCTAACTATCTTCTTCTGTAGATGAATATTTGGAAATAGTAATAGAAACTAGAGAAATAATGTATGTGGACACAGAACTACAAACTATACAGAATAAGCAAAGAAAGCCTTGTATCATCTCAGTGTGGAGAAAATATTGACCATGAGAAAAGTATCCCACCCACAATTGCTGTCTAACACAAGCCTTGATATGGTGTTATTGGCAAGGAGCAATACATTCATGAATCATGTGAATAATAACAAAGCCAAATAATGGGTAAACATATTGTTGTAAAACAGTGTAGAGGTTGATCTGGTACTACTGTATGTTCAAATGCTAAATGCTGGTCCCCATGATCTGTTTATCCCTGAGTATGAGCTCCTCAGGGAAGAGTAGATCCTCATATACACCAAGTAATGCTATGTAACCTTGCTTCCCAAGTTAGTTTGTTAATAAAAGGCAAAGTCTGTGATTGGGTAATATTTAGAGGTAAGTTGTTCTTCAGTTACCTGGTTTGTGGCTGTAGGTAAAGATAGGAGAAGAAATAAAAGAGGCTACAGGAAGAAGATGCCATGAGAAGAGAGAGGAGATGGACTATGATCATGTGACCAGGCAAAACCACAAATAACAAGAAACATATGACTGAGATGTAAGTTAAAATAGCTCTAATATCTGTTTAATATGGCTTACAGCTTGCAAATAAAATACCTGGATTTTATTTCAACTAGCTAGAATTTTAATACCTTTTACATTTGTCATTCAATATGATACAGAAAACCAAACTAGTTTGAGATGAGTTTCCACATAGAGGTATAACACTCCTTGAAAACGTGCAAGTAGGAGAGACTAGGGATGTACACTAAAGATGCAGCAGAGTAGAAATCAAAAGCTGATTGACTCTCCCAAATGCTGCATTGTTCTTAAAGGTCAGAGCCTTTGCTACAGAGAGCTAATTGGGGGCTCATTTCTAACCACAGAAGCCTGAGCAGTGTGTCCAAGCAAACCACCCTGAGAGGAGACAGCACCCCAGCCCAGAACTGACCTTAATGTGTACCCCGTGTTCCAAGACAGTGGGGGCTCTTTGCACCCAGGAGAGAGACTAAACAGAACCTAGGGGCAAAGCACCACTGCTTGGAGCGCAGCCTTCTCAGCTGAGGATTGGCAGCTGAAACGCTGTGACTGGCTGTCCATTGCTTTTCTAATAGAAAAAGCAGGCCACTGATGGCAATACCACCTGGTTTGCCTTCCTGCATTCTGGCTCATTCACGCTCCTTTTTTCTACAATCAGTCAATCAATTACTGATATAACTGGCAGTAACACATTAATAGCGATGACTGCCTATATGGTATTTTATCTTTTTCAGTTCAAATGGGGAAGATCAAAAAATATAGTACTGGAGTGACAACCATTGCTTACTCAACACAAATAGTGCATTGTGAAATGAAATTGCCATGGGATCCATGATGTAACTGTCCACATATCTCCATATTCATTAGCTTCATTAGATGAGGGCAAACTCAGTTAAAAAGTCTTCGTTTTCCTCAACTGTAGTAATTATTATATGAATTGTGTGTCAGCTTTGCTGACATTAAAAAAATAAAAAAAGTGTCCACATCCCATTGGTGCTTATATTTTTTCAGATATAAATAAATCATGTTGATGACAATTTTAGACGAAAAATTTTAAAAAATCATGTCTGGCTTTACTCAGTTGATGATAGCATATACTGTCTTTAGTGCAATGAAATTTGTACTTCATATGTTTGAATGACATTAGCCTCCATTCAATTTTATTCTTGTCCTTTAATATTGGCTACCTGAGTATAAATTTATAGTTGGTCCTTTAAGAATCCCCACCTGACAAAACAGTCATAGAACTCATTGTTTTTGATGCTAGTTCTTATTCCTCCAAACTAGTGATGTTACTTATTTTTAAAGCCTGTATATGTGTTAGCTCTCATGTTACTGTGGAAAGTGCATGGACAAAGCAACTTGAGAGATGAACACTGGTGCTCTCCTTGCCTTTACCCTTTCATTTGGCCCAGGATCCAATTGCATGGAATGGTGGTGCCCCATAGTATGAGTCTTCCCACAGCATTTAACCTGTGTCTGCTTCATAGATGTACCAAGAGGCTTCTCTCTTAGGATGCTCTAAATTATATCAAGTTCACAATAAGCATTATCCATTAAACCTTTGTACTCACATCCTGCACACTATAAATGTAAGATTTTGTCTGTTTCTACTGAGAATTTATTCATTATGCTGCATTTATATTCAGTTATTCACTAGATTATTAGAAGTGTGATGTTCATAAAGTATACTTAATCAGTGTTATCATTGCCAACAATGATCTTCAACTAAGTGAGTTCAGTAACACCTAATTTTGGGAGAGGGATGTATCAACTGGGATCAGAATAATCTTCAATAACCTATAATTCAGAATCATTTCATGTTCTGCTTACAGGAATGCTTTACAGTCTGCTTTTTCTGTAAAAGTTCAATAGAATTTAGCTCAAGCTAAAAATAAAAATCTACCCTTTTAGAAGCTGTGTGCAATGCTAGATGATTGTTGCTATAATTTGCAGTGTTTCAGAGCTTTTAGTAATATGAGTGTGCTGTGTCTGAGCAGCCAGTCAACCAGCCAGATTTGTTGCATCTTGTATTTCCTTAGTATTTTTAAAATTATAACAGAAAACACGCTGCAGGTTCCATGATGAGATTTTTGTTTGTTTGTTCTTTTTTAGTTTTTGTTTGTTGTTTTTATGTTTTGATGGAAGATGAGGCCCCCAAAGTCATATCATGTTATAGTGCTAGGCATTTTGTGAAACATTTTTACTTTGAATTCAGGGCAAGTCTATGTAAGATACTTGTATCTCTATTTCCCACACATAGAATGGAGCAGGGGTGTGACCACCTACAGATACATGCATTTAAGCAGGAAGAGACCACAGCAATCCCTGAAGTTCTGCCAGACACATAATGCCTATCTCCTCAGCATGAGTTCAGGGGTCTGTGTCAGAAAATTTTTAACAGAACAATACTTTAGGGATCTGTGAGAGAGGCTCCAGGAAAAAAGGCAGAAGGCCTTTTACCCAAGTGCATTTTGTTCTTTGAATTGTTCTTAAATGTGATTTTTGTCCCTGTCACAAACATTTACATTCAATTTATAAGACAGGTTAGCCGTGGTGGACACCAGAACATAGCTATAGATTTCAATCTGGCTAGTGTACCCTAAACCTGGATATGCCCTTACCTTGCTTTCATGCTTTCCCAGACATAATCTATAGTATGTGCTAGGCAATTGTATTTAAATTAGTCTGTCCTGAGAAAGGTCTAAGAAAAGGCTTCTTTGTGAATATGTAGTATGTATTCACTGGCATTTATTTACATGGTTTCCTGATCTTGTTTATCTGAACTCAAACAAAGTTCCTTGGTTTATTGCTTTCTTTGTTACATTCGAATATAAAATACACTGAAAGTAAAGTAAAGTTGTTTAGAGAAATAGACTGTAGTCTACTCTCTTCTCTGAGTTTCTCGGATCCCATGGCCAGAAAACTGGATCTGTATAGCATGGCTGAAAAGTCAACAGGGTTGCTCCTTTATAAAGGTCTTTTGTTATTTACCAAAATTTCTTTCCTAATTGTTTAGTCTAAAAGGCTACTTCTTTTATTATCTTTAATACTAAGTCTTCTTTCAAAGACCTTGCCTTTTATTACTCGAGAACAGCCTATGTTTACAGCTTTAGACTTTCACTCAATATGATGTTTGATTGTATCCCTTTGATTGGAAAATAAGTATTTTGGTCCCATTTTATTTTGTTCCAATTTTATAGCAACTATTTCCTTTATTCTGACTGATACCAATGTCAACAATGTAAGTCTTCTGAATCACATGGTTTTCCAGGAAACCTGATGAACTTTTCCCTGCTTCTCTATAGACACCTTACATCTACTTGAAAAAAGTTCTTTTTAGTTTGAGTCATGTTTGCTGGTGTGTGGTGACATATTATGACTCCACGCTCACAAAGTCAGTTTTTTTCTTCCTATTTCTTTCTTCAGCATCCAGCAGTTCTTTCAGAGAGCTTAGCAAAGAACAGTCTCAAGCTTTCATTCATTTTAAAATCAGCTGTTATGTACTTATCTAGTTTTACTTCCTTTTGAAACAAGTATTACTTTGACATTATGTTTGAATAAACATGAGGAAGAAATAGTTATTCAGTTTCGTAAACTATGTCATAGCACTCTTGGTTTTTCTGCAGTTGATTACAGACTGTAATACAAGGCAAACATCAAATTGCACTTTTCAACACTCTACCATAGCAGAAAGAGGACTTATGAGGCCTCATCCCTCCCTGAGAATTGACAAAGAGTTAACATTTGATCACGAGGACCTGATATGCTCTTCACAGTTCTAAGGTTACAAAGGCAGTGATTAGTGGCTGGCAGGTATTCTATCATCATTTTCTACAATGTAATGCAAAAAAAATAGGTTCAGGAAATAAACAATTCAAAAGTCTCAGAACTCCCTGAAACTGACAAGATTCAGTAGTCTTTCTTTACTCTCAAGCATACATAAGCAGAAATGTCTTTTGAAAGACATTTTCAGATTAGCTGAACCACCTTGAAAAAACACTTTTCAACTGATTAAACTTTATCAATTTGTATAGTGAAATCAAGTGTTCTAGCTTCCAAGAGCCTTGGCTTTGAGCCATTCTAGGGTGAGTATTGGTGACTCAGCAGTCTATGACTCTTTTCTGCTTCATATAAATACTCACATTCATTTTATTGCATGTAACTCCAATAAATCATATTGTTTCACTGAGTTTGACTCAGGTAGTAGCCATATATATATATATATATATATATATATATATATATATATATATATTAATTTTCATTGCTCTATACCTGGGGTGAATAAATATTTGTTCACCAATTTCCCAGGTGTTGGGAGCCGACTTTTAACAGAAAGAGGCTAGAAAGCAGCTATTCATTCCTGTAAGGCGCAAGTGGTATCCACGCCTTGCAAGGCACACGGTGTACATGCTATCCACGCCTGTAAGGCTTACGTGACATGGCAAAAGTGTATAAATACTCCAGATTTCCCTTCAGTAAATGAGACTTGACCAGAACCTCTGTCTTGTCCCCATTCTTTGTGTCTCTTCCCCTTATCCCCACTCTCTCTCCCTCTAGACCCTGACTGGAAAACTGGAGCGGCAGTTTGGGCCAGTACTGGTGGCACAGGCCGGTAGCGTTTGCTGAAGGAAGCAGTTTGGGCCGGCAGTGGCCCATGCCTTTAATCTCAGCACTTGGGAGGCCAAGCCAGGCAGAGCAGAGCAGGCCGAAACACCCAGGAATAGCATAATACAATAAGGAGAGAAGGACCCCAAGTATCTGCCTGTGAACTTCTGGAATTATCTTCCCTTCACCTTCTTCCTCACCACCAGAGTGATGAGATTACTGCTGTATCTGGCTTTTCCAGAATTCAGGGAATACAAATGCAGGCACTTGCACTTTCACAGCAAGCACTTTATCTGCTGAACCATTTCCTTAGCCAAGTATATTTTAGTTTTCATTTTTAAAATTTCAATATTAAATAATGTATTACCACAAATGTAAATAATCACATATGTAATCTATATGTAAATTTTGAATTTTCTTAATTTTTAATATCTGCCTATATTTTTATGCTGTACAATCTTAATATATAGGGCTGTTAATCAAATCAGAGCCCAGAATGAAGTCAAAACTCCTAATTAAATACATTTCAAGCAGCAAAAATAATTACTTATACACATATTATATACCAACTCTCCAGATATCACCAACTTTTGGTCTGGTTGACAATAATAGATTGAGCCTAACCTTTCTAACAGTCAATCATGATTTGATGAAGCCATTTGAATACACAAGTATGTTATGACTGACTCCCTTCCTTAAAGAAGGATAAAACCAGAGTGCTGGGAGCATCACTGCATATGGTCAGGAGATTCTAAAATCAAGTGCTAACTAGAAGCTTAAATAGTACTCTTACCATCTGCTTCCCAACTGACACCCTGGAGCTTGCCAGAATGTTGTTTTATTAATTTAAAATATCTCTATGCATTTTCATAACATTTTAAAATAGCATAAAATGTCATAAAAATAAAACATAGCTGTAATATTTCTATGTGAGCTCAGATTCACTTCAAATTTAATAGCTCTTGGGAATATGTGCCTGAATTATATGTATGTATGTATGTATGTATGTATGTATGTATGTATGTATAATTTTCTAAAACTCCCAGATCAACATTATCTAAATGTGTGACATCAACAAACCTGCAGGTTATGCTTCCAAGTGATCTTCACCATTATATAAACAGAAGCCAAAGAGATCAAAGGACTGTTATGACCATACTCTTGAAGAGAATTAAAGGTCCTTTCCCAGCATCAGAGTTGGGTGGTTCACAACTGCTTGGAAAATAAGTTTCAGGGAATCTAACACCACTTTCTGGACTCTGCTGTCACTGCATCTATGCATGAATATATATGCAGAGACATATAACCATATAAACAACTATAAAACAAATCTCAAATTATGTATAAACACTATTCATAATATTTAATACTCATCTCATTCTTTACCTTAGCCATGAATTCATGAACAAACCATTATTTCATTTTTCTATGGTCAGCTGAAGCAAACTGTTCATGGGTTTCTCAGTTATTGAGATGCCAATAGATTTATCATCATCATACTTATATCATCATTGTATCTATACATATACATTAATATATATTGACATATGCACTCATGTGTAGACATATATACACATATATATTTATGTATACATAAACACATGAATATATATATATATATATATATATATATATATATATATATATAATATCATATCAATTGTGGTTTAAATGTGAATCATCCCCACGTGTTTGATCACTTAATCCCCATATGATAGTAGAAGTGGGGACTCCCTTTTCAAACCCAAATTAAACTCAAATAACAACCAAACACCTATTTCCACAGAGAGATTCTTTATTAAGTAAGGAAGAGACGTAAAAGTGAGTGCTTTCTGACAGGCAGTCAGAAGAACTGTAACAAATGACCCTGCAGATGTAATTTTTAAGAAGAAGAACATGGTCATTTTGTGTTAGAATGAGCTAAACTGTGGTGGTGTATACTGATTGGGCATGTTAATTATGTAAATCCAAGCGGTCTTTTGATGCCTGGACTTTGGTAGGCAGCCCCAGGTATGAGTCTAGCATACCAAAGTGTCCAAATGAAGGAATAAATTTTAGGGTTTACAAGAGAGAGTAAATGGCAAGGCCTGGCATGACTATGGTTACCAGGCTTAGTGCCTGCTAGGGACCTTCAGGAATGATATCTGGAGAGGTTGTGAAACAATAAGGAGGTGGAACCTTGCTGAAGGAAGTGAGTCACTGGAAGTAGGCCTTCATTTATATCCCAGTTTCATTTGAGTTCACATTCTCTTTCATAAATGTAGACATAGAGTCAATATGACTTGCTATATTACTCCATGCACCTCCATTGTACATGCAAGTGTACCTCCACTGCATACCACAATACCACAATGCACTGTTATGCCCTCTTATTTTAAACCCAAATAAGTTCTTACTTCTTCAGGTGCTATTAGTTGAATATTTCATTAGGGCAATGAAAAAGTAACTAACAATAGCATTCCATACTGTCTTAATTAGGGTTTCTATTGCTATGAAGGGAGACCATGTCAACTTCTAATAAGGAAAACATTTGTTTGTGTCTGGCTTACAATTTGGAAGGTTTCATCCATTATCTTTATGGCAGAAAGCATGGCAGCACTCAGGCAGACACAGACATATGGGGCTATAAATGCAGTAGAAAATTCTACATCTAGAACAATAGCAGGAAGAGAGTCAACCACTAGGCCAAGCTTGATCATTTGAAACATGGAAGGACACTCCCAGTGAAACACTTCCTAGCACACCTGCTCCCACAAGGTCCACAACTACTCCAACAAGAATACAATTCAGACAATTTGGGATAATTTTTATCAGTGACACTCCCAATGAACCTATGGGGACCATTCTCATTCCAAACACCACATATATCATGCATTTATTTTTCCTTGTAAAGACCATATTTGATTATCTAGAATGAGTTGTTCTAATCATTCATAGATCTATAAAATATATGGATCAGTAGATGTGTGTTCTGCTAAAGAGATTCTGATCTAATATTGTCCTTATGTAACTTATTCATATGAGTGACAGCTACGTTGGGAGACTGTTTTTGAGGAACCTAATTTATCTCAACATTCACAAATGGTTGAATATCTTTGCTGAAAATGAAGCTGAAGAAAATCCTAATGTTGCTAATTTTTTTGTGTGATGTATTGGATTGTTTATGCCTGATTCCTCAAGATTTTAATGCATTTTTAATAATAAGTTTTATTAATTCTTTGATGGTGTCGTACAATATACTCTCAATATTTAAATTATAAAATAATTACATCATTAATGTATTTTAAACATTCCAGTCAGTGTATGCATGATGAGGGTGAGCAGCATATGACAGTGTGTGTGTGTGTGTGTGTGTGTGTGTGTGTGTGTGTGTGTGTGTG
>JANHMN010000009.1:16846004-16912601 GCA_030674055.1 Rhabdomys pumilio
TGTGTGTGTGTGTGTGTGTGTGTGTGTGTGTGTGTGTGTGTGTGTGTCTGTGTGTCTGTGTGTGTGTGTGTGTTTGTGGGTGTCTGTGGGTGTGTGTGTGTTTGTGGGTGGGTGTGGGTTTCTGTGTGTTTGTGTGTGTGGGTGTGTGTGGGTTTGTGTGTGTTTGTGTGTGTGTGTGTGTGTGATAACAGTCTTGTCTGTCTCCTTTCATGTTATCACCATCTGCCTTACTCTAGAAAGATCTTCTTGCTCTTCTCTGCAGTGTGCCCAGGACAGCTGGTCAATAAATATATGGAAGTCCTCCTACCTCTCCATCTCCTATTGCCATAGAGATATTGGGTTACAGACTGTATACTATTGTGCCTAATTTTATATAAACATACTGTTTATTTGAACCATCTCCTCAAACCAGTAATTTAATGTTGAACTACAGAACTTGTGTTTTTATAAAGTTTTGTTTATTTTATCATTTGCTGATGATAATTTGATGAAACACCACACTCCAAAACCATATTTGAAAGTCTGGTTTTGTGTATCAACAGTTTGCAAAATGTAATGCTCTTCATGAAACATAATAAGAGCTAGAATGTCTTAAGACTGGAGAAAAGGCTCATCAGTCAAGAATATTTTCTATTCTAGATAGGACCATAGATGTTTTGTTCCTAGCACCCTCATCAAGAGCTTACAACAACTTGTAACTCCAGATCCAAGGTATCAATAATCCTCTTATGGCTTCTAAGAGCAGTTTCTTTCTCTCTCTCTCTCTCTCTCTCTCTCTCTCTCTCTCTCTCTCTCTCTCTTTCCCTGTCTCTCTCTCCCTCTCTACCTCACACACACACATCATATATGAATTTATTTTTAAATTTCTTTTTAAAATAATTTTATTTGTTTTCATTTTTCATTTCAAATGCTGCCTCCTTTTCCAGTCTTCCCTTTAAGAGTAATTCAACCCACCCTTCATTCTATACCCCTATGAGAGGGTGCTCTACTACACACCCTGTCACCCATACATACACTCTCACCTCACCCCCCACACCTGCTTCCCTAAGGAATCAAATCTCTATAGTATTAGGAAATCCTCTCCTACTGATGTCAGACAAGGCATTACTCTGCTACATATGTGGTGGGGGTCACAGACCAGCCTCTTTATGCTCTTTGGTTGGTGTCTCAGTCCCTAGGAGCTCCCAATAGTCTAAATTAGTTGACATTGTAGGTCTCTCTATGGGGTGGCCATTGCCTTCAGCTTCTTTAGTACCCCACCTAACTCTTTCATAGTGCTCCCCAACTTCAGTCCACTTGTTGACTGTATCTGCATTTGCCAAAGTCAGCTGCTGGTGGAGCCTCTCAGAAGAGAGCCATGCTAGGTTCCTGTTTTTGCCATCTTCATCATTGAATTTATCTTGATTTCCAGCAGTTTTTGCCCTCTGAAGATGAGTCTTTGTAATGCAATAAAGGCCTTTTATCTTTTAAAGTATTGTCTAAATAATATTTGGGTCCTATGGCAGGCAAATTTTTTTGGGAGAGCCCTGCTCCAGTTGTTCAGGACCCAAATGAAGGTCAAGCTGCTCATCTGTTACACATGAGTCTGGAGGCCTAGATAGAGCCTGTGTATGCTCGTTGGTAGTTCAAACTCTGAGAATCCCAAAGGATCATCTTGATTCACTCTGTGGAGTTTCTATCCACTTCAGGAGCCACAATCCTTTCTTCTATTTTTCCATAAAAATCCACAAGCTCCATCTACTATTTGGCTGTGGGTGTCTGTATATGTCTGAATTATCTATTGGCTGAAGCCTCTCAGAGGATAACATGCCCCTGTCTGCAAGCATAACAGAGTATAACTGATAAATTTAGAGATTATTGCTTGCCCATGCAATGGGTCTCAATTTGGCCAGTTATTTTTTTGGCCATTCCGTCACCTCTGCTACCTCCAACATGCCTAAATACTTGTAGTCAGAATAAATTTTGAGTTGAATGTTTTGTGGGTAGGCTTTTGTCTAAATTGTGCCACTCAGATTTCTGTTTGAATATAGAAGGTGACTTCTTCAGGTTCTATATTCCCAATGCAGTGAGTCACATTTAAGGTTATCCCCACTGATTCTAGAGTACCTCCCCTTATCCCAGATCTATATCTCATCTTGGAGATTTTCCATACATCATCACCTGGTTTAATTGCAGATTTCCATTTATTTTCATGGCTATGTTTAAAGGTAGGGTAGGAGGAGGCTGAGAGGCTATACACTAAACATGAAATTCTCAGGCAAATGGATATATCTAAAAAATATTATCCTGAATGAGGTAATTTAGTCACAAAAGAACACAAATCCTATGTACTCACCGATAAGTGGGTATTAGGCAAAAAGCATGAAATACCCACAATACAATTTACTGAAGACATGAAACTCAAGATAAAAGAAGACCAAAAAGTGGATGCTTCAGTCTATTTTGAAGGGGTAACAAAATAATCAAGGAAAGTAAAGGATGAAAGGAATGAAAGAGGGGGAGGGGAAAGAGAGCCGGAATCAGGTATGGGAGGACATGAAGGAGACGTACAGAGTGTCAGTAAATTGAACAGAGTTGTGTAGCAATGGGGGTTGGGAATTCGGCACAATAACCAGAAAGTTCCAGATGTCAGCAAAGTAAGAGCCTCCCAGGACCTCATGGGCATGACGTTAGCTGAAATACCCTACAAAGCGGAGAGAGAACCAGTTGAGACCATATCCAGAGGTTAGACATGGCCCCCTGGTTGAGGTATGGGGCTAACCACCCATCTCCAAAGTTTTAATTCAGAATTGCCTCTGTCTAAAGGAAATACAGGGACAAACAGTGGAGCAGAGTCTGAAGGAAAGGCCATCCAGAGACTGACCCACCTGAGGAGTATATCCCACATGCATACACCAAACCAAGACACTATTGCTGATGCCAAGAAGTATTTGCTGGCAGGAGCCTGTCTCCTGAGAGTCTCTGTCAGATTCTGACCAATACAGATCTGAATGCTCACAGCCAAACATTGGACTGAGCAGAGAGACCCCAATGAAGCAGTTAGGAGAAGGACTCAAGGAGCTGAAGGGTTCTTATCTGGCATCAGTGGGAGGAGATGACCTTGGTCCTATGAAGGCTGGATGCTCCAGCATAGAGGAATGCTAGGGCAGTGAGTTGGGAGTGGGGAGTGAATGGGGGTGCAAAATCATAGAAGCAGGGTAAGGGGGAATGGAATAAAAAGTTTGCAGAGGGGAAATCAGGAAAGGGGATAACATTTGAAATGTAAATAAATAAAATATTCAATTAAAAAAATCTGTTGAATAATACTTTATCTGAAGCTTTCAACCTGAGTCACACACAGTGATTTTTCAATCACCTGTGCCCTGCCATTTTTTCTTGTATCCAGGCTAGAAAACTTGTTTTTGAGATGTTTATAAATTAAATTTTAAGCACTAGAAAGTTGCCAGGACTAGCTGTAATGATCAGGTCCTGAGATTTGGAAGATAAGTTGATAAAGTGAAGGCACTGATGACTTCTTGACTTTCAAGCAAGTGGCCCCAAATAACTTGAGCTTTCTTTATTTATACACTGACAATCCTGCTCACTCAGGCAGTGATATCATTGCTTAATGTATTAAGAGAAATCATAATACCCACATTTAAAAAGTTCTGTCATTACAAAATTCCCCCAATAGTTTCCCTCCCTCTTTCTCCTCTTCCTCTGGATAAAACATCTCCTAACCTTATTTTGCATTACAAAGCACAATTTACACAACCCAAAAATAAATGTCTAGCTAAAACATGCTATATAAACATGAACATATACCACCTAGCTTGTAGTAAATGTGGTTATGTAGAAATGCTGGGTAAGAGACAAAATTGAACATTTGTTGATAAAAGTTTAGTTATAATATATTATCCCCTGTCATAATTCTTTTTTAATTGGAGACAGAGACAAGTTCATTGTACCAAGCAATCCTGCTTCCCATGTACCTATTGATTCCCAATATAATTTTTCTATGAGCCATTTTCAATTCTCTATCAATCCAACATAATTTCTGTATTTTCTATGTCTCTGTTGAGCAGACATAGATTCCTCAAAACAGTTACGTAATCAGGACCTATTGCTTTCCACACCTGCCACAGGCTTACCCAGTGTGACTATACCTGCTTTTCTAGGAACACAATTAAATGTCCCAAAATACCCAGGATTTGTGGTCATTTCTGGAGGATTGGTAGAGGCAAAAAAAAAAAAAGACAACAGGAGGTTTTTACTCCTCAAAAGAGTTTTGAGAAAAATGTAGAATCTTCCATAATGTTTTAGCCTGTGTGAACCCTGGTGGGCTTGTCTATTACTGATGAAATTAATTATTCTATGAGTATATACAGCATAGTGAAGAAAAAGGAGAGTTTGTAGCACATACAATCTAGGTGCTGAGCATAAAGGCCACCATTGTCACCTTGTCAGTTGGGAAGCAGTTTCCATGGGACTTGCCACAGCAGAATCCTATTATTGAAGCATTCATATGCTGTTCCTTGCAGCAGCTGCATGGCCACTGTCTCTCTTTCCTAATAGAATCTCATCTTTAAATATCATCTTAGAATCATTTTATTCATTCAGCCTCCTTGGGTTTAGGCAACAGAAATCATTTTTAATTTATTTTTATAGGAACTGGTGATATGAGTGAGAAGTTAAGAGCATGTACTACTCTTGAAGAGGACCCATGTTAAATTTACAGAACAAGATGTCTCATAATCACTGGTAATTTCAGTTTGAAGGACACAATAGCCTCTTCTGGCCTCCAGAGGCAACTCCATGCATGCAAATATTCACACATATAACTTTTAAAATAATGTTATATGTATTTATAAATATACATGTATATGTATACGTATATATGTATACACATACACATATCAATATGTGTATTCAATTGTTTTCTAACCCTACTTTTTTACTAGAACAAAGAAGGTAATATTATTCAACCTCCTTCAGATTTCTATAGGAGAACAACATTTTGCCTTCTCAACTGGAGACAATCCCTCTCCAGTTTCAGAGCATCTAAATTCAAGTTGACACAAATGTCCGCCATATCTTTTAATGTGCTTTTTGAATTGTCTTTTTCTTTTTCATAATGTGTGTTGTTTATAATTGTGTTGGAGCATATTTGGTTTTACCACAGGCTTTTTTAACGCTATCTAGCTGCTTTGATTTTAATTTCTATTCATCTCTCAATTAGCTTCTCACCCCACATTGTTATCCTATCTTATCACTCATTTTATAACACCCATGCTCCATAAATTTGAAGAAGATAACAACAAATGCTGCTTAAAGTGTACTTCACTTCCCTACAGTCAGTCTATTGAAAAACATAGACTTTTGTCTTTAATTGTTGTTTTGTTTCTTTGACACAAGTTATTTCCTTGGGTTTAATAATATTGTTTTACTCTTTTAAATTTGTCCTTTCAAAGTGAGACAATAGAAAATTTGTGGAGGATGGTTCATGAAGAAAACGAGAATGACCTCTCTTGTCTATATTTTGATGTTTTTTCTTCTAAGTTTGAAAATAGAGTGCTGATTCAGCAACTCAATTCTGCATAGGCAATCACTGTGGAGGTGTTCCATGACTTCTGATGGATGCCAAATCTCAGTAGATTCATATGCTTCAATGTCTTTATAGAAGCACCTATCATTTTTCAACTGATAGATGATCCTAAACCAAGGTTGTTGGTGGATTTTTTTTCTGTTCTACCCCATGTCTCAGGAAGAATGAGGAATATCATGTTGGAGCAAGGTCACTTGTCTCTATTTTAAGGTATGACTCCTGGACTTGGGTTCTCCTAGTGGTATTCCTGACCTGGCCACTTGGTTATAAAGGAGAAAATTTTGTATTTGTTTTCTTGAGAACTACATCTAGTACATTTCATTGTAGCTACCTACTCCTCCATCATGTAAGGAAAGGTCCCTTTAAATCAAAGTAATACATATACAAGTGTTGCTGTCTGCTTATCCTGGTCACACAATTCCACTGTGGAAAAGTCTCTGGGATTTACATGCTCCATGGTAAGCATTTTGACTCACCAATCTGAGTAATACATTTTTGTGAGTCTGAACTTATGATATCTAGGGGTTGTTTAGCTTATTCTTTCAAGACCAGGTTATACATACATATATATATATATATATATATATATATATATATTCATTCTTTCTAAAACTTCTCAATAATATGTCATGTTGTTCTATAATACTAGGCAGAAATTTCATGTACACAATTTTTCTTGCTTCAGGAATGGGAAAAGGTGAAGGCATATGTATAGGAACATTTTCTCTAAGTCTGAGTATGTATGTATCAGCTTATATATGTCTTATCATATCTCATGTCAATGCATATCCTTATTTCTGTGTATGCATATATTCTATGTCCTATATTCATAGGATACTAATTTTTGTATGATTTTATTTACTTACATGTGGATATTAGTCATAAATACATGATAACCATACTATAATCAAAAGACCCAATATTTGGGTCTTTTGGCCAAGTAACAAGGAGGGCCCAAGGCAGGATGCCTGAATTGTACTAAAAAGGGGCAACAAAATAGATATTGGAGGTAGATGGAGAGAGGGAAATAAGTTGGAGAGGGGATTAGGGGAGCAGGATGGAGGGCGATCAAATGTGGAAAGAGCTGGGGAGACAAAATTGATATTGGCTATCAGTTGGTAGCAACCACTAGAATGTGCCAGAGAGCTAGGATGAAGGGAGGCCCCTGGGGACCTAAAAAGGACACACTAGTTGAGACTACTAGCAGTAACAAATGTGGATCCAGAAGTGGCCTTTTTATGTTTCTAGGAATGACTCCCAGTTGAGAAATAATGACAGCAACACATCCACAAAACTTTTGATCCAAAATGTATGCCTACAAGATGTTCAGGAACAATGATAGAGCACTGTCTGAGGGAACAGCCAATCAATGACTGCCCCAAACAGATACAAATCCCATGGACAAAATGCAATCCCTGATAGAGTATACTAATTATACTCTATTATGCTTTCAGACGGGAGCTTTAAAAAACTGTGGAGAGACAGAGGACTACCATGAGAGCAGTCTGTGTAGCCACGTCAGAGAATAGTGTGTGCAGCCAATAGAAATTCACACCTATGTTTATTCTGTAGAAAAACTTTCTCAAATAAAGCCTTGTTTGCTGAAGTGCTTATAAGCTGGAGCTGTAAAAATAAACTTTGAACCTTGATCAGAACATCATCTTGCCTCCATATTTCTCTCACCCTCCGCTCTTTTTTTTCCATCCCTCCTTTCAGGTGATTCCTGAGCAACCATAAGCTGCTGGATAGCTACAAAAAACAGTCTTCTAAGATATTCCAGTTAGCTGCCAATGTAAAGTGATGTAAAGTTTCACAGTTGGGATGGAGCTCAAGAAGTCTGGTAGAAGAATTAAGGGAAGAGTTAAAGTACACAAAGAGGGCCTCCAGAAGAAGACCAACATGTTTCTGTCTGTGCCCAAAGGTGATCCAGTGCCACTGCTTTCCATACCCAAATCTTGCCCGGAGAGAGCTAGTCTCCAAAGAGTGCTGACACATCTTAAAGCACAAGTGAGAACACCACTTCTGCTCAAATTCCTGATGCAATAGGAACTGCCCAGAGCCATCAGGACAGAGAAACAAAACAAAACAAAACACAAACAAACAAACAAACAAAAGCCAGGAACAGGATCCTTCTGGTTTTTATCTGTGACCCAGAAATGACACTGTGACACAGCTCTCCAAACCAGGGTTCCACCTGGAGAGAACTGGTCTCACAAGAGTTGTGACAAATGTGTGAGCAGAAGTAGGACCACCACTTCTGCTCCAATGAACCTTCCTGGAGCCCTCAGGACATGGGAACTGAGGAGCAGTCTGGGACAGGATCCTTCTGGTTTCCATGAGTGCCTGAAGCTGACCTTGTGCCATGGTTCTCTACAACCAATTTCCACCAGGAGAGAGCAGGTCTCCCAGAATTATTGATACACCTGAAAGCACAGCTCTTCATACGAAGGTGTCTCTGGCAGAGAGCTGTTCTTGCAAGAGTACTGACTCACCTAAAAGAGCACAGATGAGACCACCATTTCTGGTCAAATTCCTATCCCAAGAAAGACCCGTCCAGAGCCATCAGGACACAGGAAGGTAGAAACGGTGAGAAACAAGATCCTTCCAATGTCCATCTGCATCCAGAGCTGACCCTATACCACAGCTCTCCACAACCAAATTTATTCCAGAATAAAATAGTCTCCAAGAGTACTGACACACAGGTTTATAGGAGAGATAAGTCAAAGTAAGAGACAGTACAGCCAGCTAAAACCAGAGATAATCAGATGGTGAGAGGCAAGTGTAAGAAAATAAGCAAGAGAAATGAAGGCTACTTGGCATCATCAGAACCCAGTTATGCCACCACAGCAAGCCCTGGATTCCACAACACACCAGAAAAGCAAGATTCTCATTTAAAATCACATCTCATGATGATGATAGAGGACTTTAAAAAGGACATAAGTAATTTCCTTAAAAAATACACAGGAGAACACAGGTAAGCAGGGAGAAGCCATTAAAGAGAAAACTCAAAAATCCCTGAAAGAATTACAGAAAACCACTACCAAATAGGTAAAGGAATTGAAGAAAATCATCTAGGATCTAAAAGTAAAAATAGAGCAACAAGGAAAGCACAAAGGGATACAACTTAAGAGAGAGAAAATTTAAGAAAGAAATCAGGAGTCATAGAAACAAGAATTATGAACAGAATACAAGATAGAAGAGAAAATCTCAGTTGCAAAAGATACCATAGGAAACATTGACACAATAGTAAAAGAAAGTGCAAAATGGAAAAAGCTCCTAACCCAAAACATCCAGGAAATCCAGGACACAGTGTTAAGACCAAACCTAAGCATAATAAGTATAGAAATGAGCAAAGATTAACAACTTAAAGGCCCAGTACATAGCCACCTCTCTTGGTCCTTTTGGCTGGGACAGACACCTAGCTGGTCTGCTCTCAGGAAAACACCATATACTTAGCCACCCTAGAGGAATAAATGCACTCAGAGCAACAAGATTTCAGAATCCAAGAGGTGGCCTGAGTCCTAGCAGTTTTTCCATCCAGGAGATCAGGATCACAAGGTCGCAGAGACATATAAACTCTGAAGAGTTCTGAAATAATCAATATAACTAGAAAGAAAGGCTCCAGTCAGAGACAGTGAAGGCAGGTAGTACTAGAGTTAACTAGATGGCAAAAGGCAAGTGCAAGAACATTAGCAAAAGAAAACAAAGTTACTTGGCATCATCAGAACCCAGTTCTCCCACTATAGCAAGCCCAGGACACCCCCATCACACTGGAAACGCAGGATTCAGAATTAAAATCACTTGTCATGATGATGATCGAGGACTTTATAAAAAAATTAAATAACTCCCTTAAAGAAATACAGGAGAAAACAGGTAAAAAGGTAGAAGACTTAACACAAGAATTCTTTAAAGAACTACAAGAAAACACAAAAAAAAAGGTGAAGGAATTAAAAAAAGCATCCAGGGTCTAAAAATGGAAGTAGAAACAATAAAGAAATCTCAAACTGAGACTACCCTGGAGACAGAAAACCTAGGAAGGAAATCAGGATTTGTAGATACAAGCATCACCAACAGAATACAAGAAATAGAAGGAAGAATCTCATGTGCAGAAGATACCATGGAAAACTTTGACACAACTGTCAAAGGAAATGCAAAAGGCAAAAAACTCCTAACCCAAAACATTCAGGAAATCAAGGACACAATGAGAAAGCCAAACCTAAATATAATATGTATAGAAGGGAGTGAAGATTGCCAACTTAAAAGGCTAGTAAACATCTTCAACAAAATTATAGAGGAAAACTTCCTTAATCTAAAGAAAGAGATGTCCATGAAAATAAAAGAAGCTTACAGAACCCCAAAATAGACTAGACAAGAAATGAAATTTCTCCTGTCACATAATAATCAAAACATCAAATGCACAAAACAAAAGAAAACAAAACAAAACAAAAGTACTGAAAGCGGAAAGGGAAAAAATGTAAAGTAACATATAAAGGCAGAAATAAAAGAATTACACCAGACTTCTCACCAGAGACTATAAAAGCCAGAAGATCCTGGAGTGATATCATACAGATCCTAATAGAACATAAATGCCAGCCCAGACTACTATTCCCAGCAAAACTCTCAATTACCATAGATGGAGAAACCAAGATATTCCATGACAACATTAAATTTACACAATATCTTCCTACAAGTCCAGCACTTCAAAGGATAATAAATGGAAACTCCAACATACGGAGGGAATCTACAACCTAGAAAAAGCAAGAAAGTAATTTTCCAACAACCTCAAAAGAAGATGGCCACACAAACATAATTCCACCTCTAATAACAAAAATAACAGGAAGCAACAATTATTTTTCCTTAATATATCTTAACATCAATGGACTCACTTCCCCAGTAAAGACACATAGACTATGAGACTGGATAAATAAACAGGACCCAGAATTTTGCTGCATACAAGAAATGCACCTCAGTGACAAAGACAGACACTACCTCATAGTAAGAGAATGGAAAAAAATTTCCAAGTAAATGGTCTCAAGAAACAAACTGGAGTTCTAATTCTAATGTCAAATAAAATTGACTTTCAACCAAAAGTAATAAAAAAAGATAAGGAAGGACACTTCATACTCATCAAAGGAAAGAATCTACCAAGATGAACTCTCAATTCTGAACATCTATGCTCTAAATGCAAAGGCAACCACATACTTAAAAGAAATTTTACTAAAGCTCAAAACAAACATTGCACCTCATACAATAATAGTGGGAGATTTCAACACCCCACTCTCAGCAATGGACAGATGATGGAAACAGAAACTAAACAGAGACACAATAAAATTAACCGAAGTTATGAACCATATAGATGTAACAGATATCTATAGAACATTTCATTCTAAAACAAAAGAATATACCTTTTTCTCAGAATCTCCTGGTACCTTCTCCAAAATAGACTATATAACTGGACACAAAACAGGCCTCAACAGATACAAAAAGATTGAAATAATCTCTTGTATTCTATCAGATCATCAGGGACTAAGGCTGGTCTTCAATAATGACAAAACCAATGGAAAGCCCATATACACATAGAAACTGAACAATGCTCTACTCAATGATGACTTGGTCAAGGAAGAAATAAAGAAAAAAAATAAAGACTTTTTAGACTTTAATGTGAATGAGGACACATCATACCAAAACTTGTGGGACTCCATGAAAGCAGTCCTAAGAGGAAAACTCATAGCTCTAAGTGCCTACAAAAAAGAAACTGGAGAGAGCATACACTAACAACTTAACAACACATCTGAAAGTTCTAGAACAAAAAAAGTCAGATACACCCGAGATGAGTAGAGAGTAGGAAACAATCAAACTCAGGAGTGAAATCAACCAAGTAGAAAAAAAAAAACTATACAAAGAATCAATAAAACCAGGAGCTGGTTCTTTGAGAAAATCAAAAAGATAGATAAGCCGTTAGCCAGACTAACAAGAAGGCACAGAGACAGTATCCAAATTAATGAAATTGGAACTGAAAAGGAAGACTTAACTACAGAAACTGAGGAAATTCAAAAAATTATCAGATCAAACCATAAAAGTTTATACTCAACAAAACTGGAAAATCTGGAAAAAATGGACATTTTTTTTAGACAGATACCAGGTACCAAAGTTAAATCAGGAGCAGATAAGCCATTTAATTGTCTCATAACTGCTAAAGAAATAGCAGCAGTCATTAAAACTCTCCCCACCATAAAAAGGCCAGGACAAGATGGTTTTTGTGTATAATTCTATCAGATCTTCAAGGAAGACCTAATACCAATTCTCTTCAATTTATTTCACAAAAAAAGAAGGAACACAGGAATGCAGGGATGGTTCAATATTCAAAATCCATCCACATAATTATATAAAGAAACTAAAAGAAAAAAAACATGATTATCATATTGGATGATGAGAAAGCATTTGTCATAATTCAACATCCCTTCATTGTAAAAGTAATGGAAAGATCAGGAATTCAAGGCCTATACCTAAACATAGTAAAAGCAATATACAGCAAGCCAGTAGCAAACATCAAACTAAATGAAGAGCACGTTGAAGCAATCCCACTAAAATCAGGCAGTAGACAAGGCTGCGCACTCTCTCCCCACCTATTCAATATAGTACTAGAAGTCCTAGCCAGAGCAATTAGACAAAAAAAGGATTTCAAAGTGATACAAATTGGAAAGGAAGAAGTCAAATTTTCAGTATTTGCAGATGATAGTATACCTATGTGAAAACAAATCTTCTACCAGAGAACTCCTAAACCTGATAAACAGCTTCAGCAAAGTGGCTGGATGTAAAATCAACTCAAACAAATCAATAGCCTTCCTCTACTCAAAAGATAAGCAGGCTGAGAAAGAAATTAGGGAAATGACACAATAGTCACAAATAATATAAACTACCTTGGTGTGAATCTAACCAAGTATGTGAAATATCTATATGACAAGAACGTCAAGTTTCTGATGAATTTGGAGATCTCAGAAGATAGAAAGTACTCCCATGCTCATGGAATGGCAGGATTAATATAGTAAAAATGGCCATCTTGCAAAAAGCAATCTGCAGATTCAATGAAATCCCTATCAAAATTCCAAATAAATTCTTCATAAAGAGAAAAAGAGCAATTTTCAAATTCATTTGGAATAACTAAAAACTCAGAATATCAAGAAATATTCTCAACAATAAATGAACTTCTGGGGGAATCACCATCCCTGGTTGTATTAAGAGCAATAGTGATAAAAACTATATGGTGTTGGTTCAAAAGCAGGCAGATTGGCCAATGGAATAAATAGAACTGAAGACCCAGAAATAAACCCATATACCTATGGTCACTTGATCTTTGACAAAGGAGCTAAAATAGTCTAGTGGAAAAAGGACAGCATTTTCAACAAATGGTGCTGGTTAAACTGGAGGTCAGCAGGTAGAAGAAATTGATCCATTCTTATCTCCTTGTACAAAGCTCAAGTCCAAGTGGATAAAGGACCTTCACATAGAACAAGATACACTGAAACTAATAGAAGAGAATATGGGTAAGACCCTTGAATACCTAGGTACAGAGGAACAGTTTCTGAAGAGAACACCAATGGCTTATGCTCTAAGATCAAGAATTGACAAATGGGATCTCATAAAATTGTAAAACTTTTGTAAGGCAAAAAACACTGTCAATAGGACAAAATGACAATCAACAGATTTGGAAAAGACATATATCAATCCTACATTAGATAGAGGGCTAAATATCAAATATATACAAAGAACTCAAGAAACTAGACTTCAGACAACCAAATAACCCTATTAAAAATGGGATACAAAGCTAAACAAAGAATTCTCAACTGAGGAAACCTGAATGGCCGAGAAGCACCTAAAGTAATGTTCAGCATCCTTACTCATCAGGGAAATGCAATTCAAACAACCCTGAGATTCCACCTCACACCAGTCAGAATGGCTAAGATCAAAAACTTAGGTGATAATAGATGCAAGGAAGGATGCGAAGAAAGAGGAACACTCCTCCGTTGTTGGTGGCATTTCAAGATAGTACAACCACTCTGGAAATCAATCTGGCAGTTCATAAGAAAACTGGACATAGCATTACCTGATGAGCCAGCTATACAATTCCTGGGCATATACCAAGGAGATGTTCCAACATGTAACAAAGATATAT
Organism: Rhabdomys pumilio; assembly: GCA_030674055.1. Lineage (NCBI taxonomy): Eukaryota > Metazoa > Chordata > Mammalia > Rodentia > Muridae > Rhabdomys > Rhabdomys pumilio. The sequence continues at coordinate 16,859,762 of JANHMN010000009.1, forward strand.
GCTCCACTATGTTCATAGAAGCCTTATTTATAATAGTCAGAAGCTGGAAAGAACCAAGATGTCCCTCAACAGAAGAATGGATATAGAAAATGGTAAATTTACACAATGGAGTATTACTCAGCTATTAAAAACAATCAATTCGAGAAATTCTTAGGTAAATTGATGGAACTAGAATGTATTATCCTGGGAGAGGTAACACCATCACAAAAGAACACAAATGGTATTCACACACTGATAATTGGATATTAGCTCAGAAGATAGCCATGACTAAGACACAACTCACAGACCACATCAAGCTCATGAAGAAGGAAGACCAAGTAAGGGTGCTTACATCTTTCTTAGAAGGAGTAACAAAATACACAAGGGAGCAAATATGGAGACAATCTGGAACAGAAACTGAAAGAGGAGCCATCTGGAGACCATTCCACCTGGATATCCATTCCTTGGGCATCCATCAAAGGTAGTTGCTGATGTGGATGCCAGGAAGAGCATGCTGACAGGAGCCTGATATAGCTGTCTCCTTAGAGGTCTGCTAGAGCCTGAAATGTACAGAGGCTAATGCTCATGGCTAACCATAGAACTGTTCATGGTGTTCCCAATGGAGGAGTGAGAGAGAAGACTGAAGGAGTTTAAAGGGTTTGAGGCCCCATGGGGAGTTTAACAATACCAACAAACCAGAACTCCCAGGGACTAAACCACAAGTCTGGGAGCACATAGGGAGGGACCCATGGTCCCATATGTATACATAGGTGAGGATGACATTGTCAGGCATAGGTGGGTGAGGAAGTCCTTGGTCCAATGAAGTCTTGACTTCCTAGTGTGGGGAAAATTGTGAGTGGGGAGATGAGAGTGGGAAGGTGGGTGGGGGCATATTCTCATAGAAGCAGGAGGGGGGTTGAGATAGGGGGTTCCTGATTTGGGGGGAAATGGGGAAAGGGAATTGCATCTGAAATGTAAATAAAATATCGAATAAAAAATAAATATGAGATTTAAAAAAGGCCCAGTAAATAACTTCAATAAATTATATAAGTAAACTTCCTTAACCTAAAGAAAGAGATGCCCATAAATATACATTTAGTCTACATGACTCCGAATAGAAAGAACCAGAAAAATAATTCTTCTCATCACATAATAATCAAAACAATAAATGTACAAAACAAAGAAAGAATAAATAGATCAGTAAGGGAAAAAGGTCAAGTAACATATAAAGGCAAACCTATCAGAATTACACCAAGCATCTCATCAGAAACTTTGGAAGTTAGACTATCCTGGACAGATGTCATACATATCAGAAGAGAACACGAATGCTAGTACTGGCTACTACACAATGAAACTCTCAATATAGATGGAAAAACAAATATATTCCATGACAAAAGAAAATTTACATAATATCTTTCCAGAAATCCAGTGTACAAAATATAACGGATTGATACTTCAACACAAGAAGGAAAACTACACCCTAGAAAAAGCAAGAAAATAATCTTCCTTCAACAAATAAAAAAGAAGATAACCACAAAACATGATTCCACCTCTAACAACAAAAAAATATCTGGAAGCAACAATCACTGGTACTTAATAACTATTAATATCAAAGGAATCAATTCCCAAATAAAAAGACATAGAAGAACAGACTGAATACATAAACAGTATATGGAAAACACACCTCAGTGACAACACTACCTCCCAGTAAAAGGCTGAAAATTTTTTTTCAAGAAAGTTGTACCAAGAAACAATCTGGAATAGCCATTCTAATATGAAATAAAATCGACTTTCAATCAACCAAAAGATGTCAAAAAGATAACGAAGGACATTTCATACTCATCAAAGTAAAATCTACCAAGATGAACTCTTAATTCTGAAGATCTATGCTCCAAATGCAAGGGCACTCACATTCATAAAACAAGCTTTACTAAAGCATAAAACACACATTACAAGCTGACACAAAAATAGTGAGAGACTTTAATACTCCACTTTTGTCAATAGACAGATTGTGGAAACAAACAAAAAAAAGACACAGTAAAACTAACAGAAGTTATTAACCAAATGAATTTAACAGATATCTATAGGCAATTTCATCCTAAAACAAAAGAATATACCTTTTTCTCAGCACCTCATAGGAACTTCTTCAAAATTGAACATATAATTGATAACAAAACAGGCCTTAACAAATACAAAAAGATTAAAATAATCCCATGCATCTTATCAGAATACCATTGACAAAGGCTGGTCTTCAATAACAATAAAAACAACAGAACGCCCACAAACACATAGAAACTGAACAATGCCCTACTTAATGATAACTTGATCAAGAAGAAATACAGAAATTAAAGACTTTTTAGAATTTAATGAAAATTAAGACACAACACACCAAACTTATAGGACACAATGAAAGCAATACTAAGAGGAAAACTCATAGCCCTTAGTACATCAAAGAGAGAGAGAAAGAGAGAGAGAGAGAGAGAGAGAGAGAGAGAGAGAGAGAGCTTACACTATCAGCTTGACAGCACATCTGAATGCTCTAGAATAAAATGAAGCAAATACACCCAAGAAGTGTACAGAGCAGAAAATAATCATACTATGGGCTAAAATCAACCATGTAGAAACAATAAGAACTATATAAAAAAAATCAACAAAATGAGGAGCTAGTCCTTTGAGAAAATCAACAAGATAGATAATCCTTAGCCAGACTAAGAAGTGAACACAGAGACAGTATTCAAATTAACAAAATCAGAAATGAAATGGGAGATATAACAACAGAAACTGAGGAAATCCAAAAAATCATTAGATCTTACTTCAAAAGCCTATACTCAACAAAACTGGAAAATCTGAATGAAATTAATTGTTTTCTAGACAGATACCAGGTACCAAAGTTAAATCAGGATCAGATAAACAGTACATAACCACTACAGCAATAGAGCAATCATTAAAACATCCCAAGATGGTCTGCTCCAGTGTGGACACTGGATCCCTCCTGAGACATCCTAGAGCATACACTGAACCCAGAGCGACAGAATATCACTCCCTTTCCACCCCTCTCCCGGATCTGAGGCCTGGTGAAGACCCCTACCTGGTCTCCTCCTGTGTGGACACTGGATCCCAAGACATCCTAGAAGGTCCACTGAACACAGAGCAGCAGAGGTACCACTGAACCCAGAGCAGAAGAGGAACAACCAAACTCAGAGGGACAGACAACATATCCTGAGACATCCTAAAGGAGCCACTGCAATCAGAGCAGTGGACACCTTATCCTGAGAAATCCTAGAGGAGACACTGCACTCAGAGCAGTAGACACCTTATCCTAAGACATCCTAGAGGAGACACTCCACACAGAACAGTGGATACCTAGCTGGTCTGCTACCTTGGAGACACCATATCCTGAGACATCTTACAGGAACCACTGTACTCAGAGCAGCTGGAGCTCAGGATTAAAAGATCACAGAGACATCTGGACCCTGAAGAGATCAGAAACATGAAAGATAACTGAAAAAGTAGGCTCCAGTCAGAGACAGTGAGTACAAGTAGCACTAGAGTTAACCAGATGATAAAAGGCAAGCGCAAGAACATAAGCAATAGAATCCAAAGTTAAATGGTATCAGCAGAATACACTATCCCTATCATAGCAGGCCCTGAACACACCATCATACCAGAAAAGCAGAATTCAGAATTAAAATCACTTCTCATGACAATGATAGAGGACTTTAAGAAGGACATAAATAACACTCTCAAAGAATTTAAAGAGAACACAGGTAGACAGGTAGAAGCCCTTGAAGAGGAAACACAAAAATCCTTAAAAGAATCACAAGAAAACACAACCAAACAGGTGAAGGAATTAAACAAAGGCATCCAGGATCTAAAAATGGAAGTAGGAAAAAATAAAGAAATCACAAAGGGACTACCGTAGAGATAGAAAACCTAAAAACAAGATCAGAAGTCAGAGACACAAGTATCTCCAACAGAATACAAGAGACAGAAGAATCTCATGTGCAGAAGATACCATGGAAAACATTGATACAACTGTCAAAGAAAATGCAAAATACAAAAAGCTACTAACCCAAAAGATCCAGGAAATCCAAGACACAATGAGAAGGCCAAACCTAAGGAGAATAGGTATAGATGATGGGAAAGACTCCCAACTTAAAGGACCAGTAAATATTCTCAAAAAAATTATAGAGGAAAACTTTACTAACCTATAGAAAGAGATGTCCATAAATATACAAGAAGCCTACAGAACTCCAAATAGTTTAGACCAGAAAAGAAATACTTCCCGCCACATAATAATCAAAACAACAAATGTACAAAACAAAGAAAAAATACTAAAAGCAGTAAGGGAAAAAGGTAAAGTAACATATAAAGGCAGACCTATAAGAATTACACCAAACTTCTCACTAGAGACCATAAAAGCCAGAAGATCCAGGACTGATATCATACAGACCCTAAGAGAACACAAATGCCAGCCCAGACTACTATACCCAGCAAAGGACTCAATCAAAATTGATAGAGAAACCAAAATATTCCACAACATAACCAAATTTACACAATATCTTACCTCAAATCCAGCATTTCATAGGATAATTGGTGGAAAACTCCAACACAAGGAGGGAAAGTACAACCTAGAAAAACCAAGAAAGTAATCTTCCAACAACCCTAAAAGAAGATAGCTACACAAACATAGCTCCACCGCCAATAACAAAAATAACAGAAAGCAACATTCATTTTTCCTTAATATCTCTTAAAATCAATGGACTCAATTCTCCAATAAAAAGACATAGACTATCAGACTGGATATATAAAAACAACCCAGCATTGTGCTGCATACAGGAAATGCACCTTTGTGAAAAAGACAGACACTACCTCAGAATAAAAGGATATAAAACAAACTTCCAATCAAATGGTTCCAAGAAACAAGCTGGAGTAGCGATTCTAATATCAAATAAAATCGATTTTCAACCAAAAGTAATCAAAAAAGATAAGGAAGTACACTTCATATTCATCAAAGAAAAAATATACCAAGAGGAAATCTCAATTCTAAGCATCTATGCCCCAAATGCAAGGGCACCCACATACAAAAAAGAAACTTTACTAAAACTTAAAGCATATATTGCACCTCACACAATAATAATGTGAGATTTCAATACCCCACTCTCAGCAATGGACAGATCATGGAAACAAATCTAAACCGAGACACAATGAAACTAACAGAAGTTATGAACCAATTGGACTTAATTGGTATCTATAGAGCATTTCATCCTAAGACAAAAGAATATACCTTTTTCTTAGCACCTCATGATACCTTCTCCAAAACAGACCTTATAATTGGTCACAAAACAGGCCTCAGCAGATACAAAAACATTGAAATAATCTTTTGTACCTATCAGACCACATGGACTAAGACTCATCTTTAATATGGGCAAATATAATGGAAAGCCCACATACACGTGGAAACTGAACAATGCTCTACTCAATGCTGACTTGGTCAAAGAAGAAATAAAGAAAGAAATTAAAGACTTTTTAGAATTTAATGAAAATGAGGACACATCATATCAAAACCTGTGGGACTCCATGAAAGCAGTACTAAGAGGAAAACTCATAGCTCTAAGTGCCCACAAAAAGAAACTGAAAAGAGCATACATTAACAACTTAACAGCACACCTGAAAGCATTAGGAAAAAAAGAAGCTAATATACCCAAGAGGAGTAGACGACAGAAAATAATCAAACTCAGAGAAAATCCACAAAACAGTCAAACCCTTAGCCAGACTAAGCAATGGGCACAGAGACAGTACTCAAATGAATAAAATCAGAACTGAAGAGAGAAACATAAAAACAGAAACTGAGGAAATCAAAAATATTATCAGATCCTACTACAAAGGCATATACTCAACAAAATTGAAAAATCTGGAAGAAATGGAAAAATTTCTAGATAGATACCAAGTATCAAAATTAAAACAGGAGCAGATAAACCATCTAAACAGTTCCATAACCCCAAAAGAAATAGAAGAAGTCATTAAAAGTCTCCCCACCCAAAAAAAAAGTTTGGGACCAGATGCTTTTAGTGCAGAATTCTATCAGACCTTCCAGGAAGACTTAATACCATTTCTCTTCAAATTATTCCACAGAATAAAAACAGAAAAAAACGATACCCAATTTGTTCTATGAAGCTACATTTATGCACATACCTAAACCTCACAAAAACCCAACACAGGAAGAGAACTACAGACCAATTTCTCTTATTATATTGATGCAAAAATACTCAAAGAAATTCTCTCCACCCACATCCAAGAACACGTCAAAGCAATCATTCAACATGGTCAAGTAGGCTTTATCCCATGAATGAAGGGATGGTTCAATATTCAGAAATACATCAATGTAATCCACTACATAAACACACTCAAAGAAAAAAAACCACATGATTATCTCACTAGATGCTGAGAAAGCATTTGACAAAATTCAACATTCCTTCATGTTAAAAGTCTTGGAAAGGTCAGGAATTCAAGACCCATACCTAAACATAGTAACAGCAATATACAGCAAGCCAGTAGCCAACATCAAACTAAATGGAGAGAAACTTGAAACAATTCCACTAAGATCAGGGACTAGACAAGGCTGCCCACTCTCACCCTATCTATTCAATGTAGTACTGGAAGTACTGGCCAGAGAAATTAGACAACAAAAAGAAGTGAAAAGGATACAAATAGGAAAGGAAGAAATCAAAATTTCACTGTTTGCAGATGATATGATAATATACTTAAGTGACCCTAAAATTTCCATCAGAGAACTCTTAAACTTGATAAATAACTTCAACACAGTGGCTGGATATACAATCAAATCAAATAAATCAGTAGCCTTCCTCTATTCAAAGGATAAATGTGGTGCGCCAATGTCATTGCGCACTATCTCACCGCCGCCATTAAAAGATGGCGCAGACTTCCACCTGGACTCATCCCGCTTAACTAGTAAACAAGTGCTCAGAGCATGCTCAGAGTCTCTTGAACCAGCCCACATGTGACGCATCCCGAGACGTCATATCTCCTGAGGTCTGCTAGCCAATCACAAAGGTACACACCAACACGCCGACCTAATAGGTATTTAAGGACGACTCCCTCTCCCATCAGGGTCTTCCCTTCACTCCGGCTGCAATAAAGCTTGCTGTAGAAGGATCCTGTTGTCTGAGTCCGTTCTTGCTGGCGAGGTTGTGACGAGTACAGTCACAACTGGTGCCGAAACCCGGGACAATCCATCTGTGGGAGCCGAGGAAGACCCCCATCTTGGGGAGGATCCAGAACTACAGCTCAGGTACGGATCAGAAAGGTATGCTCTCTTACTTGCTTGAGGTCGGCCTTGCTTTCATTTTGGTATCAGTGGCCCTCCTTCTGGTTCTTCTTGTGTTGTATTGCCTGCATAGGGCTGGCTCTGAGTGACCCAGTGTGGTAAGACGAATGTAGTTAAGCCACTACATTGGTATCGTCCCAATGGGAGCCTCATACTCGCTAGTCAAAGCCTTAAATGTCTTACTGAAAAAACATGACTTAGCCCTTCCACGGAGAGTCGCGGACAATTTCATCAAGGAAGTAGACAGAGTCGCTCCGTGGTTCGCGGTCTCAGGGTCGCTCTGCTGCCCATCATGGGAGAAGCTGGGGAAGGACTTGGAAAGGGCATTACAGGAGGAAACTCTTAGAAAAGGCACTCATTCCGCTTGGCAGCTTATTTACTCGTGCTTGAAGGATTAGTGCAGAAATACATGCAGGCCAGGAGACCCTCCAGGAAGTTCAGGAGAGCATGTCAGAATCTGACCGTGAAAAGAGAAGTGGTGCGCGCAAAAAACAGCCTAAAGCCGCCAAGAATTCAGTCCCCTCAGACAAGGCTGTTGAGGAGTCAGGAAAGAGCAAGGACGCTCTGGGAGAGAAAGAGGCTGCTATTAAAAGAAAGGTGAAAAATAAGTTCAAAACTCTTTATCCATTAAAAGAATTGGAAGCTCTTGAGTTAGATTCCTCCAAAGAGGAGGATTTTGATCCCTCCGAAGAGGAGGATTTGGAGGAGGAGGCTGCCAGGCATGAGGCCAATAGATATCACCCAGACGGGCCGCATACGGCACTTAACCGAATGCAAAAGCCCTTGAGGGCAGCGGCATGAAAGAACGGCCACGCACCTGAGCAACCGTCGCCTCTTTCGAGCGCGACTTCACCCTATGTGGGGCGCCACGCCGACTCGTTCTTTTCACCAGAAGCTAACCAAAAGATCCGGATGGCTTATCCCATCTATGAAGGAGCAGAGGGTGGTTGTGTTCATGCTCCAGTAGAATTTACTACTCTAGAGAAACTGGCTGAATCGGTCTGCAAGTATGGGGCAGATGCCAGCTTCACAGTAATGCAAGTGGAGCGGTTGGGCACTATGGCCCTAACCCCAACAGATTGGCAAACTACAGCGAGTTCCACACTTAATAGCCCGGGACAGTTTATGGAATGGAAATCCCTCTGTCAGGATGCCTTACAGGCGCAGGCAAAATCTAATGCTCTTTTGATTGGTAATCAAGAACAGTGGACATATGATCTATTAACTGGCCAGGGTCCATATGCTAATAATCAGACAGAATATGATTGGGGAGCCTATGGGCAGATTGCCGCTGCAGCAGTGCAAGCGTGGAAGGGGCTCTCAAAAAGGGGTGATACTGAAGGGCAGTTAACAAAGGTTGTTCAAGAACCTCAGGAGTCCTTTTCAGACTTTGTGGCTCGTATGACAGACACTGCTACAAAGATTTTTGGAGAGACAGAAAGAATCAAAATACTCATAGAACAATTAGTGTTCGAGAATGCTACCCCAGAATGTAAAGCTGTCATCCGGCCATGTAAAAGCAAGGGGCTGGCTGATTAGATAAAAAGTTGCCGCGGAATAGGAGGGCCCCTAACCAACACCAGATTGGCTGCGGCCATATTACGGTCTAAAGAGATGAGTGCTCAAAAAACCTGTTATGGGTGTGGAAAGCCAGGCCACTTAAAGAGAGATTGTAAAAGCAGTCACGAACGATCGAAAAGACCGCCTGGCCTTTGCCCAAGGTGTAAAAAAGGATACCATTGGGCTAAAGAGTGTAGAACCACCCTTGACCTCCAGGGGAACCTCCCCCCCTGCTGGTAATAATGATGAGGATCAATCAAAAATCACCCTTATGGGCCCCAGGCACCAGGGCCCCAAGAAATATGGAGCCAGGAATGGATGGACGGCCACCGAGCCTACTCAGGCTCCGCAGGACTGGACATCTGTGCCGCCACCGGATGCCTATTGATACCACAAATGGCGGCCGTTCCTGTCCCTGTTACCTTTACTATGCCTCTGCCCAAGGGCAGTGTGGAGATCATTTTGGGACGGCCTTCTCTTACCCTTAAGGGACTTGTGGTTTACCCAGGCATTATAGATACATACTTTAAAGGTACACTCCAAGTCATTTGTTCCAGCCCTCAGGGAGTATTTTCTATATCCCCTGGAGATCGCATAGCACAACTTGCTTTGCTTCCTAGCTTACAAGATGAACTTCCCTCTACCAATTTATCCAGGCTGGAAGGTATGGGCTCAACAGGGACTGACCAAGCTCATTTGGTGGTGAATCTGTCCTCTAGACCCACTTTACTCCTAAAGGTGGAGGGAAAATCCCTCTCCGGTATCTTGGACACAGGGGCTGATAAGAGTATCATATCACAGACATGGTGGCCTAAAACCTGGCCCCTTACCCAGTCGTCCCGCTCTCTGCAGGGTTTAGGATATGAGGCTAATCCATCCATCAGCTCAAAAACCTTACACTGGGAAGCCCCTGAGGGACAAAAGGGCACATTCACACCCTATGTCCTACCCCTACCAGTTAACCTATGGGGCAGAGATGTCCTTCAACAATTAAATTTAAAACTGACTGACAATTATTCTCCTCAAGCTGTTAATATTATGTCTCACATGGGATATAGACATGGTAGAGGCTTGGGGCCAAGTGAACAGGGCATAATCGAGCCTGTAATGGCTCAGTCTAAGAATGACAGGAAAGGACTGGGTTTTTCCTAGGGGCCACTGGGGAGTTAATATCAATACCATGGTTGACTCAGGAAGCTGTGTGGGTCCCCCAGTGGCCCCTACCTATTGGAAAGTTGAAGGCAGCAATAGAATTGGTTGAAGAACAGTTGAAACTAGGACACTTGGAACCCTCAACCTCACCCTGGAACACTCCCATCTTTGTCATCAAAAAGAAGTCGGGAAAATGGAGATTGCTCCATGACTTAAGAGCTATTAATGCACAAATGAGGTTATTGGGCCCAGTACAAAAGGGACTCCCCCTTTTATCTGCCCTCCCAAAAGGATGGAAAACACTCATTATAGATATAAAAGATTGCTTTTTTTCAATACCCCTGGCAGAACAAGATAGGGAACGCTTTGCATTCTCCCTACCTACTACAAATCACTGGCAACCCGATAGACATTATCAATGGAAGGTATTGCCTCAGGGAATGGCCAATAGCCCCACAATTTGTCAATTGTTCGTTCAAAGAGCATTGACCCCAATAAAAGAAAAGTTCCCCACATTATTAATTGCACATTACATGGATGATATTTTGGTATGTCATGAAACAGTGTCGGTGCTTCAACAGGCACATCCTCTGCTGATAAGCCAATTCCAACGATGGGGACTGAATATAGCCACCGAGAAAATTCAGTTGGCTGAGGTAAGCTCCTTTTTAGGAGCCAAAATTTATTCCCATAAAATTATTCCCTATAAAATAGAAATTAGAAAAGATAATTTACAAACCCTACATGATTTTCAAAAGCTCTTAGGGGATATTAACTGGCTTCGACCCTATCTAAAGCTATCCTCCATGGAATTAAAGCCTCTATTCGATATCTTAGAAGTTGATACACAGCTCACCTCTCCCAGGAGACTAACCCCTGATGCTCGCCAGGTCCTATTAAAGGTCGAACGGGCAATCCAGGAGGCTACTCTGAAAAGAATAGAAAAATCTCAGCGATTTTATTTGTGTATTTTAAAAACAAAAGGATTACCCACTGCAGTCCTTTGGCAACAGGGCCCACTCTTGTGGATTCACCCCAAAGCCTCGCCATCAAAGGTTATCGAGTGGTATCCTGACGCTGTTGCAAAATTGGCACTGTGGGGATTAAAATCAGCCATTACACACTTTGGTGGCCCCCCAGCTGTACTAGTGGTCCCCTATACCGCTCAACAGGTGCAGGTCCTTAGTGCATCCTCTGATAATTGGGCAGTACTTGTTGCTTCTTTTCTAGGTATTATAGACAATCACATGCCAAAAGACCCCATTTTACAATTTGCTGAAGCTCAGACCTGAATCATGCTGATGATTCCAAAACAGGGATAGGGGCATATGTAATAGGTGATTCAGTTTACACCCGGCAGTTCCCTGAAACCTCACCCCAAATGGTTGAGTGTCTTATTGTATTAGAAGTCCTTAGAATCTTTCAAGAACCTCTAAATATTGTCTCTGATTCAAATTATGTAGTAAATGCTGTCAAAATTCTGGAAACTGCAGGCATTATAAAACATACAAGCAGGGTTGCGGAGGTCTTTCAACAGATCCAGACTGCCCTTTTGGGACAAAATTTCCCAATGTTCATCACTCACATCAGATCACATTCAGGTTTGCCGGGCCCTATGGCCCAGGGTAACGCAAGAGCCGATGCATCGACACATATCGCCGCGGTGGCCTTGCAAGACCCACCAATGATTCAGGCCAAGAACTTTCATAACCAATTTCATGTAACATCATAAACCCTACGCCATTGCTTTAAAATTTCTAGACAACAGGCGAGGGATATTGTCGTTAATTGTGAAAACTGTTGTCAATTTCTTCCCACTCCTCATGTCGGGATTAATCCCCGAGGCCTCCAGCCACTTCAAATTTGGCAAATGGACGTCACTCACGTCCCATCCTTCGGGAAAATGCGGTTTGTGCATGTATCTGGCATAATATATGCGACCCCACTGACTGGTGAAAAAACAAGCCAAGCTACTCAACACTGCCTGGAAGCTTGGAGTGCATGGGGAAAACCACAGATCCTGAAGACAGATAATGGTCCTGCCTTACCTCACAAAAATTTAAACAGTTTTGTCATGCTATGAATATTACCCACTTAACTGGGATACCATATAACCCCCAGGGTCAGGGCATCGTTGAACGTGCCCATCGTACCCTGAAATCTTACTTAATTAAACAAACAGGGGATCTTTTGTATCTTTCCACAGGACGAAGATAATCTATTTTGGATACTGGAAAGGCTAACCAGAAGACTGTTAAAACATGAAAACTCACCAGAATCGGAAAATCGCACTGATAACCCTCGGAATCCTACTCCTGAACCTGAGGACGGTAACAGGGGAACCAAGATGGGGAATTATGACAACCTTCCCAATACCCATGCCCGTGATGCATGATGCCCAAGTATTTCCCCGGTTCTTTACAACTAACAAGAGCTTGGGTTTACCATATATTCCATTTGATGGACAAAGCCATAATGTAATTACCAACAATACCTATTTCTTAAAGGGAAGCCTGTGCTTCACAATAATTCGAAATCCTAATGAAAGCAGTCATTGTATTCAGATTTACAATCAATCTGCTGCCTGGCTAAATGAGGCAACTTCGAGTGTCGATTTTGATATTGTCTTTAATGCCACAGTGCTATTTGGATGGTGGCCTGGTGGCATAAAAGACCCCATTAGGGCACCCCCTCATGGGGTGCTGGCTCCCTTTTGCAAGGGAATGAAATCAGAAGATTTATTTTTTTCCATGGACAGGCTGCCAGGCTAGACGGGCATCTTGGACAGTCCAAGATTACTTTACCTTTTCTCCTAATATCAATACATATTTTAATACAACATTTTCTGGATTTAATTTTATCAAGGTAGATTCAGAAAGGGCAGATGCAAATCCTTTTGACCAATGGCTTCTTTGTGGCATCAATGGGAGCTGTACTGATCTTTCCCCCTTTGCTATGCTCGGAGGGGGACTTGCAGCCAAGGGACCAATAAAATTTGATTGGAAGGGGACTCTTAGTGGTTCCCTTTTCTCAGGGAAGTCGTCAGGTAGTTTTTCCTGTCAAACTGCCACGACATCTTATAAACAATATAATAGCTTTAATTTGGCCCCAACACCCGTATGCGTGTGGCCACCCTTTATCTGGATTGTAAGCAATGACAGTTCAGTATGGAATGAAACCCTACAATGTAGTCCGAAAACCTGCTTTTTTGTACTTTGCTGGAATGCTACAATGTTTCCCTTTGCTATGGCGACCTGCTTGCCCAGGTTTGTTCCCGTGCCAGTTGAGGCACCCAATAGTTTGAGTCACTTCAGGGTGCAGAGAGATTTTGGTATCTCAGCTATCATTGTGGGCATTATTGCAGGAGCCGCAGCAATAGGATCAGTTACGGCCTCTGCTCCTGCCTTATCCACCTCAGTACAAACAGCTGATACTATAAACCAGCTGTCTGCCTCAGTAACTTCAGCCCTTGATGTCCAGGCCTCGGCTAACTCACAAATAATGGGAGGCCTAATGTTGGTAAACCAACGCATAGACCTGGTCCAAGAACAAATTGACATCCTGTGGCAGCTGGCCCAATTGGGCTGCGAACAAAATATGCCAGGATTATGTATCACTTCCATACAATATAAAAATTTTTACTCATGCAGCAAATTTGTCTAAAACTCTTTCTCAGTTTTTATTACAGAATTGGACCTTGGAATTTGAAGAAAGGCTTCGCCAGCTACGTTTTGCCATCATTGAAGTGAATTCGACTCACCTTGATTTATCCCTGACCAAGGGGTTGTCCTCTTGGGTCTCTTCAGCTATTTCTTATTTCAAAGAATGGGTGGGAGTGGGCCTTTTTGGAGTAGTCCTATGCCTTGGTCTGGCAGGTACTCTCTTCTTGTTGTGTAAATTATGAGCTCAAAGGAAAAGAGACAAAGTAGTGCTGGCTCAAGCCTTTGCCGCTCTGGAAAATGGAGAGTCTCTGGGAATCTGGATGTCTATTTTAAAAGATTGATGCCTCTTACCCTATTAGCTCTTAGCTTTGGCTTTTGCTGTTGAAAACACACAGAAGAACACTGAGAACCAACCCAGGCTTCTAGTCCATCCAACACTTGTTAAACCCAGAGGGCACAGGTTCCCATTGCACCTGGGGAATGTGGACACGGTCTGGAGTTAAGGTTGCCCCTACACTCATTAACCTTGGGAGGGCTTAGGTTCCCATTGCACCCCTGGGGATTGTGGGGGCCTGGGCCTACCTCATTGATTGGAGACGAGTCCTGTCAAAACCTCGTCTCTTTGATCATTGAGTGTCTGCCTAGCCCATCATGTCCTTCTGTTGTGCGTACTATTGGGCTTGGGCCAGAGAGAGTCCACAAAATTTATTAAAACAATTAAGGGGAGATGTGGTGAGCCAATGTCATTGCGCACTATCTCACCGCCGCCATTAAAAGATGGCGCCAACATCCGCCTGGACTCATCTCACTTAACTAGTAAACAAGTGCTCGAGCATGCTCAGAGTCTCTTGAACCAGCCCACATGTGACGCATCCCGAGACGTCATATCTCCTGAGCTCTGCTTGCCAATCACAGAGGTACACACCGGCACGCCGACCTAATAGGTATTTAAGGACGACTCTCTTTCCTATCGGGGTCTTCCCTTCACTCTGACTGCAATAAAGCTTGCTGTAGAAGGATCCTGTTGTCTGAGTCCGTTCTTGCTGGCAAGGTCGTGATGAGGACAGCCACAGATAAACAGAATGAGAAAGAAATTAGGGAAATAACACCCTTCACAATAGTTACAAACAATATAGTATACCTTGGAGTGAATCTAACCAAGCAAGTAAAAGATCTGTATGACAAGATCTCAGAAGATCTGCATGGTATTGGTACAAAGACAGAAAATCAATAAAATAGAATTGAAGATCCAAAAATAAACCCACACACCTATGATCACTTGATTTTTTACAAAGGAGCTAAAATGATCCAGTGGAAAAAGGACAGCATTTTCAGCAAATGGTGCTGGTTCAACTGGAGGTCAACATGTAGAAGGATGCAAATCAATCCATCCTTATCTTATTGTACAAAGCTCAAGTCCAAGTGGATAAAAGAACTTCAGATAAAACCAGATACACTGAAACTAATAAAAGAGAAGGTGGGGAAGACCCTTGAATACCTATGCACAGGGGAACGTTCCTGAACAGAACACCAATGGCTTATGCTCTAAGATCAAGAATTGAGAAATGGGACCTCATAAAATTGCAAAGCTTCTGTAAGGCAAAGGACATTGTCAATAAGACAAAATGGCAACCAACAGATTGGGAAAACATCTTTACCAATCCTACATCCGATAGAGGGCTAATATCAGAGATATACAAAGAACTCAAGAAATTATAATCCAGACAACCAAAAAACCCCATTAAAAATCGGGTACAGAGCTAAACAAAGAATTATCAATGAAGGGAAGTCGAATGGCTGAGAAGCACCTTACAAAATGCTCAACATCCTTAGTCATCAGGGAAATGCAAATCAAAACAACTCTGAGATACCACCTCACACCAGTCAGAATGGCTAAGATCAAAAACTCAGATGATAGTAGATGCTGGCGAGGATGTGGAGAAAGAGGAAGACTCCTCCATTGTTGGTGGGATTGCAAGCTGGTACAACCACTCTGGAAATCAGTCTGGCAGTTTCTCAGAAAACTGGACATAGCATTACCTGAGAATTCAGCTTTACCCCTCCTGGCCATATAACCAGAATATGCTCCAACATATAACAAGGACACATGCTCCACTATGTTCATAGCAGCCTTATTTATAATAGCCAGAAGCTGGAAAGAACCAAGATGTCCCTCAACAGAGGAATGGATACAAAAAATGTGGTACATTTACACAATGGAGTATTACTCAGCTAGTAAAAATAATGAATTTGAGAAATTCTTAGGTAAATGGATGGAACTAGAAATTATCATCCTGAGTGAGTTAACCCAATCACAAAAGAACACACATAATATTTATTAACTGATAAGCAGATGTTAGGCCAAAAGTTTGGAATAGCAAAGACTCAACTCACAGATCACATGAAGCTCATGAAGAAGGAAGACCAAGTGGGGATGCCTCAGTTCTACTTAGAAGGAGTAACAAAAATACTCAAGGGAGCAAATATGGATACAAAACATAGGACAGAAACTGAAGAAGGGACCATCTGGAGACCATTCCACCTGGGTATCCATCCCATATGCAGTCACCTAAGCTAGACATTGATGTGGATGGCTGGAAGTGCATGCTGACAAGAACCTGATGTAGCTGTCTCCTTAGAGGTCTGCCAGAGACTGACACATTCAGAGGACGATGCTCACAGCTAACCACTGATCTGATCAAGGGTTTCCCAATGGAGAAGTTAGAGAGAAGACTGAAGGAGCAGAAAGGGTTTGAGACCCCCAGGAGGAGAACAACAATACCAACCAACCAGAGCTCCCCATAGTCTAAACCACCAGCCTAGGAACACACATGACTCCAGCTCTATATGTAGGGGAGGATGGTCTTGTTGGGCATAAGTGGGTGAGGAGATTCTTGTTCCCATGAAGGATGAACACTGAGTGGGAGGGAATGTGAGGGTGGGTGTTGGGCCTTGGAAGAGATAACTCCATTTAACCTGTGCCGTTCAGTCATGTAGCAAACTGGTAAAGGGTGTGATTAACAAGTCTCCACCTCCAGAGATTAAAATATTAATGAGTTATCTAAAGGCCGGCAAGCATATCTAATTAAGTTATTCCCACCCCTTTTCCCTCTCCCTATAAAAAAAGCCAGACCCCCTGACTTTTGGGGAAAAGTTCATACCATCTACACCTATTCACCACTCCATGAACAATAAAAGCTTTGGAAAACCAGACTGGACGTATAGCTTGGGCCTGCACCGTTACCAGATTGCCATCTTTGGAAGTTTGGAGCCTTGAACTGCAGCCTCTGGCCACTGGCTGCTACATGAATGTGGGACCCTCTGCTGGCGGTGTGGGAAGTGCAGCGGAACTCTGCTGCAGGTCCTCTTGGGACCCTGCAGCCGGATCTCCTCTCCCCGAGTTTTTTTCTTCCTCGCAGCTGGTGCTACCAACATGCTGCATAAACACCCATGCATCTACAAGAACCCTTTTGGCTGACTCTGCTAAGCAAGTATAGTTCCTACGAGGCGTGGTACCAGGACTTTCCCATCCTCTCTCAATGCAGGCCAACAAGTTCCCTGCCTCCATCCTGCCGGCATCCCAAGACCCCAGATGGAGACCAATCTCAGCACATGGACCTGTCACCATGTGCCCACACAGTCTCTGTTCTGCTGCGCACCTACACCCCTCCTATGACGGCTAGGGCCCAAAACAGAGATTCCCAGAATGGAGAGTCCTGTGCCCGCCCCTGCTAAAATCAAGCTGAGTTTCTTGCCCAAGTGCTAGCCCAAGCCCCACTGAGTCTGCTTGGTGCAGTGTGAGCTCGGCTGCTTAGCCTCTGCTCCTCTGTAATAGTCCCAGTCTTCCTGAGACACCCACCCCTGACAAAGGAAGGTGCAGACCAGTAACAAAACAGATCCACACTCGTGCACCCACGCACGGGCCTACATTGTTTCCCACAGGTGGTGGACAACTTGCCCAGAGCCAGCTCCACAAGTGCAACCCCCACCCCCCGCTGGTGCCTGTAAAAACCGTGAGTAACATCTCTCTCTCTGTCCACCCTACCCCTTCTTTCTGTCTCTGATTCTTAGCTATAGTCTAACTCCTGCCTAGTGCAAAAGGACTAGGTCTCTCTCCAGCTCAAGGGCAAAATGGCGGCGGCTCCCTAACCCACACTCTTCCCATCTCCCAGCCTCCACAGAGGGCTCCTTCACAGCTAACCACTGTCCTTCAAGCCACAGCGCCTGCTGTAACCCTCTTTCTAAGACTCTTTCCCTTGGCTGAGAGACTCCTTCTTTCAGCTGAGACCATCCTCTCTCTCTTTCTCAAGATCGCCAGCTCCAAACTCTAGTCCCTAGTGCCCTGCCAGGTAGCTTCTTCCCCTGATCCCCCATCATATGCGATAGGCTACAGCTATTTGGCTTAGCCTGCTTGCCTAAAGCAACCAAGGCAAGACCCTGCTTGCTACCCAGCCCTGTATTCCTTAGCCAACATAGCTTCCCCTCCCTCTCAGTCGTTTGCAACTGGCTAAAGCTACTTAGCTCAGCCATCTTGCCTGAAGCAGAGCATCTAAAATCCTGCCAGCACCTTTTACTCCGTGTCCCCTGCCAATTTCTCTCAAAAGCTGCCTGGCTCCAGTCCAACTTCCACATGTCTTTCCAATAGACACAGAAACTCACTCTTTCTGACTCTTAGCTCTCCTATCAAGCCCCAATGCTTCTTTAAACTTTTCTTCAAAGTTAGCCTTTTCTCCTTCTCTACGTTTAAGATTTCTAAGAAAAACAAAGTGGGTATGCAGTACCTCTCTGCCAGTGCACCCAGATGCCACATGGCAGGGCAAGGCCCCTCCCCCACTGCTTCTAAGCCCGCCATTATTGCTCCATCTCCCCAACAGGAGGACCTGCAACAACAAACGTTCCTGTTTTTCAACCAAAATTTTAAACATTTCTTTTTCTTCCTAACAGGAACACCTAAAATAACAATGTTCATGATTTTCAAACAAAAATTTTTCTTTTTTGTTTAAATATCTCCTTTTCTCTCTAACACTCATGATCTGTGTCCAAAATTTTTTCAACTTTTAAGATTTCTTTAAGGTTCAAAAGTCATCTACTCTACTTCAACAGGTTAAATCAACATGCTCATCAATATTTTCAGCTTTTAATTAACAACTACTTCCCTTTTACAGACAAATTGTTGCTGCCTACATGATGTTTTCTTCCTCAGCCATCCAAAACAGACTCAAAGGTGCCTTCTAAGACTTAATTTCCTCAAACACCTTTACTTTTCTAGGGTCTCAAAGACAGACCATGATGTGCTTGCTCCCAAGTAGCCTAATGCTTGCTACATACCCTTTGCAGACATCCCCCTGCCAGGGTGCTGCTTCCCTGTTGTGATTATCCTATAGGTCCTCCCACAAGTCCAGCAGAGACAACGCCATCTTCTGGAACATGCCTGAAATGCCAAGCTGCTTTCTCCCAGCCATCTCAACTGACTGCAGACTCCAGAGACATGCTGAGATCCAGAGATGCATGCCAAAACCCAGAGACACTCACTACAAAAGACAGATCCAGACCTTCCAGCTACAGATGAACTCTTTTACCAAAGTCACATAGCTAAAGTTACATGTTAGTGAGGAAAACATAATGTCTATTTAAATTAATCAGATGTCATTACCCTCAAAGTGTACAACCTGTGATTAATTGTTTCAATGATTCACTGCCTTCCAAACCCTACCCTCAATTCCCATTACCCTTGGCTTAGTTATGCTACACTCTCCGGCCTACATAGTGTTTTCTTTTGACTCCAAAATTTTCACTAAAATAGAGTAAGATGTTGAGCCATAAAGAGATGGTTTGGTCTCCTGGTAGAGTGCTGGGTTTGAGATAGCCGGGGACCCAAAAGGACATTGCCTGTCAGGGATGGCATATATCTCCCCATGCTCCTGGATTCCAGACTACTTCAGAGTCCACATCTTTCATTAACCTGCACCTTGCAGACTACAGATGACACAGAGTTGCCACTCCTTTTATGAAAGAAAAGAGAGTGGGATGTTGGGTCTTGGATGAGATAACTCCATTTAACCTTCTCCCTTCAGTCATGTAGAACACAGGTAAAGGGTGTGGTTAACAAGTCTCCACCTCCAGAGATTAAAATATTAATGAATTATCTAAAGGCCAGCAGGCATAGCTAATTAAGTTATTCCCACCCCTTTTCCCTCTCCCTATAAAAAAAAGCCAGACCCCCTGCCTTTTTGGGGAAAGCGCATACCATCTACACCTATTCACCACGCCATGAACAATAAAAGCTTTGGAAAACCAGACTCGACGTGTAGCTTGGGCCTGTGCCACCAGATTACCAGCTTTTGGAACCTTGAACTGAAGCCGCCAGCCTGAGCTGACTGCATGCATTTTGGACTCTTCTGCAAGCAATGTGGGAAGTGTGGTGGAACCCTGCTGCAGGCCCTCGTGGGACCCTGCCACAGGACTCTCTCCCACCCTGCGAAAGTTCCCCCCCCCCATTTGGGGAGGTGGGAGGCAGGGGTAGGTGGCACACACACTCACAGAAGCATGAGGAGTAGGATAGCATACGAGGTTTCTGGGTGGTGAGGGGAAGTGGGATAAGGAGATAAAATCTGAAATGTAAATATAATACCCAATAAAAAAAAAGAAAAAAAGAAAAAAAACAAGCATCCCAACCCAAAAAAGTCCAGGACCACATGTGTTTAGAGCAGAATTCTATCAAACTTTCAAAGAAGACCTAATACCAATACTCTTCAAACTGTTCAACAAAATAGAAACAGAAGAAACACTCACTAATCAATTCTTTCTTTGAAGTCAGTTACACTGATATTAAACCACTAAAAGACCCAATAAAGAAAGAGAACTTCAGACCAGTTTCCCTACTAGGGATCCAGGAATGGTTCAAATCCATCAAAGTAATCCACTACATAAACAAACTCAAAGAACAATAACAAAGGATCATTTCATTAGAAGATGGAATAGAATTTTACAAAATTCAACATACCTTCATGTTAAAAGTCTTGAAAAGATCAAAAATTCAAGGCACATATCTAAACATAGTAAAATAAATATATATATTTAGCAAACCAATAGCTAACATTAAACTAAATGGAGAGAAACTTGAAGCAATCTCATTAAAATCAGGGACTAGACAAGGCTGCCCACTTTCTCCTTATATATTCAATATGATAACTGAAGTTTTAGCTACAGAAATTAGACAACAAATGGAGAGCAAAGTTATGCAAATTAGAAAGGAATAAGTCAAATTATCACAATTTGCAAATGATATGATAGTATACATAGTGACCTCAAAATTTCCAACAGATAATGCCTATAGCTAATAAACAACTTCTGTAAATTAGGTGGATATAAGATTAAAGCAAATAAATTAGTAGCCTTCCTATACTCAAAGAATAAATTGGGTGAAAAAGAAATTAGGTAAACAACACACTTCACAGTAGTCACAAACAGTATAAAATATCTTGGTGTAACTCTAACCAAAAAACTGAAAGATCTATAAAACATGAACTTCAAGACTCTCAAGAAAAAAAATCAAAGAAGACCTCAGCAGATGGAAAAGTCTCCAATGTTCATGGAGAGGCAGGATTAATATAGTAAAAATGGCCATCTTACAGAAAGCAATCTTCAGATTCAATGCGATCCTCAACAAAATATCAACTCAATTCTTTACAGAGTTAGAAATAGCAATTTTCAAATTCATTTGGAATAACAAAGAACTCAGGATAGTGAAACTATTCTTAACAATAAAAGAACTGAAAAAATCACCATCCTTGACCTCAAGCTGTAATACAGAGCAATAGTGATAAAATCTGCATGGTATTCATACAGTGACATGCAGGTTTACCAATGGAATAGAATTAAAAGTGAACCTGCATACCTATGGTCACTTGATCTTTGACAAAGAAGCTAAAACCATCCAATGAGAAAAGGCAGCATTTTCTTTTCTCTTCTTCTTTATCTATCTATCTATCTACCTATCTATCTATCTATCTATCTATCTATCTATCTATCTATCTATTTATTTTAAACTCTAGATTTTAATCCCCTCCGGGTTTATTCCCTGACTGTTCCAAATCCCATACCTCCTCCCAGCCCCCTTTCTCCACGACGATGTCTTCACTCTCCACTCCCACCTGACTAGATTTCTAAACTGCCTGCAGCCTCCAGTCTTTTGAGGGTTATGTGAATCTTCTCTTACTGAACACAAACCTGTCACTCCTCTGCTGTATATGTGTTGGGAGCCTCATATCAGCTGGTGTCGATAGTAGTGTCAGGTCTTGAGGTCTCCCCTTGAGCTGCGTCCCACTTTGTGCCTGACACTGGACCTTCTTTTTCTCAAGTTCATCTCCATTTCTATCCCTGCCACTCTTTCTGATGGGAATGATTATGTGTCAGACTTTTGACTGTGGAATGGCAAACCCATTTCCACACTTGCTTGTTATTCTGTTTTTCTGCTCATTCTACACGTTCCCGCTTCCCAATGTAGAGCCTTTTGTCTAAGGTCCCTCTCTTTGAGTCCTGAGAGTCATGTCTCAGGTTTCTGGTACATTCTGGAGGGTACCTCCTACCTCCTGCCTCCCAGGGTTGCATGTTTCCATTATTTCTACTGGCCCTGAGGGAGTTTAGTCCTGTTCCTTCACCCAATATCAGATCATGTTCTCCTCTCTACATCTCCCATCCCCTTTCTCTCCAAGGTTCCTCCCTCCCTCCCCCTTTGTGATTGCTTTCTTCTCTCTCCCAAGTGGCACTGAAACATCCTCACTTGGGCCCTTCAGTTTGTTGATCTTTTTGAGTTTTGTGGGCTGTATCTTGGGTATTTGGTCCTTTTTTACTTGTTTGTTTGTTTGTTTGTTTTGTTTTGTTTTTGTTTTGACTAATATCCACTTATTAATGAGTACATAACATACATATCCTTTTGGGTCTGTTTCAGAGACAGACTTGTTGATCATTGGAATAGAATTGAAGATCCAGATATAAAACCACACACGTATGGGCACTTGATCTTTGACAAAAAAAAAAAAAAGGCAAAAACATACAATAAAAAATAAGAAAGCATCTTTAACAACTGGTGCTCATCTAACTGGCTGTCGATATGTAGAAAAATGAAAATAAACCCAAACTTGTCACCTTTCACAAAGCTCAAGTCCAAGTGAACAAAGGACTTCAACATAAAACCTGATACACTGAATCTAATAGAAGAGAAAATGGGAAAGAGCCTTGAACTCATTGACACAGGGGGAAATTCCCTAAACAGATCTCCAATGAGTTATGCATTAAGATCAAAACTTAATAAATGGGACTTCATGAAACAGGAATGTTTCTGTATGACAAAAGACAGCCAATAAGATAAATTGACAACCTACAGACTGGAAAAAAAAATCTTCACTAATCCCTCATCAGATAGAGGGCTAATTCAAGAAGCTAACCACCAAAACACCAAACAAACCAATCAAAAAATGGGGTACAGAATTAACAGAGAATTCAAAACAGATGAATCTCCAATGGCTGAGAAACACCTAAACAAATGTTCAAAGTACTTAATAATCAGAGAAATGCAAAACAAAACAACAGTAAGATTCAACCTTACACCAATCAGAAAGCCTAAGACAGCATTTTCAACAAATGATGCTGGTTCAGCTCGCTGTCAAAATGTAGAAGATTCCAATTGATCTATGCTTTTCTTCCTGTACAAATCTAAAGTCTAAGTGGATCAATGACCTCCACATAAAATCAGATATACTGAATCTAATAGAAGAGAAACTGGGGAAAGCCTGAAACATATGGACACAGGTGAAAATTTCTGAACAGAACAACAGTGGCTTGTGCTCTACCATCAAGAATCACCAAATTCTACCTCATAAAACTGCAAAGCTTCTGTAAGGCAAAGGACACTGTCAATAGGACAAGTCAGCAACCAACAGATTGGGAAAAGATCTTTACCAATTCTACATTCGATAGAGGGATAACACCCAATTCTACAAAGAGCTCAAGAAGACTCCAGGGAATCAAATAGCTCTATTAAAAATGGGGTCCAGAAGTAAACAAAAAAAGTCTCAACTGAGGAATATTGAATGGCTGAGAAGCACCTAAAAATGTTCAACACTCTTAGTCATCAGAGAAATGCAAATCAAAATGACCCAGAGGTTCCATCTCACACCAGTCAAAATGGCTAAGATCAAAAACTCAGGTGAAAACAGATGCTGGCAAAAATGAAGAGAAAGAATGTGGGGCAGTGGGCTGTGATGAACCAGCATGGTTTCTGATGAATACTGGCTAGAGTGGTGACCTAGTAGGTTTCCCTGCAAGGGATATCATGCATTTCACCATGCTCCCAGACACCAGGCACAAGACAGGAGGACAAAAATTCTCCATAGATCAAGCCTTTCAGGCATGTAGAACAATATCCCTACCATCCCCTCCACAGGTAGTGGGCATGAATACAAGTTGCAGAGCCTCAAGACATTTCCATATTCATGAGATACCTAAAGTCCAGAGGTCATAGCCAATGAAGCATTCCATCCCAGACTCTCCTCTCTGCAAAAGTTATTTAACCTCAGGCCTGCCCTGAGAACATGGGGTACAGCTTCATCTACTTTTTGCCATGACAATAAATGTTTTAAGATCATGGATTACCTCTCATCTTTGGGGCCGGTGTGGAAAAATTTTTCAAGTACTGAGCCACTGTTTAATCTCCCGCCAAAAACCCCTCTGCATTCCAGACATGGAGCCCACCAATTCAAGCAAGCAAATTGAACCAGCTGAGGCCCAGTCAAGTGAGTCACCATAACCAAGAGTCTCATTTCCAATAGTGCGCCACTAGAGCTCATCATTTCCCCTTAACCCCTCTCTGCTGTGGGATAGCCCATAAGCCCCAACTTGGCCCATCTGCAGCCTCTCAGCAGTGCCTGGGTGCCCAAGGGCTGAGATCAGCCAGTCTCTGGCAGCCTCCTGGCCCAAAGATCTCCTAGCAAAGAGCTTCAGCCCATGCAGGGTCTCAGACTGTGTTCTCTCCACTAGAAAGCAGAGTCACTCTGCCTCCCACAGCCTGGGGCAGTGTAGAGTAAACACAGTCAAATTCCAGTGTTTCAGCCCTCTTGAGCCATGACCCCAGCCCCTTGGGCAGCAGACACACGGAACCCACAACTCAGCCCAACAGAACCCAAGTCCATGTGAGGTATACAGCTCCACAAAAGAGGAACACTCCTCCATTGCTGGTGGTAATGCAAGCTGGTACAACTACTCTGAAAATGAGTGTGGCATTTTCTCAAAAAATTGGACAGGGTACTTCCTGAGGACCCAGGTATACTATTCCTGGGGCATATACCCAGAAGATGCTCTAACATGTAATAAGGACACCTAATCCACTATGTTCATAGCAACCATATTTATAACATCCAGAAGCTGGAAACAACACACATGTCCCTCAATAGAGGAATGGATACAAAAAATGTGGTACATTTATTCAGTGGAATACTACTCAGCTATTATAAAAAATGATGTCATGAAATTTGCAGAAAAATGGATGGAACTAGAAAATATCATTCTGAGTTAGGTAACTCAGTCCCAAAAGAACATACATGGTACGTACTCACTGATAAGTGGATGTTAGACAAAGAGAGTGAATACCCATGATACAACTCATAGACCACATGAAGCTTCAGAGGAAGGAAGACTAAAGAGTGAATCTTTTGGTCCTACTTAGAAGGGACAACAAATTAATCAAGGGAAGTGGAGGGTTGGAGTGACTTGGAAGAAGAAGAGGAGGAGGCAGAAAAGAGGGGCAGAATCAGTTGTGGGAGGAGAAAGAGGAGACATACAGAGATCAGGGAATTGAACAGAAGTGTGAAGCAATTTTATTACTATCAAATCATAAGTTTTACTTTTTAACACAAGAGTTATAAACACAAAAATACAGGATGTGGGGAAGAGGATGACACGGGAGCATAGGTGTTCAGGGGGAGTAAAAATATCTTTCAGAACAGAGTATCAGCTGGGTAACAGTTCAGGGGACAGGTCACTATGACTCTGTCTATGAGTCACTTATCCTTATCTAAGTTGGTACTATCTGCCATGGCTGGCTATTTACAAGGTCTATGATTACTCAGGTTGGTAAATTTCCACAAAAGCTGCCTCTGGCATTGCTAAGACCAATAAAAACTATGCCACAGCTATGTGGAAGGACTCTCTTACCCATAAATGGAATGGCCAGGACCCAGTTCTCATATTGGGAGGAGGATTCATATGCCTGTTTTACACAGAAGGAACAGCTAAATGGCCACCAAAAAGATTAATGAAATAAATAGATACTCCCACAAAACCAGGCACAATTATAAATAAGATGAATAAAAATTGACATCCAGGGAAGCGAAATCTCCCTGAGAATTCCCTTATTTTTCCTTTCCAGGTAAAAAAGAATCACCCATGATGTCTGCTGCTAGGACTTCCAATTCTGATGCTGGCCTCTGGACGTATACTACTTAGACCTTCGATGGGCCTTTGACAAGGACAGCAAACAGCTAGAGATTGACATCACTAATATGAAGGAACCACTCATTTCACTGTCTGAAGTGATCTCCAAAAATTGCAAACAATTTTATTGTACTTGATTGTCTCTTTTACAATAGAAAAGTCTGTGTACAGCTCTAGACTGTATACAGCCCTTAAAGAAGAATGCTGCTTTTACATAGACAAAACAGGGATGATTAAAGAGAGCATGAAAAAAGGCCAGAGAAGGTCTTGAGAAAAGACAGAGAGAGAAAGAGAAAGATGACAGCTGGCACAAGAATTGGTTTTCAACCTCTCCATGATTGTCAACCCTACTTCCTTCCATCTTTGGACCATTAATTGGGTTATTTTTGCTTATTTATTTTTTGGGGGGGCCCTTTGCCTTAAATAGGCTGACTAACTTTGTGAAACAACAAATAGATAATCTGATAGCAAAATCTATTCAGATACATTATCATAAGTTGGCTATGGAGACTCAAGATGAGGTTGTTACTCTATCCAGGATGTTACCAAATTCCATCTCTACTCAACCTAAAAGAGGGGACTTCTGCCCCTAGACCAAGCAGAGAGGTGCCACCCAGAACCCCCTCTGACTGGTGACCTGAATTCTTGCTTAGGCTGCGAGGCTAAGCACTGCAAGGGAATATAAATAAAAGTTAAAAATATGTTTCTGGGTTCCCTGAGGGACATGAGTAGGGAATGATGTCAAAAGAATCCCCTCTCCAGGAAAAAAACATCAGGATGAGTATGGCACTCATGCCTTGTCGGGCCTGACATGAGGTCTAATCTCCATTCTACCTTCACCCTTCAGTCACATACACAAGTAGGAGTGATAAACAGGCCTCAGGCCCTAGAGAAATTTACATACCAATAAGGTACCTGAGGACCAGAGGGTGGAGCCAATTAAGCATTCCTCCCCAAACCCTCCACCCCTCTCCCCCTCCCTATTTAACTCAGGTCCAGCCTGAGTTTTGGGGTAGCACATCCAGATCCATCCACCATCTGACATACCAATAAACCGGTTTTGGAAACCCAAGGACTTCCTCGTGTGTTGGGGCTGCACTTTGAGAAACCATGGTGAACAGCCAGGACTAACTTTCAGCTAGAGGAACCCAGGGTACTCCCAGCCGACTACCCACAGCATGGCATGAGGGACCCTGTGGTTCCCCAGCCATGTTTATTTTTATTTTTGTTTGTTTTGTTTTTTTGTTTTTTCGAGACAGGGTTTCTCTGTATAGCCCTGACTGTCCTGGAACTCACTCTGTAGACCAGGCTGGCCTCGAACTCAGAAATCCACCTGCCTCTGCCTCCCAAGTGCTGGGATTAAAGGCGTGTGCCACCACTGCCAGGCCATGTTTATTTTTTACCCACAATGCTTCACTGGACAATGACAGGAAGACTGGAGCTATTACAAGGTCCCCTTTAATTACTGGAGGTCAGGCCTCTATTCCCGCCTTGGCAAGATTAGAATCGCCATGGACCTTCTATACTTGGAGAAGGGAGGAGATGTCAGATGCAGCCATGCTTATACACTGAAGGCCTAAAATCATCCATAAGCCTAAAATCAACAATAGGCCTGACATACATGTCTGCTAACACAAAGTCTTGGGGTCTCTGTGGAAAAACACTGAAACAGATGGCTACAAACTATTGTAAACAGAGTCTGCACTCTCTTAAATCTTCACTTTTCTTCATGCCAATTCACATTTATTCATTTCAAAACAGATTTAAGTTTTAGGAAATCATGAGATGACTATGATTGTAAATCAGCTGGTAGAGTGATTGTTTAACAGGCAAGATGCATTAGGTAGATGAGAAATATAATGGTCCTGAGCACCATATACAATAAGGTTCTAATGCATGCCAATGATCTTAGAACTTCACATGCATGGTCCAGAATATCACACATTCTAGGTAATCCTCAACTACATAGAAAGAATGAGGTCAGACTGAGTTACATGACATTTTCCCTTAAATAAAATATCACATGTTTATTTATGATATCATTAGCAGAAATATAAAAGTAGCATTAAACCTGGTTACTAGTGAGAAAAGCCTGCTGTAGCATCTGTGATCAACAGGGCTGCTGAAGAGACAGCATGATGATGCTCAGTTCTGTAAAGAATTTTAAAATATGTGAAATTAAAGAGAATGTGTCTGAGCATAATGGTGATTTGCTATTGTTGCTTGGTTGTTGTACAATTATTGTAATAAATTTACTTAATGAAATATGTAATAAAAGTGAAATAACATAGTCTAGCACATGTTAAATGGGCTTCATTAAGATGCACTAAGGCTGCCCTAGGAGATGTTCCAAGTAAACTTCTCATTGTATGACTCTTAATGTAGCAGAAAATTTCATTAGTGTAACAGAATGTTGTCACCATTTTATAACCAAAATGAATTTAGCAAAATTATTTATAGTCATGACTGTGATTAAAACTACTGTTTATTTAGAGTCTAATCTATCACATATATGTAATGATAGAATTCCAGAGATTTTATTATCAGCCTAATAAGTCTATGCCAAAATAACATGTCTTGTATGTGTGTGTGTGTGTGTGTGTGTGTGTGTGTGTGTGCGCTCACGCGCGCATGCATGCACGCACGTGTGTATGTATGAATTCACAATACAAATACATATCTATTGAAACTATTGAAAAACTGAGAAAAACTGAAGTCAGCTCCAAAGATCATTTTGAAAATAAATAGCAATACTTAGATTGAAGATGACAGTTGAGGCTGTAGAAGGTTCAGTTTTTGCTAAGTAATCAGAAAAGTCTGAGCTCTAGACTGAAAGAACATGCTAAAAAGAAGGCATGAAAAAAGCTGCATGTGACAGTACACACTTGTAAGTGCATGCAAAAGTACACACTACTTCCTTACATACAAAGACCACATATATTTGACTACATGTTCACATTATTCCTCCATGTACAACCACTTCTTAAGTGTTCACCATTTCTGGCCAAGATGAGGAAACTCAAGGTCACATTTGTAAAGGGGTGGTCCTTCAGAATACTTTAGGAACAATTCATCTGCCTTTACCTTGGTCATTGCTTGAAATTATTTTCAAAATATTTTACTTTCTCATTGCCAGAAAATCTGCCATCAGATTTGTTATTATTATTAATTGATTTTTTAATTTTTTAAATATTTATTTATTTACTCTCTAGATTTTATTTCCTTTCCCCCATCTACCTCTCACTGTTCCACAGGCTCTACCACCTCCCCAACCCCTGTCTTGACAAGGATGTCCCCACCCCACTTGACTTCTAAACTCCCTCAGGCCTCCAATCTTCTGAGGGTTAGGTACATTATCTCTGATTGAACACAGACCCAGCAGTTCTCTGCTGTATATGTGTTAGGAGTGTCATATCAATTGATATATGCTGCCTGTTTTGTGGTCCAGTGTTTGAGAGATCTCAGGGTCCCAAGTAATTGAATCTGCTGGTTCTCCTATACAGTCACCCTTTTCCTCAGCTTTTTTCAGCATTTCCCTAATTCAACCACAGAGGTCAGCATCTTCTGTCCATTGGTTGAGTGCGAATATCTGCATCTAACTCTTCCAGCTTCTTGTTGTGTCTTCTGGAGGGCAGTCATGATAGGTCTTTTTTTGTGAGCTCTCCATAGTAAAAAAAAAAAAAATCCTAGCTGGTCTGCTCCTGTGAAGACACCATATCTTGACCCATTTTAGAGGATCTGATTCATTCAGAGCAGTTGGAAAGAATACCTACCCCTACCCCCAAAGTTCCTGAGCTGCTGCTGGGAGCCAAGTAAATAAGGACGCCATCATCCACCAAAACCTCCACCTGTCCCCTCCCCCTGAATACCACTCCCCTTCCTTTTTGCTGGTCCTTTCTGCTTGGGCAAACTTCTAGCTGGTCTGCTTCCATGAAGACACCATAACCTGATCCATCCTAGAGGATCCACTGCACTCAGAGCAATTGAGGATATGCTGCACTCAGAGCAATTAACTGATAGCTGATCTGCTCTTGGTTTTAATATAGTCATTTCTTGGGACTTGTCACTTTCATGCAACCTACATTTCAATGAAATGCTTTGGCATGTTTGTATATAATATGTCCAATTGCTTCAGACAGGAACCATCTAAGTGATCAGGCATTCACTTTATCTTTAGCATTGAGTTGACTTTTAATTAATAATTTATTCAGTATCTCATTTAGGATCCTGCTATAATTCATGCACATACATCTCTCCAAGTGTCTATATGTACTGAAGAAACTATATAAATGGTGCTTACAAACTTTGGGACTAGGAGATAAAAAAAAATATTTTTATACAAATGTGGTGGGAGTTAAGCCACTACTTACATGGGTAAAATAGAATCCAATGAGGTTCATCTGGTTAATATGGTGAAAATGCCAGGCATTAGCATCAGATTAAAGGCAGGAGTTTTAAGTTATATCATACTGTGAAAATCTCCTTGAACACAGGTGCTTTGTCCCCTGCCTCTTTTAAATGCTAGTTAGAATAATAAGTGCAGGTTTTATCAAATCATGTGTACATTTGATATACAGGCTTTTGCATATATTAGTTGCATGATGGTCTTGAGCTTAAGTCATGCCTGCCTCTGTATATTTATGTTCGAGAAATCAGGTTTTATTGGAAAAAGAGCATATATGTTCTTGTTTACAGCAGTGCCACTTTTACTCGTAAAGAAAAGAGGAGCTGAGGTACAGCTGTAAGGAAAAGAGTATCCTACACATTATCTGCATCATACAAGAAACACTATAAACAGCCAATTACAAATAAAAT
Organism: Rhabdomys pumilio; assembly: GCA_030674055.1. Taxonomy (NCBI): domain Eukaryota; kingdom Metazoa; phylum Chordata; class Mammalia; order Rodentia; family Muridae; genus Rhabdomys; species Rhabdomys pumilio. The sequence continues at coordinate 16,890,767 of JANHMN010000009.1, forward strand.
TATAAATGGAAACATGAAAGTATCCAGATCACTTGTGTAGAACATACAGAGAGATATAAAAGTTTAACCATTAAAATTGAGAAGTCTAAATAAAAATGAATGTTTTAAAAGAAACGTGCATTATCAATGGTTACATAGATAACAGTTCTGATATTCATCAGGAGAATTTCTTTCAGCTAAATTTTTGAATAAATCAATATACAAATTTGTCTTCCATTTGTGGCTCTAGTTCCAATGTTTCTAGAAACCAAGTGATTATTCTATTCTCTTGTTTCTACTATCAAGGCTCTTTCTCTTCCCCTCTATTAACTGAGCTAGTGACTGCTTTCTCCTTGACCATATATGTCATCTGATTTTTCTTCCAGATGAGTTACAAGACTCACTTACTAATAGGGCTTTATAAATTTCTCAGATTAAATAAAAATGGTGTTTACCATTAAGATTAAATTGATGGGATCTAGTATGACTGAGAAGACCTGTCTTTGTGCATATCTATGACACATTTTTTTTAGACTAGATTAAATTATGTGAGGTGTGAATACATACCTTAACTGTTGATAGAGCTACTCCATTGGTTAGGGTTCTGAAGGGAAAAAGGAGTAAAACCAATCTTAGCACCAGCATTCAGCACCCATCTCACTGTGTTTCCTGACCAAGGATGCTATGTGAGGAGCTGCCTTACTCCTGTAACCATTCCTTAACCACCATGATGAACTGTAGGACTGTGAAAGGACAGCATGGTTTCTGGTAAAGCACCAGCTAGAAATCGACAGAGACACTGAAGGGTTCACTGCAATAAATGATAGGCATTTCACCCCTCTCCTAGACTCTAGGCTTCTAACACAAAGCCACAGACCTCCATAAATTTGTGCCTTTCAGTCACATAAGAGCCCTTCCACAGGTAGAGGGTGTGACTACAAACCAAAGAACCCGAAGAAAGATTTCCATATTGGTGAGGTACATAAAGGTCAGAGGGATGAGGCAAATAAAACATTCCTTCCCAGATACTCCTCTGCTCCTCCTTACAAAAGGTATTTAACCTCAGGCCCGCCCTGAAAATGCCGGGTGTATAGTGTCATCGATTTTCCACCAAGGCAATAAATATCTTAAGACCATAGCCTATTTCTCTCCTTTGTGACTCACCTTGGGGAACAGTGGAGAAGGTTTTCAACTACCAAGCAGCCATCTAATCTCCCAGTGATGTCCTCTCTATGTTCTCAGCCATGGAGGCCCAGCAACCCAAACAAGCAAGCAAGCCAAGTTGTCACATAGCCGAGTGGCCTGTGACCAAGACTCTCATCCCAGCAGTACATAGCCCGAGCTCTTAGGTCATGGGCCAGCAGCCTATATGCCCCACTTCATTCTTGGACCTTCCACAGCTCCACAGTGGTTCCTGAGAGCCCAAGGGCCTGAGGATCAACTGGTTCCCAGCTGCCTTTGTGCTGGGGAACCCAACACAAGAGCTATGGCTCCATGACAGATTTCAGACTGTGCTCTTCTACCCAAAATGGAGTCCCTCAGTTTCACATAACCCAATGTCTACCTTGCACCAGCATGGAGTGAACATAGTCAAATTCCCATTCCTCTGTCCCCACTAGAAGCCCTTGTCACATGGTGAGACAGAGGCGAGACCCATGCTACAACCCAGCAATGAATTGTACCTTCAGACTTTGAACAGAAATGAACTCTTCCTGCCTTGAGATACTTTCTATCAGGTACTTGATTAGAGCAACAGGAAGACTAATTCAGATAGGATTTGAACACACTGCATCCTCTTTAGTTTTTTTTTTTTTAATATTTTTTAGGATACTTGTATAATTCAATTTTTATTTTTGTATTATTATGATTATCTGTGCACCTCTTTGAAGTGACAGCCTGCCATGCTCCATGTAGAGCCTCAGTTTGATCCCTAACTCTTACTTGGAGATTGAACAGTGAACATCTGCTACCCATAGAAGGAAAAAAAATAAACTCATTGTGTCATGACACTTCCCAAGTGAGTTACTGTGTCTATTCTGGACCAGCAGTCATATTCTTAAATTCCAATGACAAATAGGATTTATACCTTGGGATTAAAGTTGGCAGCTTCTGACAAAGAAAACTGATCTGTCTACTTTTCCTTCCACCCTGCTTTTCTCAGTTGTCACTGTTTCCAGATAATCTGTCCTCCTAACTAGACTGTTCTATGAAAACAGACAATAGACTCCTGACTTTACAGACAGCTCCTTGGAAATTCATCCGAACAGCATACATTGTAGAAGTGACTAATCACCGCAAATGCAAGGGTACACACATTTGCAAAAGAAACATTACTAACACTTAATACACACATTAAACATCACAAAATATTAGTTGGGGACTTCAACACCCCACTATCACTGATGATTAGGTCATTAAAAGAAAACTAAACTGATCCATAGTGAAACTGACAGATATTATTAGTCAAATAAATTTAACACATATCTAGAGAACACTGCATTCTAGAACAAAAGAATATTCCTTCTTACACCTCATGGTACCTTCTTAGAAACTGACCGTTTTATCAGACACAAAACAAGCCTCAACAAATACAAGAAGATTAAAATAATCCCATGCATTCTATAAGATTATGGCAGACTAAAGCTCATCTTCAACAACAACAAAATCAGAAAACAATACAAAACAACAACAACAAAACAAACAAAGAAAGAGAAAAATAGAACTAACAAAACTAAGAGCAAGTTCTCTGAGAAGATAGATAAACCCTAGCCAAACTCACTAAAGAGTACGGAGACAGTATATCAAATTAACAAAAGCAGAAATGAAAAAAAAAAACACCTAGCAACAGAAACAAAAGAAATTTAAAAATCATCAAATCCTACTACAAAACATACTCATCAAAACTGGAAAATCTAAATGGAATGGATGATTTTCTATACAGACCCCCATGTACTGTTGCAGCTTGAGATACCCAGCATTTGGGGGCCTAGAATGTTGAGAGCCGCTCTGTCAGTGTTGGAACCTGCACTGCCAAAAGCCTTGGGGGCTAAGTTGTTAGAGCTCGTACTGTCCCAAGCTGCTCTGGTCCACAGGCCGGGTTTCAACAAGAAAATGAGTGAGGACGGACTCAAAGAATAGAGACCAGACAGAGTGTGATTCAATCCCATTTATTCTTCAATCTCTCTTCTCTCCAAGTCCCTAGTTTTGAGTTCCTAGTCCTTAGTTCCTAGTCCCTAACCCCTAATGCCTCCAAGTTCCAAGTTTCTTCTTCCAAGTGCTAAGTGCCTAATGTCTAATTCCAAATTCTTCTTCCAAGTGCTAAGTGCCTAATACCTAATTCTCTTTTCCAAGTTGTACTTTACTAATTCCTAGTTCCAAGTTGTACTCCACTCTTCTGTCTGCCTCTCGCCCTTTATATGTCTCACTTCTAAATCACGCCTCTAAGTCACACCCTTAAGTAATGACCTTAGGTCATGAGACACTGAATAACCAGCTGAAAGAAATTTAATGGCTTCCAATTTCAACTTCACTTAAATATGCAGGGACACACACATAAACATAATTTAAAAATAAAAAATAATAGCGAGAAAGGAAACAATTAGACAAAAACTTAAGATGAAACTACATGTTTGGGAGAGAGCTGTACATACACATATGTATGTAGATCAGTGTACTTAAGTATGCATGTGTCTGATGAGTCCAGAGGACAATAATAATTCTCTTGTCAATCTTTGGTCAAAACCTTGGTTTAAGAGTCATTTTTCTTTCAACTGAACCTGAAGCTCATTGGTTCAGCCAGGCTGGCCAGTCAAAGAGCTTCAGAGATTGGCCTGTCTCTCTTCTATCCCAGAAGTAGGGTTCCTGGCATCTGCAGCCACATCAGGTTTTTCCATGAATGCTGAGAATCTGAGTACATAACCACATGACAAATATATTTATTTGTGACCCTGTGTTGTCATAAGGCAGATTACACATGCCTCCTCACTATCATTACAGAGACATAACTGTAGTTTCTATTAATGCAGTATATGGACATTCAACTTCCACAAAAAAGACACATAGGTATAACCAGAACCCCCTCAAAATGTTGGTGTTTCTGGCATTTAATTGTGTGTGTATGCATTTGTGTATGAGTGCATATGTATGTGTGTGTGCATGAGTTTGTATGTGTGTGTGTGTGTTTGAGTGTATGTTTGTGTGAGTGTGTACATATGTGTGCATGTCCTTGAATATATACATGTATATGTGAATGTACATGTATATATGTGTGTGTATGTATCACATGTGTGTGCTTCTGTATGTATGTGTGTGTGTACATGTATGTGTGTGCATTCATTCACCTGAATTGCTGCTTTTTTCTTTTATTCAGTGCTAGGCATATTCCCAGACTCTTGTTCTGGGTAGATAAGCAGTATTCCTCTGAGCTCTGTCCCAAAAGCCTTTCTCTATTCCCATTACTAGGGTGATTCCACTTCAATAAATTACACTTATACAAAATATAATGATACTTTCTGCTTTTTAATGAAATATTAACAGAAATATTGGTTCAAGTAGACAACTATTTATAAGCAATAGATGAATAGGCAGAAACCATGATAAACACTGAGCAGACAAATTGAAGGGAGATAAAATTAGCATTGGAGTCTTTTCCAGTATAGTGTTTGCACAGTCAGTTCAACACAATATTCTAAAATATGAAAAGTTTTAAGAAAAAATTGCAGGAGGTAGGGCAGGGTTTAGAAAGGGTATCTATATTACCTGCTTATATCTGTCATTATGTGTGGCCTCTCTGAATATGTCCTGGAATGATATAATACCTGAGCTGAGTTTATAATATAAATAATATTTTCAAACAAAGAATAGCCATGGGATTGCAAAGATAAATAAATTAATCATAACAGCATTATGAAATTTTACTTCTGTGACAGCCTTTTTGAATCTTAAGAGTTTTGTTCATTCTTTCAACAACGTTGCATTGAATGGCTGCTAGGATTTGGACATCATCCTAACATTTTATATTATATGGCCAGTTTTGGTCCCATAGAACTTCAGCATGTAGTGGAGAGTTGGTGATCCTCAAGAAGCTGGGTGTTGGGTTGAATCTTGTGTAAAGGTCAGAGAACTCACTCTGAACCACACAGACCCTAAAGGATGCTTTATGCATAGAAATATTATGTCATTTCTGAAATATCCTTATTGAGTAAAGCTTAGGCTTTAATTCCCAAGTATTCATTTTGGTTCAAACTGAGTTTTAACAATATAATCCATATCAAACAAGCATATGTATGGTTATTGAAGATATCACAGGTCATATGGTATGTTGGAAAGTGAAAACAGTATAATCTTCGGAGGTTTATGAGCCAACTAACCTTGAATACACAGTGGTAGTATCAATGGAACCTGACTAAGACAAGGTAAAGGCTGAGGATTACACATGGCCTTGTCTTCTGACCTCCACATATGTCTCAACAGATAAGTGCACAAAAACATGAACACATCACACACACACTTATTTCACATACATTTATAAAACCAGATGTGCAACAAAACATCTAAAACTCTGTGTATACACCAGATATGCACTTGTATATGTATGCATATGTGTATATATGATTATGTGTATATTGTAAAATGTCTTTCAGTAATTTAATAAATAATTTATTTACTAAATGGGTATATAGAGGTAAATGACACACATTTAGATAAACATAGGAAATGTATGGGTGGAAATGTTTACATATGTACACTATCTATACACAAAGTAGAAACACTAAGAAGTGGTTTAAGAAGAGAGTTTTTGCTTCCCTAAATTCCTGTGAACACTATAAATCTTTGTTCTGTAGGCCTACCTAATAATTGTATACCTGATGTACAAACTTTGTCAAAAGATGCTCTTACTGAAAGGCAGTAGCTAACTGAATATATGGCTGGAAGCACTTTGGTTTGTGCTTGTCTGACTATAGACCCAGGTGTCAATGCGTAAGATTTGAGAAAGTAATCAATATGAGATTTTAATTAACAAACCAAGAACATGTCGAGTATACCTGCCCAAGAAGAGTATAAAAAAAAATTTCCATTAGGAAAATTGTCTGAATGTCTCATTTCTATTTTTCAAGGGATCTGAAAATACAGATAATTGGCATTCTTAAAAATTTCACTGATCCCAGGAGGCAACAGAAGTCATGATATGACAGTGGGGCAACATACTTCGGTGATTAATTGAGTATGTGATAAGTGAGATCTGAGTCTGAAATAAAATGGTCTTTAGCATTTGACATGAGACATTGGTTAGATTTTCAATTAGAAGGAAGTGGACATGACTTGCACACAGTAAATTGTCATCTACTTAAAATGATTGATCTAAGAACATGAGCTCAATAAACAAAATTCATAGCTCTAATTGCTTACACAAAGAAACTGGAGAGAGCATAAACTAGCAGATTGACAACACACCTGACAGCTCTAGATCAAAAAGAAGCAAACATACCAAAAAGAAATAAATGGCAGGAAATAATCAAACTCAGGGCTGAAATCAACCAAGTAGAAACAAAAAGAACTATACAAAGTATCAATAAAACCAGGAGCTGGTTCTTTGAGAAAATCAACAAGATACATAAACCCTTAGTCAGATTAATCAGAGGTTGATAGGCAGTATCCAATTAATAAAATCAGAACTGAAAAGGGTGGCATAACAACAGAAACTGAGGAAATTGAAAAAAATCATCAGATCCTACTACAAAAGCCTATACTCAACAAAACTGGAAAATCTGGATAAAATGGACAATTTTCTAGACAAATACTAGTTACCAAAGTTAAATCAGGCCTAGATAAACCATCTAAAGAGTCCCATAAACCAGAAAGAAGTAGAAGCAGTCATTAAAAGTCTCTCCACAAAAATAGTCCGGGACCAGACAGTTTTAAGACAGAGTTCTATCAGACCTTCAGAGAAGACTTAATACCAACACTCTATAAACTGTTCCACAAAATAAAAACAGATGGAACACTACCAGATTCATTCTATGAATCCAATATTATGCTTATACCTAAATCACACAAAAACCCAACAAAGAAAGAGAACTTCAGACCAATCTCCCTTATAAATATTAATGCAAAAATACTCAATAAAATTCTCGCAAACCAAATCCAAGACCACATCAAAAACAATCATCTATCATGATCAAGTAGGCTTTATCCCAGGAATGCAGGGATGGTTCAATATACAGAAATTCATCAATGTAATCCATTATAAAAACAAGCTCAAAGAAAAACAACCACATGATCATCTCACTAGATGCTGAGAATGCATTTGATAAAATTCAACACAACTTCATCAGAAAAATCTTGGAAAGACTAGGACTTCAGTGACCATACCTAAACATAGTAAAAGTAATATACAGTAAACCAGTAGCCAACATCAAACTAAATGGAGAGAAACTTGAAGCAATCCCACTAATCAGGCACGAGACAAGGCTACTTACTCTCTCCCTACCTATTCAATATAGTACTGGAAGTCTTAGCCGGAGCGATTAGACAACAAAAGAAAGTCAAAGGGACACAAATTGGAAAAGAAGAAGTCAAAATTTTACTATTTGCAGATGGTATGATAGTATACTTAAGTGACCACAAAAATTTCACCAGAGAACTCCTAAATTTGATAAACAACTTTATCAAAGTGGCTGGATATAAAATTAACTCAAACTAATCAGTAGCCTTCCTTTACTCAAAAGATAAACAGGCTGAGAAAGAAATTAGGGAAATGACACCCTTCACAATAGTCACAAACAATATAAAATATCTATTGGTGTGAATCTAACCAAGCAAGTAAAAGATCTATATGACAAGAACTTTAAGTCCCTAAAGAATGAATTCAAAGCAGATCTCAGAAGATGGAAAGATCTTTCATGTTCATGAATTGGAAGGATTAGTATCGTAAAATGCCTATCCTGACAAAAGCAATCTACAGATTTAATGCAATTGCCATCAAAACTTCCACTCAATTCTCCACAGACATAGAAAGAGCAATTCTCACATTCATTTGGAATAACAAAAAACCCAGAATATCAAAAACTATTTTCAGCAATAAAAGAACTTCTGGGGGAAACACCATCCCTGACTTCAAGCTGTACTACAAAGCAATAGTGGAAAAAAAAACCTGCATGGTATTGGTACAAAGACAGGCAGGAGGATCAATGGAATAGAATAGAAGGAGCTAAAAACATACAGTGGAAAAAAGACACCATTTTCAACAAATGGTGCTGGTTCAACTGGAGGTCAGTATGTAGAAGAACGCAAATTGATCCATACTTAACTCATTGTACAGATCAGTAATTTTTGTGGGCTTCATGTTCTACCAAAGATGCTGCTTCAGAACTCCTGGTAGCAAATAGTTAAGGGAGACAGAGATAATCAACCTCTGGACTCACACATACTATCAACAACTTTTAGATGTAGAGCAGAAAAAGAGCAAGTATGATAGCTCAGTGGGTAAAGATGTGTGCTGACAAAACATCCTTAGTTAGGTTCCCAGAACCCACATAGTGGATGGAGAACACCTACTTCTTCAGGTTTTTCTTTAACTTCTACATGTGTATCTTGGCATACAACACCATCCCAATACAGACAAATATTACAAATACTATTTAAATTGCATAGGAATGAATGGTCTAGTCGTTGAGATCATTCCTGGTTAAATAAATTTATGCTAGTTTTCATATTTAATTCTGTATAGAATGTGTGGCTCGAAAATTTGGTATGTTAATAGACTGTTCAAAAAAGATGTAGTGTACTGGATCCCTTGCTTATGACCACCATTATCTTTGCCATATTCATTAGCATATCCAGAAATTGATATCTGGTGCATAGTTTTACACACTCTGCATTAAAGATTTTCTGAAACAGAGGCATGATTTTACCCTCATAATGTTCTACAAGCTTGAGTGTTCCCTCAGAAACAACTCCCTCCTGAGCTAGTCCACATTTGCTTTTGTTTTTCTGTCCTTAGTGGTCATTACATGGAACTAGTCCCCTATATGCTAGTGTCCCCATTGCAACTGAGGCTACATGGTCACCAGTGATCTATTCTGGCTGTATTCAAGGACTACAGTCCTGTGATGCAGAGCTAAACCTCAGCTGCTCTATAGGACACCCTCATGCCTTCATAGTAAAAAAAAAAAATCTGTGTAACTGTTAGATATTATTAAATTTGGCTGCAAACATGTCATACAGTCTTGGATCCCTCCCTGGACCACAGCATCTGTATACTGAACTTGAGGAAATACTTCCAAAAAATGTTTTCTCTGTAATGTTTGTCTCTTAATTACAGCTGATTTTCCAGACCCAGCTAACAAGCATCATTTTTTTTTCCAGCAAAGAAAAGGTTATATCACAGTGCTATTCAATTATTCGTAAAACTGGTGATTGTTTAATCATGCTGACCAGAACCATGGTTTATTAATAGAAAATAGCACACAAACATTCTTAGTACTATCTTTGCTTCCCTCCGAAATGTCATAAGCTAAGTCTCCATCATCTTCACTGCTCTCAATATTATTTTCCAAGCTCATACAATGGTATCCTATTAAGCTCTAGTACCCAATGGCTTCTCTAGGCCAAAGTTCTTCCACAGTCATCTTCAAATCAACATGGTCTGGCCTATCACAGCAAAAGCCCAGGAACCTATTACTGATTTCTGTCCTTATTTGATTTTCATTACTCTGATAAAACACCATCTTCAATAGCAACTTAGGAAGGAAAAATTTATTTGGCTTCTAGGTTATAGATTATAGTATCAGATCAAGGAAACCAAGACAGAAAACATGAAACAGAAACTATGTCAGAGATGATAGAGAAATCCTACTTACTACTTTGCTTGCCCTGCCCTTTTCAGTTTTCTTTCTTCTATACTCTAAGACTATTTATATTGAGATGATAAATGCCACACTGGGTTGGGCCCTTTTATATTGGCCATAGATTTAGAAAATTACCAGTAGGCTTGACTACATACCAGTCTGATGAGAGCATTTTTTTTCAATAGAAATTCATTCTTTCCAGGTGAATTTAACTAGAGTCATGTCAAAAAAATAAGCAACACAGAATGAAAGAAAAAAGTCTATCAACCAATCATGGTTTTAGACTACCTTTCTTTTCTGAAAATAACTATATACTTTGTGGCTCACTGTTCATATACACAAAATGTATATGAATCTGAAAATGTGACAATTAATTAAAGTCATACAAAAACTCTCTTTAAAAGTTACATTTGTGAACCATTATGAATGCATATTATATAATTTTGGTTTACAACTCTACATTATATTTTCTTTAGTGGTCTGACTATAAGTAAATAAGAATAATTGAAGTCAATATGAAAGAGTCCTGGTTATATAAAAATATTACATGTGATATCAATAAAGTCAAGTTGTGAAGTTTGCCTGGAAAGAAACCTTTTGGATATAGTTGAAGTTCAGTTGATATTTTAGTTAGAGTTTCAATTGCTATGATAAAACACCATGACCAAAAGTTACTTGGAGAGAAAAAAGTTTTTTTTTTTTTTTTTTTTTTTTTTTTTTCTCATATTAATGAGGGAAGTTGGGCAACTCAATCAAAGCAGGAAATTGGACTGCAGAAACTGAAGCAGAGACTGTGGGGAAACACTGGCTTGTCTCTTATGTCTTCTCATCCTGTTTTCTTACAAACTCAGGACCACCACCCCAAATTTTCACTACCTACTTTAAAATGGGTCCTCCTACATCAATCATTATTAAAGAAAATGATTGACAGTTTTGTCTATAGACCAGTTCTAGAGAGGATGTTTTTCCAATGGAGGAATTCTATTCCAAAATGACACTATATTGTGACAAGTTGACATAAAAGTAACCAAGACTGTTGATATTAACTTAAAATATGGTAGTATAACATCGAGGAGTTACATGATACTCACAAAAAAGAACAAATAATATATTATTTTAGTATATGTAAAATAAAGAAAGCAAGCCAGGGTCAGAAATATGACTCAGTGGGTAAATAAATTTTATACCTTCTATGAAACTGATTTTAATACTTTGGAAGCCACATAAAGATAGAAGGAAAAAAGAAACTCCATACATCTTGCCACCTGACTTTTACACCCTTACAATGGCTTTCAAATGACCTTACACACATCTTACACCACACACACACACACACACACACACACACACACACACACACACACTGTAAATTCACAGTCTATAACAATTGAAAACATTAATGAGTGAAACATCAGTTACAAAATATAGGTAAATATGCTGATAGCCTTCAAGGAACAAATAGTTCTACAGTAAAAGAAAAGGGCATCAATACACTACTTCCAACAACATCTAGGCCTACAAGACAGATCACCAATAAAAATACACAGGACTTAAACAGCAAGGGAAGTAAATTAATCTAATAACAGTGAAAAAAGTTAAAGACTATCTCCTGGCCAAAATCTGTTAAACAAAATATAAAAGCCTGGAAACAAATCAAAAATAGAAAATAAAGACATTTTGACAAAATGTGGAGAGATTGGAAGTCTTTGAGCCTTAATAGAAACGTAAAACAGTATGTATTCAGTGATGAGTTGAACAAATTGTCATACTTGATGAACTATATACAATCCAGTATGTCTTCAGTGTGCACACGCCTCACATTTATATTTTTATTTGTACTTATTTGTGTATTACAAGAACATGATCATGGAAACAAGTCTATTTCCATCAAGAAATGGTTAAAAACAAGATACAGATAGCATACCTGTCTGAATGCACCACGTGTATTTCATCCAGGCCTACTGATTGTCATTCTTCAATCCCAAGCATAGGGATCATTGCAGTTCTGCTATATGATTAAACATGAAAGCGTGTCTGTTAAAATCAGGTTCTACTACAGAAAGATTCCCTTTATGTGAGACATAGGAAGAGTAGCAATGTAAGCACTAATGTGGGTCACTGGGCAATGGTGATCACTCTCAAGCCTGAAGACTTGAGTTTGACCCTCATACCCACATGACAGAAGGGGAGACTAATATATGGTGATGATATACACAGAAAATAGAACATAAATCTGTGAGCTATGTTCACAGGAGAAAATGAGGCTTTTGTATGTAATGAGTGTCATTTTGTGAGGATGGGAATGCCTAGGAAAACTGATGAAGAAGGTTGTATAGCAGTACGGGTCTTTTGTGACATGAAATTACAACTAGCGATATCTGAATATTTATAGTATTCTCTTCCATAGAATACCATCATCAGGGAATTGATGGTTTAAGATGGTGCACAGCAAACTTATTAGAAATAAGGTTACATATATCACCCAATAGTTCTTAAAGTAGAACAAATGGTATATTTTTAAATTAAATGAATATGTACTTTGAAATCACAACCATGAAATTTGAAATGTGTACTTTAGATTAAACTGTACAATTTTAGATGGAGGACAGCTAAGTAGAAATAGAAGGATGGAAAGAAAGCAAGAGAAAAAAACAGAGAAAAACAGATAGAGATAAAAAGAGACAGAGAAACCAGAGAATGCAGTATTTACAGATGAAAAATGATAGCTAATGATAGCCATGTCAAACACATCTAAGGGAAAACAGATTCTTTTTGCGTGATTATAAATGTTCTTCTAGGTTTCTACAGAGGCTGATTTCTGCTGCAACCTGAAGACTCTGCCATCTTATTGCATCTGCCATAGTACAGAACTACATTTGGCTGAGTGGCCAGGCATCTTATGTTATATAAATGAATGCAGTCCCCTTTGTACCATCACTATCTGCTACTCATACCTGATTGCATTCCCAGGTGACTCATTCTGGTGTTAGTGGCTAAGGCTTAAGCTCTAAATCTATGTTTGCAAAATCATTCTGAAATCCTTTAATATGAGGAAGGTCAAGCTCAACTCTCTTTGATCTTATTCTATTCTAAGTCTACACAGGCATCTCTGAGAGGTTAATCACAGGTAACAAAAAAGAGATTTTACCACTGTTCATGGTTTTAAAGTGTCACTGTGTAGAAGCAATTGAATTAAACTCTCAGGGTCAAAAGTGAGCTATGAACAGAAATGGTCTATTATTCATTCAGTTCTCTCACATTCAAAGTAGAGATTTTCTTCTTACACTGACTACTTCTTTGTCTCTTAATAAAGGAAATTACAGAACTCCATGTGGTTTTGATCCTTAACTACAATGCCACTCAGAATATGTTGATTGGGCCATTGTTGAAAGGTTCTTAGCAACCCTGCTTCCTATTTGCTTCACAAAATCTGTCAAAACATTGATTGTTGTGTGGAGTGGTTGCCATGTGGTTAGAACAACAGCTTTGAGCCTTGTTTCTATTCCCATTCATTTTAGAAAAACATCTTAAAACCTACTACCTTGTCCAGCAGAATTAATATAGAATCCATGATGTGTGTGTGCACATGTGCATATGTGTATAAACCTGTGGTAGACGTTAGTTTGTATGTGGGGGGAGACGTAGAGACCAGTGGCTTTTTTAGGACGCTCTAGACCCTTAGCACTAGTTTGGTACTGTTTTAGCATCCACTGTCATAGGTTCAGTAGTTTTCCAATTCTTTGCCCCTCCAGTGAGAAAGAAACCACCCATGTCGTATCAAGTCAGTCAATGTAAAAAGTCCTTTTTTAAAATATATTTATGCAATCAGTTCTTTCCCTATATAATTGATTGGAACATCAACTAAACATGGTTTCTTGTTAAATCCAAAGTCTACCACTTATTTATTTACAAAGAACCCCAGTTTCCCCAAGTCAGATATAATAAGCAGAAGAAACACAAGAAGTATACAAAAGATTTGTCCTAGTGGTGTCCTTAGACATTGAAACATATTTTATTTTTTAAGTTTGTATTGCATGTGTATGCACATGTGTATACCTGTGTACACAGAGGCCAGAAAACAAATCCTGTTTTTATAATGTTCTACCTTATTCCCCTGAGATAATATCTCTCATTATATTATATCTAAAACTCTTAAGACAGAAAGTCTCACAGAACTCCCTGACTCTGGCTCCCACTGTAACAAGATTACAGAAAGATATGCACATGACCACACCTGGTACTTTAAATTTGAACACAGGTTATTATGCTCAGCCAGTAAGTAATTTAATGCATTGAGAAGTTTCCCCAGCTCCAAGAATAACTTCAGATAAACATGATAGTAATGTGTTTAAAATACAGTCAAAGATGAGCAAATAATAGTTTGTTCTTTATTTCAGTGACTCCTCATTCTCCTAACACATTCCATGGATGTAAGCTATGACTTTAAAGGCATTGCAGGAAATCTTTAGGCCTTGTATCTTGAAGTCAACCCATGGTGTTGCAGTGATAGCTTAGACTAAAACAGTGCTTCCTGCTTTCTCATGAGGACCAGAGTTCAGATGCCAGTCCCTACAACTGTCTATAACTCTAGCTGCAAGGAATCTTGTGTCCTATCTGGCCATCATGGGACATACTCACACATACACACACACACACACACACACACACACACACACACACACAGGCACAATCACATCCACTCCCATAAACAAAAATGTACATAATAAAAATTGAACCATTCAAATCAGCTAATGATTGAAAATCACTGCAAAAGTATCACACATTTCCTGAATGTTTTCAAGAATTAAGCTCTACCATGAAATTCATCATGGTTCTAGTGACTCATTAGTCCAAAACAATGTCTCTGTTTGCCAATGAGAAATCAGTGGTTAAATGATTTAAACAGTGTGGTATGTCTCAGGAGACCCTGAAAGTAAAAATATGTATTTTTGTTCTTGTGACATGTGTCCTTTAAAATGAAAAAAGTGACTCTATATTTGTGATCAGTGTGTAAGACTTATGAATTCTGTATTCAGTTTAAAAATGTCACCACTTTTGTTCTTAAATTTCTTTCAGAGATCATTTGAAAAAGGAATATTCCATCTATTAACCTTTGTAGGGCTGAATTTGTGGAAAGATATTGTGTAAATTTGGTTTTGTCATGGAATATCTTGCTTTCTTCATTTATGTTAATTGAGAGTTTTGAGGGGTTGAGTAGCCTGGGCTGGCATTTTTGTTCTCTTAGGGTCTGTAATGACATCTGCCCAGGATCTTCCAGCTTTCATAGTCTCTGTTGAGAAGTCAGATGTAATTCCAATATGTCTGCCTTTATATGTAACTTGAGCTTTTTCTCTTACTGCTTTTAATATTCTGTCTTTTGTGTGTGTGTGTGCATTTGGTGTTTTTTCTATTATGTGATGGAAGGATTTTTTTTCTGGTCCAATCTATTTGTAATTCTATAGGCTTCTTGTATGTTCATGTGTATCTCTTTCTTTAAGTTAAGAAAGTTTTTTTTTTCTATAATTTTGTTGAAGACATTAACTGGCTCCTTAAGTTGGGAATCTTCACTCTCTTCTATACCTATTATCTTTAGGTTTGGTCTTCTAATTATGTCCTGGATTTTCTGGATGTTTTGGGTTAAGAGCTTTTTGCATTTTGCATTTTCTTTGCCCATTGTATCAATATTTTCTATGATATCATCTGCACCTGAGATTCTCTTTTCTACTGCTTGTATTCTGTTGGTGATGCTTATGTCTATGATTCTTAATCTCTTTCCTAGGTTATCTGTCTCCTGATGGTTTACTTTTGTGATTTCTTTTTCTTTTTTTTTTTTTTTATTTTTGTTTTTAGATTCTGGTTGGTTTTGTCCAATTCTGTCACCTTGTTTGGTTATGCTTTCCTGTAATTCTTTAAGGGATTTTTATGTTCCTCTTTAAGGGCTTTTACCTGTTTACTTGTGTTCTCCTGTATTTCTTTAAGGGAGTTATGTATGTCCTTCTTAAAGTCCTCTATAATCATCAAGATATGTGATTTTAAATCAGAGTCTTGTTTTTCTGGTGTGGTCAGCTATCCAGGGCTTGCTATATTGTGAGAACTGGGTTCTGATGATGCCAACTAACCTTGGTTTCTGTTGCTTATGATCTTGTGCTTGCCTCTCATCATCTGGTTATCTTTAGTGCTACTTGCCTTTGTTATCTCTGACTGGATCATGTCCCTCCTGTAATGCTGGGTTGTGTCACAACTCCTCAGAGTCCAGCTGTCTCTATGTTTTTGTGGTTTTGTGATTCTGTGAGCCTAAGATCCTGGGTGTGTCAGAGGTCCTTGGAGTCAAATTGCCTCTGGGATCCTGAAATCCTGGTGTGACCAAAATCCTGAGATCCTGTGACCCTAGGCATATTAGAGCAACTGGGAGTTGGGATCCTCTGGGTGTTGTGGTGTTGGGTGAGGAGCCAGTACTCAAGGTCTGCTCAGGGCACTGGTTCAGACTGGAAAGAACCCATACCACTAGCCTGGCAGGGATTCCTGCTTCCATAGATCCTGGTGATCCCAGTTTATCCAGGTGGTGAGACAGATGTTTTGGCCTCCTCACCTGTGATCCTGGGCATGTTAGAGCACATGGGAGTCATGTTTTGTCTGGATATTGTGGCACTGGATGCAGGGCCAGTGCCTAAGGTATACACAGGGCCTGAAATTCTTGAGTGAAATACAATATTAAAAATATGGCTATACTTCCAATACCTTTGAATGGCAGAATAAAATGACAAAAATACTGTCTGAGGAGAAAATTATCTGATGAGATACATATATTTTATTGAGGAAAAAAAAGGCTTCCTGCTTTTTTTCCAAAAATTTAAAAACCTTGTTACTTTGGTGTGAAGTACCTGAGGTCTGCACACTGTGTTATTGGCTTATGTAGACTGCAATTTTACCAAACTGGAAGAGAGAATGGCATTATGGGGACCTTAGACCAGGTTTCCAGGTAAAATATATGTGTCTGATCTCTAAAAAACAGCAAACATAATTTTATGCAAGTACATCTTGGATATCCCTCACTTTTATTTGGGAAACAAACCTAATAGGAGTATTCTAAGATTTAAAAATGACGTTATTGAACGCATACTGATAATAAAATGGTTGCTATGGTGAAGCTGACTAATGTTCCTATATATAAATACATACTTACCTAATTACAGTCTTTGTGGGATAGGAACAGCAAAAAACTACTTGACAAAAATCCTTAATATAATACAGTATTTATGTTGCATATTAAAACTTTAGATATGTTCATTTTATATACCCATGATTTTATATCTTTTAATGTACTCATTTCTTTTTTCTCTATGCTTTTCTTCTAAATAAGTGTATTTCTTTTAATGAAAGTCTCCCTCTCTCCTTTTCTTCCCTTCTCCCTTCCTTCTCCCTCTCCCCCCTACCCCTGTGTGTGTTTGAGGTACAGTGCCAGTTGGAAGTCAGAGGACAACTTTGTGGAATCAGTTCTATCCTACCAGTATATAAATTCTGGAATCAAACTCATGTCACCAGGATTATACAGCAGCTGCCTTTATCTCCTAAGATATATTGCAAACCCCTAAAAACATTGTTTAAAATACACTAAAATATAGTATTACTTAGATAAAATTTAAATGTACCTGGATGCTACTTGCTTGTATTTAGTAAATATTTCAACAATGTTCCACAATTCTACTTATTTAACCAACTTGATTATTCCTCTGTGGAAATTAGTGAAAGTTTGATATGATTAAAATGTTTATTTACATTCTTATATATAAAATTATAGTACATGCCTGGGCAATGGACTGCTGATCTCTGGGATTTGAGTCTGTTGATAGAGCTAGAATTGCTACGGCTCTCAGAACACTTCAAGCATACTCAGAAGATAGTAAAGAAACTTAATGAAACTCATGGAATTTAGGGTACCCTAAGCACTGTTTTAACAAGTCTTTTATGTATGATTGCTGGAGATGATGGTGCAAGCATATGATTCCAGTAACTCATGGGACTTTCCAGGAGGATTTTGAATTCTAGGCTACTCTGAAGGACATCGCAAGAACCTGTTTCAAAATAAATATATAAAAAATGAGTTTGCAAAATAGAAACATGAAATAAAAGTAATCTAATAACATATTTATAATAAATTATATTTAGTAACCATATGGATTTTATATGGTAAGTTCTAAGACAAGTAAGTTTGTTAATTCCTTTTTTGTACTATTTTTTAATTGGATATTATGTTTACATTTCAGATTTTATCCCCCACCCCATTCCCCCCACCACCCAGGAACCCCCTATTTCATCTCCCCCTCCTGCCTCCACAAGGGTGTACCCCCACTTACCACCTACTCCCCTCTCTCCTCTCCACCCTCGAATTCCTACCCACTTGGTGTTCAACCTTTATGGGATCAAGGATCTCCTCTCTCACCCATGCCTGACAAGGTCATCCTCCCCTAAGTATACAGCTGAAGACATGGGTGCCTCCCTTTGTGCTCCCAGGCTGGCGGCTTAGATCCTGAGGAGTTCTGGTTGGTTGGTACTGTTGCTCTCCTCTTGGGGCCACCAACCCTTTCAGCTCCTTCAGTCCTCTAGCTTCTCCATTGGGAACACTTGATCAGATCAATGGGTAGCTGCGAGTATCCACCTTTGGATATGTCAGGCTCTGGCAGACCTCCAAGGAGACAACTACATCAGGCTCCTTTCTGCATGCACTTCCTGACATCCATATCGTCATCTATCTTTGGTGACTGCATATGGGACGGGTACCAAGGTAGAGTTGTCTCCAGACGGCCCCTCCTTGACTTTCTGTTGCACATTTTATCATCATATTTGCTCCTTTGAGCATTCTGTCACTCCTTCCAAGTAGGACCGAGGCATCCACACTTGGTCTTCCTTCTTCATGAGCTTCATGTGGCCTGTTAATTGAATCTTGGCTATTTCAAGCTTTTGGGCTAATATTCGCATATCAGTGAGTAAATACTATGTGTGTTCCTTTGTGATTGGGTTACCTCACTCAGAATGATATTTTCTAGTTCCATCCATTTACGAAAGAATTTCTCGAATTCATTATTTTTAATAGTTGAGTAGTACTATTGTGTAAATGTATCATATTTTATGTATACATACCTCTGTTGAAGGTCATCTGGTTCTTTCCAGCTTCTGGCTCTTATAAATAAGGCTGCTATGAACATAGTGGAGCATGTGTCCTTGTTATATGTTGGAGGAAGGGGTGTTAATTCCTTTTTAAATTTTTTCTTTTACTAATAATAGTTTCATTTCTCATATAATATGTCCTGATTAGAATTTACCCTCTGTCTACTCCTCCCAATTTTTTCCCACATCTCCTCTCATCTACATCAAGTATTTTTTTTCTCTCATTAGAAAAAAACAGGCTTCTAAGCAGTAGTAGTACAAAATAATGATATAACATATAAAAAAATAAAACAAAAACTTTGACCTCAAGGTTTGATAAGACAAACCAACATAAGAACAAGATCACAAGTGTTTGCATACTTGAGAATCCCATGAAAACATTGTATTTTTTTGATTCTTAGCAGGCAAAATTATATTCTCACCATACCTATTTATTGAAGGATGTTTTATTTGAGGGTGTTGCTATTGATGATGGCTTGTGCTACTAATACTTTATCAAGTTATTTGCACACGACTCCACCGAATGTTCTATTACAGATGCAGTATCATCACCAAAATTTCTTCCTTGCTGTGGATTATTAACCAAGTGAAAGAAACAAAGGAAGTAAAGTCCAATTAGAACAGGGAATATGACCAGACTTTCAGATGTAGGTGAGAAGTTAACATAAAGATGGGAAAGAGTCAAAAAGGAGATGGGAAGAAATCAAGGGAAAATAAAACTCACCAGAACCTTGATATGTGAAGCTTATCACTGCTATCAAAGAACTTGAGTAAAACCCAGATAACCTTAAAAACTAATCTTGAGCAAATTCTCAGGCACCTCCTGCAGTCTGATTGCAACATTAGAATTAAAATGTAAACATGAAGCACTTTCTTCCTACCAGGCACCCTGTCACTTAAAAGAGTCAGTAATCTCACAGGCTTCATGGGGAAGGCTCTCTCCCATTGCACCTGTTCAAATATTGCTTACCAAAATTTAAATATATTTATATTTAAAAAAATTTATAATTGTGCCTCTAAGTTACAAGCATTATTTACATATGCTGATTGAATTTCACATTTAACTTTGTCTCTATTCTACTTTTTAAATTTTTTAATACATTTCTTGATTTGCTTTGTGTTTGTATGTGTATGCATGCATATTCCATAGTACACCTATGTAGCTCAAGGGAAAATTTGTGGAATTGGTTCAATCTTTTTATATTTACACGGATCTAGGGTATTGAACTCAGACATTCATGCTCAATGGCAAACACTTTTTCAATGTGGAACCATCTTGGTATCCCTCTATTTTATATTTTAAAACAAGGTCTGTTATTTTCTAGTATTACTGAAGTTACGAAAGTAGAAATGCTCGTCAAACCACAAAAATGCTAAGCAAAGTATATTTTTACTGGCATGTTCAGTTTATACTTGGTTTTCTGTCTTTCTTTCTCTTCATGTGGATGTGTTGTATACATATATTTACGAATTCCTCTGTGTGTATATGTACATATGTGCATGAGGAAGCCAGAGACTGAAACTGACTCGCTTCCTTGGCTGTTTTCACATCATTGAATGAGTCAGGAAGTCTCACTGAACATGAAGCTCACCAATTCACCTAGACTCCTTTGCTGGCAAGTGGCTAGAGTCGGCTTTGCTCCACCTCCCTCCTACTGGAATTACAGGCTCAAACCACTGTGCAACCTCCCCAGCACCCAGGTCTCTTCTTGTGCATATCTGTTCCAACCTGCAGGATGGTCAACAGGGACTGGGTTACCACCTGGAATAGAATGGGGGGACTAGAGACACAAAAAAACAGACAATAAGTCAGGAAGTCTGATACAGTTGACAAATTTTTATTGTTCCCACATAGATTATATACTCATAGAAGCAGGATGTGGGGTGAGGGGGTAGAGTAGGGTCGCTTTGTCTCTGGGGAGTACAGGTGTTCTCAAGAACAGGATGTTGGCTGGGTAAAAATTTCAGCAGGAAGAACAGAACAGAATGGGTTGCTAGGCACCTGACTCCAAGATCTATAGCTGTTTGTTCTCAACTGGTCTAGTATTGTCCCACGGAGACCAAGATTTTGTGCCATTAAGCACTTATGGCTGCCAAGGCAGTTAACGTCCATGCAAGGTCGCTCACATCTCCCCCTTTTTCTTTGTATAGAAGGACCTTGGCAATTTTAATTTTTACCAAGGCAGGGATTGAGGTCTGATCTCCAATGACTAAAGGGGACTTTGTAATGGCTCCAGTCCTCCTGGTATTGTCCAATGAGGCATGGGGGCCATACCCATCCTGAAGTCTTTTTCCTGGAGAGGGGATAGTTTGGACATCATCCCCTGTTCAGTCAGGCTTGTCCCTTAGGGAACACAGAGAGATATTTTTAGTTTTTGCTTTATATTCCCTTACAGTGCTTTGCCTCACAGCCCAAGCAAGAAATTAGCTTACTAGTCAAAGGGGTTTCTGAGTGGCCCTTTTCTGCAAGGTCCAGGGGTGGGAGTCCCCCTTTCTAGGTTGGGAGGAGGTGAATTTTGAGAACACCTTGGATGAGATATCAACCTCGTCTTGAGTCTCTTGGTCTTCCATACCTAACTTATAATAATGTACCTGGATGGGTTTTGCTACCACCTTATCTAACTGTTTTTTTAACAAAGTAGGTAAGTCTGCTAACAGCCCAGGGACCAAAAGAGATATGCAAAATCAACTAAACTAATAGTCCCAGAATGGAAAGAAGTAGGGTTGACAGCTACGGAGAGGTTGAAAAACAATTTTTATACCAGACACCAGCTCTCTTTTCTCTCTCTTTCTCTCCTCTCTCTCTCTCTCTCTCTCTCTCTCTCTCTCTCTCTCTCTCTCTC